>WNNJ02001171.1:0-203267 GCA_012934845.2 Pomphorhynchus laevis | reverse complement strand
ATATTATATATCGAAAGGATAAGTACCCGACAACACTAATCAGTAGAATGAAGTATGAAAAATGAAGTACTGATATAGAATGAAGTACTGATGAGTGTTGCCGTGTACTCATCATTTCGATGCTAAAGTAATTGTCTAGAAGTGGCATGGTGACTGAAAGTCGTGAATCGAAATCCAGT
The DNA here is from genome assembly GCA_012934845.2 of Pomphorhynchus laevis. Lineage (NCBI taxonomy): Eukaryota > Metazoa > Acanthocephala > Palaeacanthocephala > Echinorhynchida > Pomphorhynchidae > Pomphorhynchus > Pomphorhynchus laevis. The sequence goes on along the minus strand of WNNJ02001171.1, from coordinate 203,088 downwards.
CTATCAAGCAACACCATTTTATATAAATGCCGAATTTCGTAAGAAATCCTGAACCGTTGTTTACTCAGCACATCCGTGCACCACTATTATACACGCTGTATCCATTAAGAATCCAACGAGTGCAGCGACAATTCGGCAACAAACCTCTGCCTAGTGTTTAAGGATGGTCCGCACATCAATTCGATCTGGTAAAGAGCGTAAGCCTCAGTCAATTAAGCATTGTCGGAAACGCCTTCATTCAAAATGTCACACAGCAACCGAAAAGCTCAGTGAGTACTTCACTCTACTGATAAGTGTTGCCCGGTACTCATCATTTCGATGCTAAAGTGATCGTCTAGAAGTGGCATAGTGACTGAAAGTCATGAATCGAAGTCTGGTCTACCAAGCAATCATTATATATGGAAGTTAACAGAACACTATACAATATATTCTCGTCTCTATATATTCACCATCCGGCAGGACTTCACAGAGTGATTCATGTATATATTTATTAATAATTTAAACACCACCAAGCCACAAAAGTAAGAAAAATTATGTTTCGACGTTTCGCCCTTTAAACGATCTATATCAATTGCATCTTTTATCGGGCTTCTTTTCTTATTGATATACTGTCCAATTAAGTACTTAAGAAATAAGCAAATCTGACTATTCACCTGAATTATTGTTGTGAGCAAATTGGCTAGAATAAGCTGATTCTAGAAAATATTATCATTTATGAACGAATGCTAACATTTAACATTTACAATTATTTAATTATATGATATAAATGTTTAACAATTTAAAATTGTTTACAAATATTGGCAAATGATATCTACAAATGATAGAAATATTCAGTTTTTTAAACTAAAATGTTTTAAACATGTTTACCTGAGCTTACTGCAATAATCACTTCGAATTTTCTGCTAAAGTTTTTAAATATGCATTCATATTCACCAGTGTCGCTAAATTTTGATCGCTCAATTACGTAATAACTCGACAAAGTTGGGTTTCCTGACCATGCCCAAAATTGATAACTATCTGCTCCTGATAGGAGTTCACCATCTTTGTACCTTCATATAGCAAAATAAGTTATCTATATTAACAATGAGGCACATCTACATTGCAATACATATGAATGATATAAAAAACATGAATTAAACATTAAAGTGAATGCTAGGTGCAAGAAGATTGCATATATTTACACCGAAAATAGAATATATAAAGACATAATATTAAATTTTTATTTTTAAATTTATAAAAAAAAATTGACCACATTGGATGACTAGGCATACGTAATTAATGACTTTGAATAATGCAAGGATAATTCGGTCCTATTTCTCGGTCTGATAAGAATATATATAATGGTGCCTGATGTTTATGCCTCATTGTGGGGGGGAATCATTGTGATTGATTTATGAGTAAACCGGTGTGTCCCATGGCAGATGTAACACCAAATTATATTATATATATTTGTACACTTGAATGTCCCTGTTAAACAGCATTTCTATTAAAAAGAAATTAGTGCCTGGTGCGTGGTTAAACTGCTACTCGCATTGCTATACACAGAGCTTATGCTAAATTCTCTTTAATGATACAGATTAATAATAAGGGTTTTCTTAAGAAATGTGGTAGTTCTGTTTTTCGAGCTCTGAACACAGTATGAGTGTGTTAAAGTGTCGATAGAGAATTATTGTTGTTGCGGTACTGATGAGCTTCGTTAAAGCAAAAAGCATCTGCCGTTGTTAAAGTTTGTCGTCACACGTATGATGACTGGACACACGTAGCGACTTTGAATATCGCGAAAATAATTCGATCCTATTTATGGGTCTGATGTGAATATATCGAATGCTGCATGGTGTTTGTCTCCTTGTGGGAAAACATAGTGATTTATAAATATATTCAAGGTAATAGTCGATTGAAACTGGCTTCGATAAATGAACTGCAGGCCCATGTCAATTCTAGACGATCACTTTAGCGCCAAAATGATGGAGTACTCGGTACTACTCACTAGTAGAATAAAGTACCAACTGATCGTTTTCAGTTACATGTGTGACAGTAAAAGAAAGAATTTCCGACACGTTGCTTAAACGTCTGAGGCTTGCTTTCTTGAACCAGAGCATTCTCTGTGCAGACAATATTTATCTACTTAGTAGAGGTTGTTTGTTCACATCACTCTTTGGTTCCTTCAATCAAGTGAAGAACAGCAAGAGGCTAGAATTAATTCAGAATAAAGAAAAGGTAAAAAAGAACTGAATGCAGTATTCAAATACCACGATGGTTTGCACAAAATACAAAAAATATAAATACAGCCCTAATAAACAATCCTCATTATATAATACTGTAAGTTTCAGGACTGCACGCAACATTAACAATCATAATAATAAAGTTTCTTTTAAAATAAATAATACAAGGTTCAGAGTTAACATGTAAAAGAAACAACTATAACAAGTCAGATCAGCGACCACAAAAAAAATGTCGTTGTTGGTCTTCGCCAAAACTCGCGGCATCATGTCCAGTGGAATCTGAGTCCTCCAACCAATCCAACGCACCGCCTTCTGACCGAACCACCCGAGGTCGTTCACCCCCGAAGAATCCAATCGATGCGGACTATGTTGGGTAAACGAGAGCAAAGAAGCTTGAGAAACCTTAGCCTTTGCTCCGGGGGACGTCCTCTAGAAAATAAGACTAATCCCGAGATAGCCCAAGTACCCAGAGGCAAACTTGGGTTATTCCATGTAATGACAGATGCTGATCACGTTTCAGGGCCCACCTAGCTCTCTTCAGAATACGTTTAAGTCTATCCAGGTCAGCTTTCGCAGATTAATTCACTGTAACGGTGAACTCTAGGTATTTTATTCGACTCGAGAAGATAGGGAGTGGATGAGGTTGCAAAATGGAGGAGAGTGCAGAGAATGCTAATCTCTTATGTTTCTTGTTGGTCGCCTGGGTGCCATGAAAGACAACCACCTGCGATTTGATGGAGTTTAGAATAAGATGGGAAGCAAGGAGCTGATCTTTTAATCTTAAAATGAAACGGCTGATGTCCGAGACTACATCTTTGCACCTGCGTCCAGAAAATAGAGCTGTGGTACATCAGCGTATACCACAAGACGTTGATCGCGTTTAAATGTTTTGTAGAGTTCAATGGAAGGAGCAAGATACAAGATTGGAGAAAGAAGGGATCCTTGATGCACACCTGTAATTGGAAAGAACTGACGTGCATCAGGGTCGTCTTCATAGTAGAACCGCTTAGTATGCAGTAATATCTCCACCCTGTGAACAATTCTCGCAGGCAACCTGAGGGACCTGGGAGAGGAGATAACGAAGGGAATGGAAATGCGGTCAAATGCAGCAGAAAAGTCGAGGAAAAATGTCACAGCTAGTTGATGGCTATTATCTCGACACAAGTGATGCACTTCACCTATTGCTGAATGGACCGAGCGACCTTTAACAAACCCATGAAAATCTGATGTGATTAAATTACGCCTACATAGATGGTCGCGGATTTTACGCGCTAGCGCTTTTTGGTAAATGGAGATGAGGGAGTTTTGTATCGAAATGGGCTGCAGGTCTTTAGGACAGGAGACTGGATTTCTTTTAGGTATAAAAATTCTACGACAAATGTTGATGCCGGCCACATTGGAAGGGGATGCTAATAGCATTGTGACGGCCACTTCTCTTTTCTGTTCGGCTGTAAAAGCTGACAGATCCGAGAAGAAAGTGGATCCACAGATTTGGAAGTGCCTTGGAGGGACCCCCAGGAGTTAAGAATATCTGTGACAGATAGCCCCCTACACCTGAAATCCCACCAAGGCGGGATTGGCTGTGTTGATTGAGTGGCTTCATAATTATTTAGGGATAGCGACTCCTATAAAACTATATCAAGACCTTCACTACCAATCCAACCCAATACTCTATCCTTCCAACAGACAAATTTCTCCTTGAATATCTTCCATAAGGAAGACTGAGCTGGATTAAGGGAAGCAATGCTTGCCCTATCCTTACCCAGTTGGAACCTATACCTAGTGATCCAATATTCATTCGAGAGAGCCTGTCTGGCAGAGACAGAGAGATCGGGGAGACGCAGCATATAAGCTAAGGTCTTGAGTTTTGTCGGAGTGAGACTTTAAATACGAGTTTTATAGGTAGTCAAGAGCAACGCAGTAGCTTGCGAAGAGATGTATGAATTAAATTAGGTCACACTCATTCCCAATTCGGGGGAAGCGTTGGATAGCTGCCTGAAAGAAAGCCACTTTGATGGGGTCAAAGTAGAATCTTCTCCGAAGCAACGTATCCTCTTCAATCCGCCAACGAATTAGGTCATGAGATGTGGTCAGATGTTGGCGCGACTGCTCCGTGCAGAGGGCTTTCAACTACTATATCTTATGAAGTAGTCGTATGTCGAGGAGAGAGTTCGTTGATGTGCAATGAAAGGTAGGGGACGTTGGTTTATGAATAAGATAGTCGTTCCTGGCACTGCGGAGCGCTGCATTAATCCAACGACCAGTTCTGTCGTTGAAATCACCAAGTACCACGTCATAGCTACTATCCAAAATCCTATCCAGGAGGTCACGATTCTTGTGAATCTCACATGGAAGGATGTAGATATTGGCAAGACTGAGTCATTTACCGTTCTTACAGGATGATATAACTAAGTAAGACAGGGCTGGACAAGAGAAGTTTAGCAGGAGGGAGGATCTTCGGGAGCATTTCACGAAGCTTAGAAAACCTTGAAATTAAGATGAGTGAGGTGGGGTTATGTACGGAGTATAGTGGGAATAAATGTGCTTAGGGATGAATCGAGTAATGTCCTGGAGGAGACGGATAGACCGCGTATCCTGAAGGACTATAATATCTGCATCTCTACCAGATAGAAGTAAAGGGCAGAAGCACCTCCCGAATTCCACTGAAGAATATTCAGTGAAAAAGACTCACGAGTACTCTGCATTGCGTTAGATTAGCTGGGTGCGATTGCCTTAACCTAGACTGAGCTGGGGGCGGAAAGTTCGCCCTTTCCAGCGCATTCCCCAACTAGGGAAGACACTTGCCAACGAGCATTGTCTTCATTTCTCAATATTATCGCAACTTCTCCAGTCTTAGACTTAATAAGTTTTCCTATCTTGACCGGTGGAACTTTCTGAGCAGAAGCTCCTCTTTTTTGATCCCTTTAATGCCTGCGGGACAGTAATAACTGGAATCAAGAGGAACGATGCACCATGTTTCCATAGCTATCGGGTTCAATCTTTTTTGGGTTAGAGGAGAGATGTCGGGATCTGTAGTTTTTAAATTCGATAGATTTTCTTGACCATGTCGGGTGTGCTCCACTACTGTTGGGGCACTTTGCTGGGTCGGATCACTTCCCTCTGATATGAGGACAGCTGGAGAAGCCGCGAACTCCACAAGAACTGGCCTTACCACACCCGGAGCCCCAATGGCCACATTGGTGGCAAATGTTGCAGTGGAGAAAAGTTATGTCGTCTAAACTTAGTAGAGTAAACTTCAGATTGTGCCCCAAAAAGGGGTTACAGGCAGATTTAGTTAGCGTATCAGCCGTATCAAGAAGGGCTGTGGCGAAGGCAATTGGGAGGGGAATCCATTCATCCCCGTTACCGTCCTGAAGTTAGAGATATAATAACATTGTTTTAAAGAATCGATAAAATTTTTCCTCAAGGTGTGGAGCAAGATTATTAATTTTAAGCAAATCCAAAATTGGCTTGTATTGTAGAGATCCTAAGAACGCCTCATAATCCTTGGCAAGGTCATTAGATACGAATGAAATTTTTATTTCTGTTTCGAAATATTTTACTGAATTAAACAAGATTCTGTTGATGAATTTTTCAGTGTATTTTCTCGGAAATAGATTGAATAAGTAATGACGCACTTGAGGCGCAGAAAGTTTGATAATTATCAGATTTTTTAGTTTGGGGATAAGGGGAAGTTCCTTAATACCATCATTCCCAGTGGACGTTAACAAATCCCCTATTCTCTTCATAGAAAAAGCAGATGATACCTGAGATTCTTCCAAAAATTATCCAAATTTGCTTGCATTTCGTTCTTTGATCCTCCCATTCTTACTTCACTGCACATTTTGTTTGCAACATTAACACAATATTGTCATTTAATAATAATAAATAATAATAAAGACTTTATTAAATACACCAAAATATAGCATGCAAGAATAAAAAAAGGTAGGTCATAACTAACTCAGATAAAAAATGACAGAATTTTTCTTTCGTTTTTTCATCTTCCCTTTCTCTTTCATGGCCTCAGGTCCAGGGGGATCTGAGCCCCCAACCGATCCAACACGCCGCCTTCCGACTGAACCACCCGGGGTCTTTCACCCCCCGAAGAATCCAATCGGCGCGGACTATGCTTGGTAAACGAGAGACGAGGAGCTTAAGAAATCTTAGCCTTTGCTCTGGGGGACGTCCTCTTGAGAAGAAGACTAATCCCGAGATAGTTCAAGTGCCCCAAAGGCGCACCTGGGCTTTCCCTTTCAATGACAGATGCTGAGCCCGTTTCATGGCCCATCTAGCTTTCTTCAGGATACGTTTGAGTCTATCCAGGTCAGCTTTCGTTGACCAGTTCACCGTAATGGTGAACCCCAGGTATTTTACTCGACTTGTGAAGGTGGGAAGTGGTTCAGAGGCAAATATGGAGGATAGCGCAGAGAGTGCTAGTCTCTTAAGTTTTTGTTTTGTAGCAGGGGTGCCATGGAAGACGACCAACTGCGATTTAGCTGAGTTTAAAATGAGATTAGATATAAGTAACTGGTCTTTTAATCTTAAAAAGAAATGGCTGATGTCAGAGACTAAGTCTTTACACCTGTGTCCAGTGAACAGGGATGTGGTGTCATCAGCGTACACCACAAGACGTTGTTCGCGTTTAAATATTTTGAATAGGTTAATAGAGGCAGCAAGATATAAGATAGGAGAAAGTGGGGATCCTTGAGGTACACCCGTAATAGGGTAGAACTGACGCGCATCAGGGTCGTCTTCATAGTAAAATCGCTTGGTGTACAGCAGGATCTCCACTCTGTTCACAATTCTCGCAGGCAACCCGAGGGACCTGAGAGAAGAGATCACAAAGGAAATGGAGATGCGGTCAAATGCAGCAGAAAAGTCAAGGAAAACAGCCACAACTAGACGATGGCTATTATCCCGACAAAACTGATCCACCTCACCAACTGCTGAATGGACCGAGCGACCTTTGACGAACCCATGAAAACCTGGAGGGATCAAATTACGCCTACTTAAATGGTCGCGGATTTTACGCGCAAGCGCTTTTTCGTAAATCGACACGAGGGCATTTTGAATCGAAATGGGTCGCAGATCTTTAGGGCATGAGCAGAATTTTTTCTTAGGAATAAAAACACGCTTACTAATATTGATGCCTGCTACATCGGATGGGGAGGCTAAAAGCATGGTGACGGCCACCTCTCTTCTCTGATCAGCTGTCAAAAGCTGACAGACCCGAGAAGAAAGTGGAACGACGGATTTGGAGATGCCAGGGAGTGGACCCCATGAGTTAAGGATATCCGTAACAGATAGATCCCTACTCCTGAAGTTACACCAAGGCGGGATTGGTTGAGGTGATAGAGTGGCTCCATAGTTGTGTAGGGCTAATGACTCCTCCAAAACTTTATCAAGGCCAACATTCCCTATCCAACCCAATGCACTATCATTCCAGCAAACAAACTTCTCCTTCTTGAAAATCTTCTAAAATGAAGACTGAGAAGGACTAAGGTGAGCAATACTCGTCCTATCCCTACTCAGCTGGAACCTATATCTAGTGCTCCAGTATTCATTCGAGAGAGCCTGTCTGGCGGAAACAGAGAGATTAGGGAGGTTCAGCAATTTCGCTAGGACCTTAAGTTTCGTCGGAGTAGGATTGTATATACGACCTTTATAGGTAGTTGATAAAATCGCGGTAGCTTGCGAAAAGAGGTAGGTATTAAATTCAGTCAAACTCTCATTTCCTATTAAGGGAAAGAGTTGGATCGCCGCTTGAAAGAGGGCCACTCTGATCGGATCAAAGTGAAACCTCCTTCGAAGCAACATATCTTACTCAAGCCTCCAACGAATAAGGTCGTGAGATGTGGACAATTGCTGGCGCGACTGCTCAGTGCAGAAGGGTTTTAACAACCACCTCGAGTGAAGCAGTAAAATGTCGAGGATAGAATTTGTTGATGTGCAATGAAAGGTAGGTGACGGGGGTTTGTGAATAAGATAACCGTTCCTAGCTCTGCGAAGTGCTGCATTGATCCAACGACCAGTTCTGTCGTTAAAATCCCCAAGTATCATGTCATAACCGCTGTCAATAATACTATCCAGGAGGTCACGGTTCTTGTGAATTTCCCCTGGACGGATGTAGACATTGGCTAGACTTATGCGTTTACCGTTCTTACTGAGTGAAACTACTAAACAAGAAAGGGCTGGACATGAGTAGTTTAATAGGAGGGAGGACCTTAAGGAGCACTTAACTAAGGTTAAGAGTCCTTGAGATGAAGAGGAGTGAGGTGGGGTTATGTACGGAGTATAGTGGGAACATATATGCTTTGGGATAAATCGAGTAATGTCCTGGGGGAGACGGATAGACCGCGTCTCCTGAAGGACTATAACATCTGCATCTTTACCAGATAGAAGTCTGAGGGCGGAAGCACCTGCCGAGTTCCACTGAAGGATATTCAGTGAAAAAGGCTCACGAGTACTCTGCATTGTGATGGATTAGTTGGATGGGGGATTGCCTACCTAGACAGAGCTAGGTGCAGGAAGGTTACCCTTCCCACTACTAGCCCCCTCCAGGGAAGGTACTTGCCCCTGGGCAATATCATCATTTTCCTTAGTCATACGTCGAATAAGCTTCCTGATCTTGATCGGGGGGACGGCATGGGCCGAACCCCCTCTCTTTTTGACTCTGAAAGAACAGATGCCACTGGAATCGTGGGATTCGTGTTGATAGCACCCACGGCCATTAGTATAAAGTTTTCCAACCTTCTATGCGACTCTGCTATCTTTATATCCATCAACCGGGATATCTCTGAGTCATCCATGCGCGGTGCGGACACACAAGAGAAGGAAGTTGTAGGTTTAATCGGACGAATAAAAAGGCTTCTGTACGCCTTGAACTTACTGCAGCTCCTACGCCATGCAGGATGGTTCCCCCCGCAGTTTGAACATGAATGGGGGGCCGAGCAACGGTCATTCGACGACAGAGATAGACAAGAGGCTGATCCGCAGATACCACATGTAGAGATCCCACTACAGCTGGAAGCCCAGTGACCCCATTTGTAGCATCGGCTGCAGTGGGGGTAGAAGAGCATCCAGTACAAACCTCTTTTTCGGTTGGAATTCTGTTAGAATTTGCTTGAAATTGACTATCGTTTGATAGCTCCGAAATTACTTGTACACTACACATTTTTTGTATATTGTCATTTAATGTGAATACCTCAAATTATTTTTTACAAAAATGTGCAACAGCGGAAACACCATCGGTACATCATAGAATCCAACAATTTTTGCTTTCAATGAACATACAGTCAAATAAGGATTAAAGTTTAGTGATCTTGCAAATAACTCTGTTTCTAGCACGGAGGGTGAGCTCCCTCCGATGCCAAAATTTACTAACTTAGTAGTGATAAAGATGAAAAAACCATTGCAGAAAATCTCTCTCTTTAACATTTTTTTGAGAGAGTTCGCTTCAAAATTTCAGAAGATAGTTCTTTTCAATTCTATTCGATTTCTCGAAGCGGAAGTCTGAATTTCCTTTTTTCTCTAGATCTGGCTTACTCATATCTAGACTACTTCACAAAAACCTTGTCTAACTATGGCTAGGCTGATTATAAACCCATTCAATAAACTTTAAATGTTTCGAATTTTCCTGTAAATGCCTTTGGTGAAGATATTTAAAACTTCGAGAAGGACTTTAAGGTGACAAACACCCGCCCCATTATGGGGAAAATGGTCTAGCCATTTCTATTTCGTTCTGATCAACTGCCGTAGATAATACTGAGCTCCTTGCTAACAGCAAGTACAACCCATTCTTGAGTTACAATATGGTTTTCACAGTAATTGAGGCAGACTCACTTACGTTCCCACATTGCAATAGATGCCACGGATGGGAACATTGGGCCTTCACTTATTATAGGCCCCATACTTGTAATGTATGTGGGAGCTAGAGAAGTCACGAGTGGAAATGTGCCTTCTCCCCCTCAATGCTCCAACTGTGGATGATCCTATCTAGCGTGGTCTAGACGTTGCTCTTTATTCAAGGCTTATAAAGACGACACATCGGTTCACCGGCACCTAGATCAGCTTGCTTTGCTGTAGCCTCGGCCAATACTTGTGAGGTAAAAATAACCGTTCGTGATATTGTGACTTTGATGGATACAAGGATGCAGATCTTGAAAGATGAATTTCAATTCATTGTTGTCAACTTACTAAAAGAACATGTGAAATCGCGTTCCCCTCTTTCTGTATTTTCGAAAGCCATGAGGCCACAGGGGTTCAAAAAGAGGTCTGCTGTAGGACCGCCTTTAGCTCCGAGGAAACTTGCAATCAAACGATCGCTCGGTCCATTCAGCAATTGTAGAAGTTCATCAGTTTTGTCGGGATAACAATCATCAACTTGCTAGGGCTGTAATCCTTGATTTTTCTGCTGCAATTGACCGCATCTCCATTTCCTTCGTTATCTCTTCTCTAAGGTCCCTGGGGTTGTCTGCGAAAATTGTTAATAGGGTGAGATATTACTGTACACCAAACGGTTCTACAATGAAGACGACCATGATGCACATCAGTTCTTCCCTATTACGGGTATGCCCCAAGGCTCACCACTTTCTCCAATCTTATATCTTGCTGCCTCCATTGAACTATATAAAATATTTAAACGTGATCAACATCTAGTAGTATACGTTGATGATACCACAAGCCTGTTCTCTGGACGCAGTTGCAAAGATGTAGTCTCGGACATCAGCCGTTTCTTTTTAAGATTAAAATTCCAGTTAATTATGCCCTATCTTATTTTGAACTCTTCGAAATCACAGGTGGTCGTCTTTCATGGCGCCACTGCCATTAAGAAAAATTAAAGAGATTAGCACTCTCAGCTCTATCCTCCATGTTTGCAAATCAACCACTCCCCACCTTCATAAGTCGAGTAAAATATCTAGGGTTCACTGTTACGATTAGTTGGTCAGCGAAAGCTGACCTAGATAGAATTAAACGTATCCTGAAGAAAGTTAGGTGGGCCCTGAAGCGGACTTAGCATTTGTCGTTGAATAAGAAAACCCAATTGCGCCTCTGGGGGTACTTGGGCCATCTCGGGATTAATCTTCTTTTCAAGAGGACGTCCCCCAGAGCGAATACTAATTTTGCAGATTTATTGTACTCTTTTGTTTCTTAGATGTTTATCTTTTTAGTTATTATCGGTTATATAGTTGTTTAAGAAAATCCTTATTTTTATATTTCAAATGAAGTGCCAATATGCAGAGCATGTAACAATACATGATGCAAATTGTGCCTTGACATGAACGGATGCAGCCTATTTATCAGTAAAATTACTGGCTTGCGCTACAAGGTAAACCTTTATATATAAGGTAAAGGTATATATACCTAAAAATGTTTGAGATATAAACAATATACAATGTGCTGACGAAGCTCAAGAGGAACAAAAGTTCAATAAAAACTAATATTTCAGACTTATTGCTGGTAGTTATTATAAACCATATATATAATTTGTTGCTACACCTGCTCTGGGACACCAAATGGTGTACTCATAAATAAATCACTATGTTTTCCTCATGAAGAGGCATATATATTGATAGATAATATATAATATATTGATAGATAATATATATTGATAGATTTCTAAATCTAGCAAACGAAAATTTTAATTTGTTATTAGCAAAAATAGCTTTCGGGATTTCTCCTTCTTCAGTTTACAAATTATCAGTGTTGATAAACTGTTTGTAAACTGAAGAAGGAGAAATCCCGAAAGCTTTTTTTGCTAAGAACAAATTAAAATTTTCGTTTGCTCGATTTGGAAATCTGTCAATATTTTGAAAGAATTGTCATCACGACAATCTCGATCAACGCCGATTTGACTAATACTCTTATATATATCAAGGAATGGAATATATATTCAATTCCTTGACAGTCGGCAAGAAATGCGATTGAATCGCCTCATAAATTAATATTTGCTTTTCTTTTCCACTGCGCACAAGCTATTATACCACGAGAGCCTTGACAGTCCAGGTTTTTGGAATTGATGATCGATAAAAAGCCTATGACACTACTTGTTCCTACAAAGGCATGACAGTAAAGTATCTTCGTGGATGCCACATAATCCTAAATAGGGGTTATAGGGACAGAAGGGGTATGCCACACACGCTTTGCCATATGAAATACCAATTTTTAAGGCAGAGTTATTAGCCGATTGGTGTGGTCACATACTACACCCAAACGCTAAGATATATACCGATATTATTGGTGTATATTTTTCTGTACTCAAAGGAAGAGCAAACACGAAACACATGGGGAACCTGTTCTTTCAAAATTTGTATGGTACGCCTATAGAATGGATATCTACATATAAGAATCCAGCCGACTACCCAAGTCGTAGGTAATTCTGCTCTTCTAACTTTTTGCTTGTTTCTTTCTCTCGAGACATAACAACCAATTTCTCACATAGCTACGTGTCTTCCGTATCAGATCAATATAAGGGCTGATGTCTGAGTATGTCCCTTCGACTGACAACGAAGACACGACAGAAATATGTTCAAGAAAAAGCAGCAGTCATATATATATACATATTTATATAACATCACTATGTTTTCCACACAAAGAGGCATAAACACTAGGCAGGATTCTATATGTCCTTATTAGACCAAGAAATATAACTGAATTGTTGGCTTGATGAGGATATATAAACCGGAATTAGGTATTTGAAAAAGAACGACAATTTTATTTTATATATAAAACGATATTGGCTCAATATCAAGAAGACGAAGATGAAATCGCTTGAGTTTGTTAAAAATTTCTGGAAGCAAACAATATTAGAATTACAACAATATTTACCATAAAGCCAATTGATCCACGAATACTTGGTTTATGTCAAATTTACAATGCAATTTCATCTCGAGATTGACCATAAATATCAACTTTTGTTTATAGCAGACTAAATGTATCCAATAAAAATGGATTAATTTTAATGATTTTTTTGTTGGATTTGCTTATATGACTGTGATTTATATTTTTATTGTAATGGTTTACAGTATGTAAACCATTACAAATGTGCAAATCTTTGCAAATATCCCTAAAAATATAAAATATATATAGTATCAAATACTCGTTACCAAAGGACATAACTTAAGTGAAAACAAAACTAGAATTATTAAAAATGTATATAGACAAAAATAAAAATAACCATTGCAGTTAGTTTATAAATGCAGGAATTTCACTGTTTAGAAAGTTTATTTTTTTCATAAGTATGTTCTAAGTCGCTTAAAATTAATCGGTGAGACGATTGTCCGGAATAAAGTAAGTAAAAAATCCAGCCTCAGACGAGCCTAAGTAAACAGCTTTTAATGTATGCCAAAGTTCGAACTGTTTTAGACTTTATTGTCAAATCATTTCATCTAGATTCACAAGGCTCTAGACCTTTGCTAAATAATCAAATGCTGGTTTGACTAGTAAAATGTTAAACCTATTATCGTGCCGGAGAGTATCGATCGACCTATAAATCCCTTACTAGACAATCTTCATCAAAAGCTGAAACAGTATAGTTTGAATACTGGGTGGTGGGTATACAAAAAAAATAATTAAAACGTGTCACAACATTTAACTGGTGTATTACAGTTTAGTCAATTAATTAAAAATTTCATATAGGAGTTGTATTATCTGCTGATATATGTCATTTCCAAATGAATTGAACTTTTATGTATATAAATTACAAAACTGTACTGGCTGATTGGTAACACCGAGTACATGAGAATAACTCATTAATATTACTAGAATACAAAAACCTCGAACTTTACAATGATTTATTAAATCAAGATAATATATTTTTGCAATGTAGTCATTTCTTGAGGTATATTTTAATTATTAAAAGATAAGCCTAAGCTGTTGTACTTGTACATTGATATGCATGTCAATACAGCATGAAATGGAGGACAAAATGTGAACATATGGGTAAAATTAAAAATATACAATCAATTTTTTTGAAATATTAAAATATAAATATGATTCAAAAGTCGATTATTAATCTTTATTTTTATAATATAGTCTTAAATCGTTATCTTAAATTTTCGATTTCAATTCTAGAACAGATTATCTTTTTAATATACAAATGCATTACAAATACATGCAATACAAACAATATTTTCTACTTAACTGCCATTTCATAAAATTTATTTAAATAACTTTGTCATTATATACTATATACAGAATAATTCTGTTATGCTTAGAAACGTTACCTTTCAATGCAAGTTCATCAGATATGTTTACTTTGTTAACAATTTCGGGATGTACATCTGGTGATGATCTGTATTGGTTAAAATTAGAATGCACATATATAATGTATACCGAGAAAGGTTATACTGCTTATCCGTTGTTCGCTTGGATAGCAGATGTAACGGCATTCGAACCAGCCACAATCGTCAATCGAAACGTTGTATACTGTTAAACTATTGCTATCACCTATTTTAAATATTGGTCGATAACTGCGATTGAGTAGATAATGTCCATTTGCGATTAAGCCTAAGCTCTGACCGTTTAACGATATAAAATACCAGACTATCTACAATTAAAGTATGATTATTCAATTAAATGCTTAAATAAGTGAAACAAGCAGTCAACCAATTTTGTATCTTTTGTTTTTAAAAGTAAGTTGAATCTAGTATGGTATATGGAAATAGCAAATTATTTAATTTTCACTTTTCATATGCTCTCCCGCATAAATATAAGATTCAAATATGGATTTACGATACTTGCAGTAAACATATTTATACGAAAACATCAAAAATAACTAAAAATGAGTACTCATTTCAACACGATTACTTTAGAAGACTGATTGTAGGGTTAAAATCATAAGTAAGGCAGGCTATTTTTTAATTGTATTGTATAAATATAAGTGTAAAAAAGTAAAGTTAATTCTTTCAGATTTACAACGTCGTATTTCAGATTAATTAAGAGTCACCAATTGCTGTATTCAGTTAGCCACTATATGTGGAGTGATGTAGTTTAGCACCTGCTCTTGTGCTTTTGCTCATGCTTTGTGCTACAACTGAATACAAGCATGTGTTGCTTGTTCAGCAACCTTAGTAAATTGATGAAAGAAGGAGCGATAGCGCACGTGCTGTCATGCGAAGCCACTGCTATGCAAACAGTACCATACGAAGGACTGGTAACTGGCGAAAGAGCGTGTGCTTTGCTATTTCCTTTCAAAGGTTTACTAAGGATCAAATACTGTCGAAGTTGTAGCTAAATGGCCACACCGATGATGCCACCCTGTTGTGGTCAGTAGACTAAGGTCGAAACGCCGCATTGGGGCTAGGCTCCTGTGGTAGACGCATTCCGGGTTAAGCTTCCCAACGAAGGTTGTAAAAAAGCACAACGTTAACATCGACTTATTTTCATTAAGTAAGCATAGAAACAAGTTAAATAAATATTAAAATATTTGATTGTACCGAGGGATATAATTTTCAAAATTATAAGATATACGTTTACGCTAAAATTATTAAATATAATGCAATAAGTAGGGAGGTTAATATTTAGGTAAAAGGCATATTGATATCAAGCATTTTAAAATCAAATAGGAAAGTTTTATACATAGCCCTTTCACTTATACATTTAAAAGAATGATAAAATATAACAAAATAAAAAGGCAGAAAGGTTTACTCTTGATTATGTCAGAGAATGTCCACTCATTAGATTTAATGCTATGTAAGTAACGGGAAATAAGCTATTAGCATGTATTTGACCCCGCTGATATGTTGGATCGAGGAATACGGGCCGAAACCTGATAGCATAGCAGTTCTTCCTGATGACTTCTTATACTTATTCTACTACATCGTATGTTATTTATTAGTCAATTCGTAACAATTGACTTTTATTTAAAATTTCAATATTAAATTTTAATTTAATATAAATATAAAATACAATGTTTTCTAAAGAGGCCAATTGCATTGGTGAAAATTCAAAAATAATATTTTTTTCTCGGAGAAAGATCTAACTAGTGAAATAACATAAATTGTTTGAAATCCTATATAATTATTTATGATTTATTATTTATCTTTATTTCTGATTTATATATAGTATAAAATACGTATGATCAGATATCTGATTTGATTTTAGGCAGTCATTAACGAATTAAAATTCAGATGAGATTACAAAGTGCAAGTCACATGCCTGACTATCACAGTGTTGAACATAAAAATAATACAAAATAAACACGTGAGTTGCTGATGTACAAGTCATTTATCGTGGATTTCAAAACAAAGCCTATTGTTTCGAATAAATATCGATCAAGATTAAAATAGATCAAGACGAAAAACGTGTGATGCAGATTATTAAATATGGATTTAACAATACATATTGTAGCAATAAGGCAAGCGTAATTTACAAAATCAACGGTGACAACGATTGTACAACTAGAAATATATTATATCTTGCAGAATGTGAAATTTGTCACTTGTGATATACAGGGAATTCGATAAGTAAACGATTGAATAAATGAGCGCAGATATTGATTCAAAGAGGACTCTTTAATTAATAATGCAAAGAGGATGTTCTAATCATTTAATTTATTAATGATGCTTTAGTTAAACATACGTTAGATTTTATATTAAATATTTAATATCCAAATCTTAAATATATAAGCAATGCAAAACTATCACTCAAATGATTTGTATCATTATACTGACCGATTCGTTTCCTGGACATACGTCGAGTTCTCCAACGTAGCAAGCGATATCAACACTTAAGCCGATTGTGGCATTGATTACTGAGTACTGTTTACTATAGAACTTGCCAGATTGTATATTTTCTAAACAAAAGTATAAGGGCTGTATGCTACATAATTTGCATTTTTAAACACTACCTGAACAAGGATACAAATGAAAGAATAACGTTGATATTAATGTAATGCCGAGCACGAAGTTACTAATCAGAATTATCATATGAGCTTATAACTTGTTGGATATGCTTTACTGGAATTATCTTTTAATGAGAGAAAATTTACTTATGAATTATTTGATATCAATATAAAGTTATCATATTTACAAAAGAATGTAATGAGCCACATAAGAGAAACTGAGTTGATAAATATTTCCAATTTTTTGAATTAGAATATTAATTCATATTAGACTCAGTTAACTGATCTGATTTGTTCTACTGACAATATTATTATTGACCTGTAAACTTTGTTTCCTAATAGCCTCTGTCAGAAATAATAAAAATATGTATTATTGATACAACATTATTTTTCTGCCAACTTTCAAGTAAGTTTAATAAATTATTTATTATATATTTATTAACTTCAAAACAGAGAGAAGTTTGCATGCCATTGTGTTTACACTTTAAATAGTAAACTGATTCACTTGATCCTGTTAAAAACAGGTAATAACCAATAGCCAGAACGCGTGGCGCGTGGAGTGAAGGTGGTAGATATTTCTAGATCTTGTTCTAGCTTGCAATTGCTTAAGCATGTCAGCCCCAGTTAGATATTGCTGAATGGCCCTCTGTAAGTTTAGTCTTAGTCAACTAAACTAGGTGGCGACACTGAAAAATCAACGTTATGAATTATAACTTAGCAAAAGTTAAATGTTCTTAACGAAAATAGAAACATACGTAAGTACTAAAAATTTTAATTGTTGATCTTTTAAATCTAGCAGAAAGGTTGTAAGTCCAGCAATGTTACAAATATTACTAATTTCTTTGCAAGTAATTCGATAAACAAATGTTTGCGTTAAATATCAATCGTAATATTATAACTAAATGAGATAATTAATTTTAAAAATTTCCAGTCCGTCTTTCGGCTTGGGAAGTACAAATTTACAGTTTTAATGAATATCGTCATTTTTATAGATCTCTAAAGAATTGACTTCTTCGAGGGACATTTGTTTAAACATGGCATATAAAAATATGACTAATGGAGCTGCAATCGCTTTCCATGAAATAGTAGCTGCAGTTTTCTCCTCTATTGTGCACTATAATCTCCGCACAACAAAACTTTGTATGGAAACCGTCAACGTTCAACTGTAATATTAAATGTCTAGTGTATCTAGGAAAAACGTATCAAATGTTAAAAACTAGGTTTAAACGACACATATATAATATACAGCATAATAGTCAAACTATACTTCATAGACATATGATATTAATATGACTTAATATTAAAAATTGTAAATTATTTATTTTAGAACATATTATTGAAGAAAATAAGTCAATGTTAAATCAAAAACTATTAGAAAGAGCAGATTTTTGGATTAAAACACTCAATTATGTCTTCATTAACACATGCATAGATAGACTTTTAAATAATATAAAATATAGAAATAATAAGATCAGATTTAAGAAAATATATTCCCAAAACACGGTATACCAAAATATATAAATCATCAAAATTTTATGAAAATAAATGTGCACTTTTAGATGGAAAAGCTTTATGAATGGATAGTAAATAATATACTTTGTGGTAGCGGAAATACATCATTAGAATTTATTTGTCTCGCTGTTGTGTGTTGTTAAGAAATAGGGGACACACCTGATAGCATAGTAGTTCTTCCATATGATCTATAATCTTTATTCATACATATAGTATATCATCTATTCATTAATTCATAAAAGTTCAAGTTTTAAAAATCTTGTATAAATCTAAATTATAGAAAATTTAAGGATTGAACCATTTATTTTTAATTTATATTTATTACAAAATGCTTAGGATCAATGAACTGATCTGAAATTAAGCTGTAGATTAAAAGCAAAGATATTTACTGGTGATACATTTTTTATACTGAAGCCTATATTCTTTGTGTTAGAATAAGGTGTTACATCATATAATAAAATCTAATGAGAGAAAATGCGTCACTATCGTGTATTTGGCCTCGCTGATGTGCAAAGTCGAGGAATAGGGGCCAAAATTAGATTTCATAGCACTTCTTTCAGATGATCTCTAATCTCTATTCGTATACTTGGTATATCATTTGGTATACTTGGTATACCTGTTTATCATTTTATAAATGTTGAATTAGATTCTTCCATCGAAATTCAAGGTAAAAGCAAAGCAAATTATTAGTCACAACGTGTTGATTTCCATTGTCCTTGCATTTAAAAATAGTAATAGCTTTTTCATCATACCACAATAAACATTTAACTGAATATACAAAGTTCTATATAAGCAATGATTTTATCGAATTTTGTTAATGGATTCTAAATATATTATTTAATATAAAATTGATTAATTAATTATTTTTTCTCATTTTATATAATAAGATATGTTATATATTTATGTACATTATTGACTGATTAACGAATTACATATCAATAATTCAATAATAGTTAATCCATTTGTGTAGATAAACTTGATATATATGATTGAATAATTATAATAAAAAATTACATTGTATATATTTTAATATTATACAAATTTCTTATAATTTATTATTTCAAAGATAGAACAGAAAAATTTTCGTAGCTCAAATAAATTTTATCAATTTAAAATAACTGAAATACAATTAATATGCTTTAGCTCAACTAAATAATCCCAAACTATTTAAAATTCTTGAAAATATCTTCCAACTCGTGCTTGTGTTTGGCCTCAAAACACTCGAAATCATTTATATAATCGCATCATGCCATAATGTTTTCTACGCCGCGTTCAATATTCGCCGTTTAATAATTTTCCATGCAAAGTCGGTGATTTTGAGACATTATGCTGCTGTATTGCGCCTTCTAAAAGTCATGCAGAGTTAGCGGGGTGTTTTCTGTCCCTCAAAAACACAAGAGGAACAAGTGTTTTATAAACAGTTTCTTTAAGTTATATATGACCTGTTTGTCAATCGGTTTTAAAATAGGAATCATATTGAATGGATGTATATAATTTTTAAAAACCTGTAATCCGATTACAATTCATTTTGAAAACTAGGTGTAGCCTGAAGCATGGTCCAGAATTTAGTTTCATGAGTAGTAAATTCTTATTCTCGAGAGTTTTATTTATGGTTTAACCAAAAGTAAAGTTAATCCAGTCAACGAGGAGGTGCCTCGCAATCATACCCTCGCATTGCCAAGCCACATCACATTTAGTTTATCGCTAAAGATCTGGAGCGTATTGACTGCACAAGGATTTTCAGAGTTATAAACGTGCAATAGTCACCGTTAGCGTTAGCGCAAAATTCAAAGGTTAGACGTTCCTTAAAAGGCTAGTGCCTGCCAGCCACTACTCATCGACGGTGATGAAGTCTCTATAGAAGAGTCTCGTTAGGAGTTTAAGGATAATGTAATTGATGTTATCATTAAAAAGATTTGTGGTCTTACAACCTATCAAACAAATATACAGGAAAAGATTTTTCAACAAAAATTTGTAATTACCTATCTCCCACGCTTAGCACAATTTCTTTGATCATATAAATTGGGACATGTTTCTGAATCCCTTTTTTAAAATCATTTCAAATGATTTTGAAACTATTTCAAAATTAGTTTTTAATATTTAAAGTCTATATTATGAAAATCAAGCATTTAAATGTCACAAAAGTAAGATTAAAAGTAAGCTAAATACTTACTTTTAATCTATTTTAATTTATTTCATTTTCATTTATATCATGTAGTTTGGTAAATACGTTAAAGATAATACAGTAAGTATCGAATAAGTAAATTATGAAATATATTTTATTTTTATTTCAATGTATGCATTCAACATGTTAAAATTGCGAAAATATAAATACTAATTATATTTTATTGCTTTCAAATTTTTCTTTAAATAAATAAGGTGTTAGAAATAAAGTGATAGAAATAAATTGTTATCTAATTTGTGTGCAGTATGGAAATCTGCAAACAGATTTCTAAGTTTAAAAGTTTACAAATAAAGACCTCTATTCTCTAAACCAACTTTTTCAAAGAAACAAACAAGCTACAAAACTTAATTAGGATAATGAGCATTTGATCATTTCAATCATGAATACAAATCATTTAAATCATGAATACAAACTAGTATATCCTGTATAAAGCTAGCTTAACTGTGTCGAACAAAATCAAATTGCATAAGTATGCATTTATTATTGAGTTTAAAAAGTATAGATTCATATTAACTTGTTTATCAAATACTAACAATTTCACTAAAAACAAAATTCATTTTATGCTACATTAAATTGTATTATTTAAATTAGAGTGTAGCTTTATTTAAAACAAGATAATTAAAACGGTCTTATTTGCTTAACTACAATCGAAACATTTAATCGCTAGGTGATTATAGTGTTAAACGTGATACTGTTTGTTGTCGTAGTGATGACGCTAGTGCAATTTTATTATTTTATAATGTTTTCACTTTTGCCTTCATATTTATATCAATTACTAATTGAAGCGTTAAAATTGTTGTTCTCGAAGAAATAAATTATAAATTTAAAATACTGTTGCCATTATGCGAATAATGTTCCCCTTTAGATAAATTAACTAATCATCCTGTGAAATTATGTAATGTCTACACGGATCATTTGCTAAGACACGAAATGCAAACTTGCTGCTATTAATAATTAGAGAAACATGAATTGTAATTTCATGATACTTTTGTTTTCCATTGTATTTAATTCTTTTCATTTTAATAGATAGATTTATTATTTTTTAATGCTCATGGAGACAGACAGCTTACAATTTCACTGAAATAAACAAAAATAAAAGAATGGAAGTCCACACTACGTATCCTACGTTGGAACGATGAAACATTCGGATCTCGTTGCTAGCTTAGCTGCAGGACTTATTTACTCAGTAGAAAGGTTTAAAGCATTAATTTAAAGGTAGTGAGGTCAGGCTGGCAACTAAGTTTAAGGGCAGATAATTCCAAATGGGATGCATAGAAATGAGGGAATCATGAAATTTCATATATGAAAATTCATGTATGGAAAATGCATGCATGAAGTTTCATATACGCTAAACTTCATACACAGAAATTTGAAAAATATGAAAAATCCTACATTGGGAAATTTATATACGAAATATTATACACGGATATTCAAACAATTTATTAAAACATAAAACATAACATATTTAATTTATTTTAGATTTAAAATTTCCGTCGTTTTTGGTTATATACTTACATGTGCAATTGCATGTGCAAATTGTTTGCAACCGAGCGAAGATAATCCATCGTAGGTAAAGTTCCATATTCCTCCTCGACATTTTTTAAACGCTGAGCATTGTCGCAATGACATTTTTTATGTGAATCATGTTAATCCGCCATGTACTAGGCAATTCGGACCTCATTCAATTATTGATCCAGTTTATATTGTCAATTAACTTCCAAATAGATGGATGTTCGGCTCCAGCCATGAAATGAAACCCACGATGTCAACCTTCAACATAATTGTTTGTCTTTCAATGCCTTGAATGACTCTATGAAAGCAATTCCACAATTTTATTTCGTATTGAGGATCACGCCTTTGTCCACGTCGGTTAGCACCAATCCATGTATCCTCAAAGTAATCGATAAAAAATTCACCTCTTCTAATTCAGTATATGAAGCCTCTTGAACCAATATTTCAAAGGATGAAATGACATCTTCAACTGGAACACATTCAAGTGATTGGAAACATTTCATGTGGGGAGCAAATTCTGTGTCTTCTTCATAATTGCTGGAAATCATAGGGAGGGTATGAATTTTTCTCCAAAAAGAACTGCCCAAAGTGGAATAGAAAGCTGGCTAACTCTGTTTCCGGAAAAGCACTTTTTATTGCATTGCGAACACCGGTCTCAAAGTTCGTTATAATGCTAATTGACTGAAGATGGATTCAAGGTTTTCAAGGCAGCAAACATTCTTTGATATGTTCACTCAGTTTTATCATGGAGAAGAGCATAAATGGGGCAACTTTTAATGTACTATCCGCTTACCAAATGCTGAGTAGTCTTCATCATTTTTATATTCTGTCTGGTTTCAAAGATAATAATGCGTTTTTTGCATCCGGAATCGAAAATTAAAAACTCCTCTCCTTTTAAATTTTTCTTGAACTCATCTGGTAAAGTAATTGCCTGCAATGACATTGGAATCGGGTATGGATAATTAGAAGCTTGATGTTTAAGTAACAAGCAACGTTTTCTTGAGGTTATTGGTGAAAAACAAGCGGCGACATTTTGAGTAATCTGGGAAGTGCCTTGCGCAATTAAACTTTGTGTTGTTTCTGTTGAGGAAGTCGCTGCTGTTTTTATTTGGCTGTAAAATGTTTAGATACTGGCTGGCAGAGGGTAGAATAAAAAATATGTTGATCGCAGTGTCTGGATAATAACTTACTTTGGCTGGGGAAGCCTTAATCCGATAGGCATGCATTCTGCTTATGTTTTGTTGAGTGATGTTGTTTATGCATTAATCTAGACCTTGGCATTACCAGGTACCTTATCGCTTAAATAACGTTAAGGCTTATAAAATGTTTTACATTGAAAAAGTATAAAATAGTTTTTCATATACGATTTTTTATATATCATATTTCTCCATCTATGAAATGTCGTATATGATATTTCTATATTTTTAATATTTCTTGTATATGAATTTACGTATATCATCTGCGAATTGCGTGACATAACATTTTAATGCACAGCAAAGTGGACTGAGTTCTCCAAGAAGAAGCGAGAAAAAGATAGGGTCGATTACAGAAAAAGATAGGATCGATAGGGTCGATCTACCCTGACAGAGGGTAGAATAAAAAATATGTTGATCGCAGTGTCTGGATAATAACTTACTTTGGCTGGGGAAGCCTTAATCCGATAGGCATGCATTCTGCTTATGTTTTGTTGAGTGATGTTGTTTATGCATTAATCTAGACCTTGGCATTACCAGGTACCTTATCGCTTAAATAACGTTAAGGCTTATAAAATGTTTTACATTGAAAAAGTATAAAATAGTTTTTCATATACGATTTTTTATATATCATATTTCTCCATCTATGAAATGTCGTATATGATATTTCTATATTTTTAATATTTCTTGTATATGAATTTACGTATATCATCTGCGAATTGCGTGACATAACATTTTAATGCACAGCAAAGTGGACTGAGTTCTCCAAGAAGAAGCGAGAAAAAGATAGGGTCGATTACAGAAGCTACGGGGTATAGCGAACGATGAACTAACTGCAATTCTGGATGATACTGTGGCAGAGCGGCCAGTAAGATTTGATGAGAACCATTTATGAGTAGAGGTGGAGAAGCTTTTACGATCTCGAAGGAGGTGAAGGAGACTAGAGTAATCTACAATGCCAAAATCCAAAGACAAATCAGGCGAAATGACTAGGGAAGTTAACAGTTGATCGAGAGGCAAAAGAATATTACCGATTGCGTGGTGACAAGCAGTTCCAGTGAAGCTGTAGTTATGAACTACAGCTTGATATTGAGAAAGAAGGTTTGACGAATTTAGGTAGGATATGATTTGGGGCAAAATGAGTATTTCCAAAAGTTTCGAAATAGTAGGAAGTAGTGAGATAGGATGGTAAGATGATGGAATATTAGGGTCAAGGGATTGTAATTATCAGCGGACGTATAGTGGCAAAATAATAATAGAATTATTATTCTTTATGAAACCTCGCATTTTAGATAATGTTTAAACAAAAACACATTTAAAATATTTATCTTGCATACATTTCAAAAACACAATACTCTCTAACGTTGAATTATGAATAATTAGAGAATTTAGAATAAATTTTTTAATTTTTGCTTAAAGACTAAAAATATTGTCATCTTGCTATGGATCAACTGAAAAATAATGTATACCGGAAATAAAATGTTTTATTTACAAACTTAAATATTTTATTTTTTTTATTAATTTATGGGAGAAACCAATGAAATGTTTCATAGAAAATGTAAATATTATTACTGGCTTAGTTTATATTTACAATATCTAATGTGCTTAGATTTTCCTGATCGTAATTTTATTTAATTCTTTGGAAAATGCTCTGTTGTTAATATCAATTTGTTTACTTTTATGCTAGCGATATAACGCAAATTTAATTTTCTCGATTTACGAATTAAAATCAAATTAACCATTTTTGTCGAAGCTCATGCAACCACTTTGTCAAATTATAGTTGATAGTTTATTTAATAGATTATAGTCGCTTCGTAGGAAACATCATTAGTACGGTACATACGGGAATAAATTAGTCGGCATGACATTGGAGTTTAAGATAAATTAAAAAAACTATCATCCTATATTCTTCGAGAAATGTTTATTGTCACCTTATTACATGTCCATAAGTGTATACAATTAAGACAATACAAATCGTATAGCATATTTTAATTACACATTTGAAATAAATAGAAACCCTGCAGCAACTAATTGTATCACAATTCATATGCATTTATAAGGTAAAATGATATATGACTTTAAATTATGCAACAGTGAGAAGAGCGAACACGAATAAATTTTATTTAACAGTGATTACCGATCTCAAATATAACTTCTACATGTTCAAATTAGTTGAGACGTAAAATTTAAGTTAATGCTTACATTAAGACTTTTACGTAAGTAAAAACTAAACAGTTGTTTATAAAATAAAAATTTAAAATTATGCTATTGGTAAAATATGATATTTGCATTATGTTGAACATAATTTCGATCAGCTCTCCTACTTAAATAATTAGGTTTCAATGAAAGCACAATTTACCGCATTTTAACGTTGTAACATGAATAAATGTATATTCTGATATATTATTAAACTAACATAAAAGCCCAAAACTTAAGACAACGTATTTCCCGACGGAACGGTTCATTTGAATTGCTTTAATAAAGTAATATTTTTCATTTGGCTAATTTGTCGGTCATATATAATAAAATATATGTATAATTTTATTACATTTTGTTCTTTTGACAAAATGTTATTGTATTAATATAATAATATTTTAATATTTATCCGTTTTTAACTTATTTTTAAAACACCATCATGCATTTTACTTTGTTATAATTTGGTTTTCCATAATTACGAAACAAAACCTGGACAGGAAAGCGAGATTAGGTAAATAATATAAATTTATCCTCGTAAAATTATTTTCTTTGTAAACATCAATAAATTTTATCTAATTTTGTACATCAATGTGTTGCACTTGAAAATTTTTGAATAATTAAATCCGTTTGTCAACATATTCAATTCAAGTAGTCACTAACTCCATTCTTCATTGTATAATAAAAGAATTTTTTAATGCGACATTTCATCAAAAAGACTGTCAACATTAATGGTTTGTTGTTCATCTAAACCGTAAAAGCTTCAGCATATCGTTCAATATCGTTATATTTAAGATTTGATAGCATCAAATTCATTCAAATATATCAATGCCATGATATCCATTTTATCGCAGTTATTCATATCTGATAAAAAGTGTTTCAAGCTGTAAATATTATGGTTACTAAGCTTGCATGACAATTGCTTAGCTCGTTGAATGATAAGCTACTTTTTCCTTAGCATGTCTCATTAATATTTTTGCATAATGCAGTGAGGTTTGTTTTTAAATTTTTCAGTTATCACGGAATAATTCACAAATATAATTCAACTGCATCGCCACATTTAAAAAATTATCTCAATGTGCCTAAACAGTTTTCTTGAAAATTAGATCCAACTTTAGTTTTTCGGAGGTATTTTAAATTATACAACTGTATTTTAAATTATACCAATTGATAACAACATATCAATTTCAAGTCTACAAAGTCATCGAATTTTTTAATTGGATTAGTCAAATTATGAGGATACGATATATTTATATTTCTCACAAAAGGGTTTCAGACTGGAATCAAAGTGAGACAAATTACAAATTTGCTTAAATTATAAAGCAATATAATATAACTTAACTTACATTATAGACAATGCAAATTCGTATCTTAGACGATTGTAAAATTATGTTGAACTATTTTACGTATGACTCAAAAATTCATGTTTTAATTGTCACCATAAAATGTAAATATCCATTTTATCAACATTGTGAAAGCGCGATATTTAAAGTTTACATTTTAAATTAATATTTGCTGTATATTATCATGAATAGATTCAAAATTAAACAATGTTGTTTTTGTTAAAGAGTACAACTATTGATAAAGCTAGTAACAGCTAGCTTTACTAGAATAAAGGATAACTATATAATAACAACTATTGATAAAACTAGTAATAACTTTGTCTTCATATGCAAAACGGTTTATTATGGTATACTGATAAAAGAAGTTAATTTTAATGATTTATATATAAACACAACATCTGAATGTAGTGATTTAAGTTTAGAAACAATTATTACAAGTCATTGTTCTATAATGGATAATAAGGGTGTAAATGTTGAATTAGATAATAAAACTATACCTATATTATATTGGAATCCAAAATTACATAAAAATCCAATAAAACCTAGGTTCATATGTAGTGCGTTTAAATGTACATTAAAACCACTTTCTGTCTATATGAATAAAATACTTAAAGTAATTAAAACGAACTTTGAAAAATATTGGAAGGTAATCGAAATTAATAATGGTATAAAACACTATTTCAGTATTAATTCTACAAAAGAATTTTTAGAACAGACAAAAGGAATAAATTTTCAAAATATAAATACAAACGATTTTAGTACGCTCTATACAAATCTAGATTTAGTAGATATTAAAGAAGTGTTAGTAAAATTAATTAATCTTATATTCGGAAAGAGATATACATATATATGTTATAATAATTATAACGCCTATCTAACAAAAATTAAACCACCAAGTAATTCTAAATATATGGATAACATTGAATTAATAGAATCCTTAAATATTTTGATAAACTAAAATTATTTAAAAGTAGGGACATCTATATTTAGACAAGTAAAATGTGTTCCAATGAGAGGTAATAGTAGCCCAATTATAGCTGACTCGTTTTTAAGCTTTATAAAATATGAATTTGTTCATAACTGTGTAAAAAATAAATCTAAATTATAAATATATATGAAATATGTGTTTCGATACATTGATGATATATGTATATTTAATTCTAATAATTTTTATTCAATAAGTGAATAAATTTATCAAGGTAGCCTTATTCTAAATTAAACTAATATTGATAATAAACAAAGTATATATCTAGATATGAGCATTAAATTAACATTAACTAAAACTACTATTAATTTATATCGTAAAGATGACATATTTAAATTTACAAGAAACATATTTTTGCATGAGCATTCATGCATACCATATAATATAAAATATAATACATTAAATAATGAAATTTTAAGAATTGCAACAATATGTAATGATATTGGCTTTCTTCAAAATCATTTAAATAACTTAATAGATGCATAGTTTAAACTAGGCTACTATGAAAATACAATCAAACAGAAAATAGTAAAATATATAAATCAAGACAATATTATTAAAAATTTATTTTAACTCTTAAGCGAAAAATTTTGTATGGGTGAATAATAAATAATACACTTTGTATTAAAATAAGACATACTAGATAATCAAATTTCATCATAGGAAAAACGTCTTCGGTATTTATCCTTATTCTGATGCATCGTACATTGTTTTTTTTTGTAAATTCGTAAAATTGACTTTTATTTTAAATTTTAATTATAAATTTTAACTTGATGTAAGTTATAAAATATAATATAGCAATTGTTTTTTAATTAATTATTTAAATATTTCTTAGTTGCACATTCTTAAGTTTTTAGGCTTTTATCATGTATTGCACATGTAAGGTAAATGTTGGGTATTTGACCACAATATCTAAATAATTTTGAATGAAGTAAATTATTAAACGGGACAAATAATTTTTTTATATGATAACTAAAGGCATTTGTTACACTTGTCCCTGTAATAAGACTATTCAGGTCAAACAAAGATGTATGATCAACCTATTTATAAAATATATTGTATATGTGTATATTAGCTTTTGTAAGTTAAAATACATTTACAAAATATTCACGATAAAATTTATTCCGTTTTACTAAATATCGTGGGTAACAAATATAAGACGATGCTGTAAATTCTTACTATAAATTTTAAAAGAAAAAAATATTGCGTAAAGTTTTACGACTATTTTTGTTAAGTGGAAAATCCAAAAATTGCAAATAAAAATTGAGTTTTACTCCATTATTTCGGCAGAACAAATTTATCATAATCAGAAATATTTAATTGTTACCCCAGTTAATGGTTGATTCAGAAACTAAGTTAACTTTCTGAATCAACGTAGCTTTTTTAAATCAACCACTAAGTAATTACAATTAGATATTCCTGATGGTGATAGATTTGTTAGGTCGAAATAATGAAATAAAATTCAATTTTAATTTGCTGGGTATGCCTATTTAATTTAACAATAAATCAAAATATAGCAGGTATCATTTTAATTCATGGATTTTTGAGTATTTTTTATTAAAATAAAAATTTTCTCATAGATTTAATTTTGTGCTTGAACATTCTTTTATCCAGCACCACTAACATTATGATGTTATTCGCATTTCAGTGACACTTGCTGATTTTTAAAACATCT
Organism: Pomphorhynchus laevis; assembly: GCA_012934845.2. Classification (NCBI taxonomy): domain Eukaryota; kingdom Metazoa; phylum Acanthocephala; class Palaeacanthocephala; order Echinorhynchida; family Pomphorhynchidae; genus Pomphorhynchus; species Pomphorhynchus laevis. The sequence goes on along the minus strand of WNNJ02001171.1, from coordinate 173,426 downwards.
ACTCATTTTCGCTTAGTACAATTGCGATATCTACATAAATATATATTTTTAAATCTTTGCATATCTCGATTTATTTGAATTTCGTATTATTATTTTTACAAAGTACGATGCTTCAACGATGACTTTATTAATAAAACCCACAAGATTATTAGCACACTCCAAGAAATTCACGTGTATATCTTAAAATTAATCATCATCGTTTGTTTATATAAGCTTAGTATATATTGGGCAATTAATCAAGTAGAGGATAAGTACATCTTGCAGGTATTATTTTTTACTTAACTAAATAGACTGAAATAACAACTGAATTTTATAATTTAAGAATTACAGACAATTGGTTGTACAAAGAGTAGCAGAACATGCATTACGAATCTTAGATGGAACGGTGTTTTTCTGTGACCCTGCTCAATATAACACTGACAATCAATTTTGGAATTTGGAACTTAACAAAAGTTTGCAATTGGGATTACTCACTAATCAAACTTTAATGAATGATGAGTTCGCGATGGTAAATACATCAAAAATATATATCTTTTTATTTTTCTTCATCGTTTGTCCCATATAATGACGAAGTCCTATATTTATTTTAATTTAAATGAATAATCGGCAATACTGTAATGCAAGTTATTACGAAAAAATTTTAAACGTTTCGGCTCAAGGTGTAACGCATTTGCCTTCATCAGTAAAAATTATGTATTGTATTGTATAATTTTATATCTCAAAGTCTTTTGAGTAAAACACCTTGAATGAAAAATACTTTAAGCACACCTAGGGCTTTATCAAGATAATCAATTGCAAATAAATATGATAAACAAGATCAATATACACGGAAGATAAATCACTTATAGATTTCGAGAAGTTTAAGCTTAAAGGATTACTACTGACATTATATTTATAAAATGATCATAGCAGTAACCGGTCAACAATATTTTTTGAATATATAATAGTTATCATGATAATTAGTTTCACCTGTGATCTGTAATGCACTCTAATATAAATTTCGAATCATAATATTAACTGCTGATCGAAGAAAAATTCTAGATTTATCAATTACATTTCGTCTATAAAATAGGATCCGTTGATCACGATATTGTTGTAGTTCAAATGCAAAAACTAGGTTAATGCAACATATATAATATTCAGCATAATAGTCAAAAAGCATATGAGATTTAATAAGCATATAAAATTAACAGGACATGATATAAAAAACTGTAAATTATTTTGTTCAGAACATATTATTGAAAAAAAGGTCAATATTAAATCAAAAGATATTAGAAAGAGAATATTTTATGATTAAAAAAGCTTAATTCAATGTATCCATTAGAATTAAATGACGTGGTACAAAACATTTGTGTATAGTTAATAATAAACAACTGTATTATAATAATCCGGTTACACGCAAGCAAAGAAGTCAACGATAAAAAAATAATAAAAATAGAGTTAAAAATATTAAAAAATATATTTATATATATGAACAATTAGAAATATCAAAACAACTTTTAAGAGATAATAAGCTAAAAGATCTTTATCTTTCAGATTTCTATATTTCAGAAAGAAATCAGTTGTTCAATAAATCAAAAATTAATTAATGATTATGATAGGATAAGTTGTATAATAGACAATTATTGTAATATAAAATACTATAATCAGCAATAAATGTTAATAATAACAAAAAATATACACTAATCATAAAATTCTTTAATAAATGAAAAGATAACATAAATATAGGTAGACTTTTAAATAATAAAGTAAAGAAATAATAGGATCAGATTTAAGTAAATATATTCCTAAAATAAGGTATAAGTTGTTACCGCCATTAGGACGAACAATTTGTAATTATAATAAAGAATTGAAAACAATATGTAACGATAATATTAGAAACATTATCGAAACTGAATGCAATTGCATAAGTCTTAATTTTGATAAAATAAATGAACATATATGCACTCATAATCTAGAATTAATTGAAAATTTTGAATTAAGGAAATTTAATTGTTACTTTGATAAACTCATTAAGAACGAAAACTTAAATACATCTAAGACAAATCCCGGAAAGATTAAACATTTAATGAAATCAAAAAGAAAATCAATTAGTTATAAAAGTAAAACTAAAATTAATAAAATATGCATTTGAATTTACCATGTTATAATATAACTATATAATAACAACAACTAAAAAACTAGAAATTACATTGTATTTATTTGAAACGAATTTTATTACGATAAATTGATCATTTTACGATAATTTAATGTCGTAAATGTAAACGCAAATATAATCAGCAAAATATGAACATATGTAATCATATGAGTATATGAAACCTGGTGATTTGAGTTTAGAACTAATCATTCGAAATCACTGTTCTATTTATGATAAAATAGGATAGGATCAGAAAATAAAAATTTAACTATAATCCAAAATCGAATTAAATTATATGAAACCTAAGTTCATAGTTAGTACTTTAAATCTAATTAAAACCCTTTAAGTTTATATGATTAAAATACTTAATGTAATTTAAACACATTTTAAAACCATTGTAAAGTAACATAAATTTATACTTGTATAAAACACTATTTTTGTAATAATTTTTAACGCTGATAATTTTTATTCGATAAGTTAACAAATTTATTCAGATATATTAATTCTTAATCAAACTAATATCTATAATAAAAGGGTATATATCTAGATTTGAACATTGAATTAATGCCAATTAAAAAGACTTATATCGTTGAAATGTCATATTTGACATATTTTTGCATGAATATTAATGTATATCAAATAATATGAAATATAATGTTAGGATTAAATCAGCTAACTGAGTCTACGTATTTAATATAATTATAGAATAAACAAAACATAATAATGCTAAATCAAAATTTAATAATTAAATAATAAAATTAATAATTGTTTTTAGATTTTCTATAATTTAAATCAAGTTAAAAAAATGAAATTAAAATAAACGTCATTTTTATGAATTGACTAATAAATAACATACGTTGTATCAGAATAAGAATTAGATGTCATCAAGGGGAACTGCTATGCTATCAGGTATCGGCCCCTAACTCCTCTACCCAACATAGCAGCGGGGCCAAATACATGCTAATGATGTATTTCCTCTGAAATAACTAACAATTTTCTGCTTGATGTTATTTTTATAGTAGCCTAGTTTAAAATATGTATCTATTAAATTATTTAAATGATTTTGAAGAAAGCCAATATCATTACATATTGTTGCAATTCTTAAAATTTCATTATTTAATGTATTATATTTTATATTATATGGTATGCATGAATGCTCATGCAAAAATATGTTTCTTGTAAATTTAAATATGTCATCTTTACGATATAAATTAATAGTAGTTTTAGTTAATGTTAATTTAATGTTCATATCTAGATATACACCTTCTTTATCATTAATATTGGTTTTGTTAAGAATAAGGCTTTCTGGATAAATGTGCTCACTAATTGAATAAAAATTATTAGAATTAAATACACATATATCATCAATGTATCGAAACATATATTTCATATATTTATATTGTTTAGATTTAGTTTTTACACAGTTATGAACAAATTCATATTCTATAAAGCTTAAAAACAAGTCAGCTATAATTGGGCTACTATTACCACCCATTGGAACACCTTTTACTTGTCTAAATATAGATGTCCCTACTTTTAAATAATTTTGATTTATCAAAATATTTAAGGATTCTATTAATTCAATTTTATCCATATATTTATATTTTTTGATGGTTTAATTTTTGTTAGATAGGCGTTATAATTATTATAACATATATATGTATATCTTTTTTCCGAATATAAGATTAATTAATTTTACTAACGCTTCTTTAATATCTACTAAATCTAGATTTGTATAAAGCGTACTAAAATCGTATGTATTTATATTTTGAAAATTTATTCCTTTTGTCTGTTCTAAAAATTCTTTTGTAGAATTAATACTTAAATAGTGTTTTATACCAGTATTAATTTCGATTACCTTGCAATATTTTTTAAAATGTGTTTTAATTACTTTAAGTATTTTATTCATATAGACAGAAAGTGGTTTTAATGTACATTTAAACGCACTACATATGAACCTAGGTTTTATTGGATTTTTATGTAATTTTGGATTCCAATATAATATAGGTATAGTTTTATTATCTAATTCAACCTTTATACCCTTTTTATCCATTATAGAACAGTGACTTGTAATAATTGTTTCTAAACTCAACTCACTACGTTCATATGTTGGATTTACATTTAAATCATTAGAATTAACCTCTTTCATTAGTATATCATAATAAAGCTTTTTGCATATGAAGACAAAGTTATTACTAGCTTTATCAATAGTTGTTATTATATAGTTATCCTTTAATTTAGTAAGTTCTTTATACATATCTTTATTAATTTTATCTTTCCTTTTATAATTGTTTGTTATTTTCATTTTATTTTTAATTTTATCAAATATATAATCTTTCCAAATTTTTATCTTAGATATATTCGAGCTTTCACTATTAATCAGCTTACTAAAGTAATCATTTAAGTTAGTATATAACGAATTGTAAATTTTTATTTTTGTCGTTGTTATTATTTAATCTATATTTATATCCTTTTGATAGCAGCTTTCTTAATTCACAATTTTCAATTAATTCTAGATTATGGGTACATATATGTTTATTTATTTTATCAAAACTAAGACTTTTACAATTGCATTCTGTTTCCATTATGTTTCTAATATTATCGTTACATATTGATTTTAATTCTTTATTATAATTACAAATTTTTCGTCCTAATGGTGGTAGGAGTTTATACCTTATTTTAGGAATATATTTACTTAAATCTAACCCTATTATTTCTTTACTTTTAGAATTATTTAAAAGTCCGGCCTATATTTATGTTATCTATACATTTATTAATGAAGTTTATGGTTAATGTATATTTTCTATTGTTATTATTAACATTTATTGTACGATTATAGTATTTTATATTACAATAACTGTCTATTATACAACTTAGCCTATCATAGTCGTTAATTAATTTTTGATTTATTGAACATATGATATCTTTAGAAAAACTTCTTATATTTACATAAAGATCTTTTAGCTTATTATCATTTAATAGGATGTTGATTATATAATGCGGATTATCTAGTATCTTTTTCTAATACAAAGTATATTATTTATTATCCATCTATAAAAATTTCGCCGTTTAGTTTAATTTATTTTTTATATTATTGTCTTGATTTATATATTTTACTATTTTCTGTTTGATGGTATTTTTATAGTAACCTAGTTTAAAATATGCATCTATTAAATTATTTGAATGATTTTGAAGAAAACCAATATCATTACAAATTGTAGCAATTCTTAAAATTTCATGATTTTATGTATTATAGTTTATATTATATGGTATGCATGCTTGTTTATGTAAGAATATATTTCTTGTAAGTTAAGATATATGTTTTAAACTATGGCACTTTGAAAATGAAACAAAATAAAAAATTGTAAAATATATAAATCATCAAAATTTTATGAAAATAAATGTGCACTTTTAGATGGAAAAGCTTTATGAATGGATAGTAAATAATATACTTTGTGGTAGCGGAAATGCATCATTAGAATTTATTTGTCTCGCTGTTGTGTGTTGTTAAGAAATAGGGGACAAACCTGATAGCATAGTGGTTCTTCCATATGATCTCTAATCTTTATTCATACATATGGTATATCATCTATTCATTAATTCATAAAAGTTCAAGTTTTAAAAATCTTGTATAAATCTAAATTATAGAAAATTTAAGGATTGAACCATTTATTTTTAATTTATATTTATTACAAAATGCTTAGGATCAATGAACTGATATGGTCTAAAATTAAATAATATACAACGATATTTACTGGCGAAGCTTATTTTAATATCGGAATATTTTTGATAAATCTTCAATTTTTGTTCGATTAGCTACTGACTTATTAATTCTTCTAAAACAGTATGTTGAAGACTGGTATTGTAGAGCAAGTTTATATGATTAATGATGTAATTTAACGTTATTTTCTGCTGATAAAATATAGTTGATTTTTTATTGTTTTTATTCATTGTTTTTCAAATATACTTAGACGCTATCGTATAGACTACATTGTCAAGTCACCATTCATTACGATCAATGTAATCGTATACCATGCCTGCTAGTATTATCCATGGACAATTTTGAAATTTTTCTAGTGCACTTTATACAAAGAAACAACTATTTATGGACATGCTCTTCGCTTACTTCCCCTACACATCAAGCTTTCCCATTTGGGAAATTCGAACAAATTTTAGACCAGTATGTTAAAATTATTGTTCATTTTATATAAATATAAAATTAATGCAATTTATATATAGATATAAGTAATTTTAAGTTTTGTTTACAATGTAATGTGTGAATGCGAAGTTTGCTGTGCCATTTAATCTTTGTATAATTTTATATTTAATTTTCGGCAACTTTCGTCTATTAATTTCATTTTAGTGACAACATGAATGACAATATTTGAAGAAAATTGATTTTATTAACTGAACTAAGTTAATAGACTTTAATAAGAATAGTTTTGACTCGAGTATGCTAATTTTTTATTTCTTAAATCTATTTAAAGTAATAAATATTCTATTTTAATTGGTGATTGACATGTTTGATGGTCCGTAATAATGTTGTATAAATTTGCTGCTGTATAGTTAATTTCGTTAATTATTTTCTAGTTCCTTATATTTCGTGGTATTTAACTTATTTTTATTATAATCTATCAATTATATTTAGTCGGCATTTTTATCATCGAATAATGTGTATTTAGAGTAAACACATGGATAAAATAGTCAAATTGTTTAAAAACAAAATATATTTAGAGTTTTGCCTATGAGATATACATTTTCAGACATGAATTTGAGCAAAATAAAAACATTTATTCATATTGTTAGATCAGGAAGAATCCTATCATTTATTGCTTTTGAATGAATTACTACGATATTGTGTGGGCAATCGGAAATTTAAGTTTCCTTTATTTATACCATAAGGGATGTGCTGCGATCAATACAAATGGTTTCTATAATTATATTGTTGTAATAAGGTATCATGGTTAAAAATAAGGATGTTTTTGAAATCTATTTCGTGCATATGCTTCACTCAATGATTTTAGATGACTGATTTCGTATAGACATGTCGTAACATCCTCTTTGTTTATGCTGTCTGATATTTTTGCATAAACAATATCTGCAAGGTATACTCTATATCTTGTTCGTATTATTGTATAACGGTTTATTTTAAAAAATCATTCAGAAATAGTACTTTTTGTGACTCTTAGGCATATTATTAATTGGACGGAAGGTGCAATGATCCAATACATACGTCGTATTGGTATATATATTTTCATGAGAAACGCTGTTTGCTACTTTGAACCGCATACTGCTATGACATATAGCTTTGTAAAAATGTCAATTCGGATAAAATCGTTACGTTAGCATTTGTCAAATTATCTCAAGTTAGCTCTTGACAATTGACATGCTGAAATATTCTTAATAGATATCTTAAACAACGCTGGAGTGACTCAAATTTGTACAGTTGTGGACTATGTTTCTGTCAGCATATGACCACAACGGATTCTGTTTACGAAATATATTCGTGTATATCTTGTCTTCTAGTATTACTGTCATATGTAAGAATAAAATTTCCTAAAGGTCTTTTTTGAAAGCAGCTTTCTTTGTATTAGGTCATCTTTGTTGTTTAAAATTTCAGCTAAATCTAATGTTGTTGGATTAATGCTAAAAACTACAGAAGTCCCGTAGACTCGAAATACCATCATCATTTTATAAAGTACGGCACTCCTGTGTAGTTGTTTTCTTCTCAAATTCTTATTTATTGCAAGCGTCGATGCCAGAAGAGAGCGTATCACCATAAGTCTCTTATTTTAATATCTATATTCTATGACACAATCTTGTATAACTTTTATGATACAATATGTATACTGAATTATAAATAAAAGCTTGCTTTAAATTAAATAAATATACATGGATTTGAAAGTGCGATTTAAAATCAACATTACTATATTTCTAAACATATGTGAATATTAATTCAAATTAATTAACTCAAACGAACAAAAACAATATCATAAAATCTGAAATAAAATCGGTTATCACATAATTTATAATTAAGTAAACTTAAAATTACATTAAATTTTAACCCACAAAGGGGTTTATGGATTTTTGAACTTTCACATATAAACTAAAATTTATATAATCGTATACAACAGTTACCTTGCGATTTTTTCTTGTAGCTTTGATATCTCATCTGTACCACGTTTATCTTACAAAATGCATGTACCCGCCAATATGGAATATTTTAAATGGATGCTAGATCAATCAAGATATGTTACCTGTAATAGCACAGCTAAAGGAATATTGCTAGAAAAATTTCCAGAATATGCTCCTAATAAGGAATTTACGAAAAATCAAGCTTTGCCGTCCTTATTGGCTTTCAAGAATGTAATCGATTCGTTACAGGTGCGAGTATTTTTGGCTGGTGGAACATTACTTGGTAAGCATCATGAAATGTTGGAGACAATTACATAAAGTTTAACTTAAAGAATTACCAAACATATAAAATAAATAATGCATATTATTAATCATATTTACTAATCATATTTAATATATTATATATTATAATAATTAATCTGTTTATGTGATTAAATTAATCTAGTTATGATACTCATTTGCCTGTTGTGTAAACATATTTGAGTTTTATTTTAGCATAATTACCGATATATTTAATTTATATAAATATATTAAAACACTATATATTTATGAAATTATCTTATTCATTTGAAATGTATACATTTATCGTTTTCAAATACGTAAACCGTCAAATGAGTTACCTTAAAAAGTTTAGGGTACCACAAAATATGTAGAAATATCCGAATTTCGTTAGTAATTTTTATTCCAATCCATGTTCAATAGGTCGTATATTATCATCAATTAGTTCATAAAAATACTAAGTTAAATAATTATTTTTTAAAATTAAAATATATTCATTTTTTAAATTTATTAATGTATAAAATATGTAGTTTCACTTAAGTAATTTGATTTATAACAAATAAAATTTACAAATAATTTAAAGAAATTGCTAATAATAATATATTTTTTAAAGGTGTTGACACAAACATTTAAATGGCTACTGCCATTATCTTCAGGTTTGCTAATTACCAACTGTTAAAATCAAAGCATCTTTGCTTTTACGTGTAAAAATAGTTGCTGTTCCTCACTGTTTTACTTAAATTGAACAATAAATGAAATTAAAAGTAATTATAGTAAAATAAACTAGAAATGAAAATGAAAAACACATTCAATAATTATAGGGTACAAATTCATAAAAGGAAAACAGACAACATTGTAAAACTGTACATGACAGTGGCATTTAAGTATTTTGTCATTTGAGAGAAAGAAACTATCGTTTAGGTTACTTTAGAATATCATTGACTCGCATGAATAGAAATCTGTGATGAATATTTCCAATCAAATTGTTTTATCATATGATATGATGCCGAGAATGACGTAAAACATGTATATTAGCAATATAATTATTCTAATATTTTAAGTTTGAATGCAACAATGTCATATTTATTTGTATTTACATTTCTTTTATTTTCTATAAGTTACTTACATATGCGATTTATTTAGAGATATTAAAACAAGAGGTAGATGAATATTTTTACTAATATCTTAAACATTTGTGAAAAATAATCTAGAAATGTTTTTATTTTGAAATTCGTAAATTTACGTGTCAATAAAGAAAGTAATATCTAAACTACGTATACTTAAAATGAGATTAACGCAAAACTAGAGACAACAACAAATTAAAGAATTCTAAGTTTTTAATTTTGCAGTTTTTATTCGAATTTATTTAAAGCAAATATAAATCTTGCTATCAAAAACATTGATTTAATAAATATATAAGTGAAAAACGATGACAAATAATTTGCATATGAATGTTTACAAGTGAATGTTACTATTTACTTTTTAAAAGTAAATGTTACCACTATGTTAATATTTGGGATTTAAAAAACTTGAGAATCTATAAATTCTCTCTATATATAGTTTACAAAAACGGTTAAACTGCCTGCCAAAATACATAGCACGAATACGGTTTATATTTTTAAATAACATAAAACTGGTTGGGAAATAATATAATATTTATTGACTAGTTTCGGTTTATACCTTTATCATAATGATAAAGGTATAAACCGAAACTAGCCAATAAATATTATATTATTTCCGAACCAGTTTAATGTTATATATATTATATTTGCTACCTCACACAAGGTAGCTTTCACATTAAAAATCAGCATCAGAATCCTTCCTTCATGACTTCCAATCCCTACACGCTGACTATTAACAGCACCATTGCCACTGCCGCTTTCGTTTCGCCAGCAATTTGCCACATATCGTATATAAATGCCACATTTGTAAGAAATCCTGGACCGTTGTTTACTCAGCAAATCCGTGCACCACAATTATACATGCCGTATCCATTAAGGATCCAACGAGTGCAGCGGCAATTTAGCAACAACCTCGGCCAAGTGTTTAAGGATGGTCCGCACAGCAATTCGATCTGGTTAAGAGCGTAAGCCTCAGACAATTAAGCAAAGTGTCGGAAACGCCTTTATTCACAATGTCACACAGGCAACCGAAACGGCCAGTGAGTACTTCATTCTACTGATGAGTGTTGCCGGGTACTCATAATTTCGATGCTGAAGTGGTCGTCTATAAGATACATGGTGACTGAAAGTCGTGAATCGAAGTCCAGTCTATCAAGCAACATCATTATATATAGGTAAAACTGCTGTCTGTGACAAAGATTGATCCATAATTTAAATTTGTAAAGGTAATAACAGAACGGAAAAGCAAATCGTTACTTTTATAAGATTGCGTTTCATCCACTAAAAAGGCCTCTTCAGAATATAGAAGTAATATAAGTAATAATATCCAAGACAATATATTGTTAAAAATAATTCTTTGATATTATTACTTACACTGGTCTGAAGATACACCGTAGTGGGTGAAACGTAAAGATATATATATAAAGTGACAGAAAAATGGATACATCATGTATAATGGTCGTGCACGGATGTTCTCAGTAAATAACGGTGCAGGATTTAAAAAAAACGCGGCATATATAGAAAATGGTGTTGCTTTATAGACTGGACTTTGATTCACGATTTTCGGTCATCATGTCACTTCTAGACTAAGAGTGACATAACCTGTCTAGAAGTGACATGGTGACTAAAAGTCGTGAATCGAAGTCTAATCTATCAAGCAACATCATTTTCTATAAATGCCGCATCTCGTAAGAAATCTTAAACCGATGTTTCTAAGCACATCTGTGAACCCCATTATACATACCTTATCCATTAAGGATCTAAGGAGTGCAGCGACAATTCAGCAACAACTTCTGCCTAGTGTTAGAGGATGGTCTGCACAACAATTCGATCTGATGAAGAACGTAAGTCTAAGTCAATTAAGCAGTGTCGAAAACGCCTTCATTCACAATGTCACACAGGCAACCGAAACGACCAGTAGGTACTTCATTCAACTGATGAGTGCTGCTGGTACTCCATCATTTCGATGCTTAACTAGTCGTCCAGAAGTGACATTGTGATTGAAAGTCGTGAATCAAAGGCCATTATATCAAACATCACAATTTTCTATAAATGCTGCATTTCATAAGACATCCTGGACCGTTGTTTACTCAGCACATTTGTGCACCACCATTATACATGCCGTATTGATTAAGGATATAACGAGTGCAGCGGAATTTAACAACAACTTCTTCCTAGTGTTTAAGGATGGTCCGCGCAGCAATTTGATATGGTATAGAGAGTAATCATCAGTCAATTAAGCAAAGTGTCGGTAACGCCTTCATTCACAATGTCAAGCCGGCAACCGAAAAAACCAATGGTACTTCATTCTTCTTATGAGTGTTATCAGTAATAGTGGTCGTCTAGAAGTGACATGGTGATTGAAAGTCATGAATCAAAGTCCAGTCTACCAAACAACACTACTATATATAATAGTGTGCCTAATTCCTATATATAATATATATTATATATATTGGGTAAATAGATGTAGTTCGCCCCGGTTTTAATCTGAACATTTTAGAAATATAAATGGAATCCCTCGTGGATCCTAGGCTGCTTTTCAATTTATACTTTAACAAAATATAATTGAATCGATTTATTGATCAGCAGAGAACTACATAGATTTGTTTTCAGTGTGTGTTAATGTGCCATTGGATAAGAGTCATGTTTACGCTACTGAAGAGTCCCGTAACAACGAAGCACGTGTCTAACGTTGTGTTTTGGGTTCGATTACGCATAGTTTGAGTTTATTGGATTACTGGGCACACACTTGGGTAAATAGATGTAGTTCACCACAGTTTCAATCTGAACATTTTAGAAATATAAATGACATCCCTCGTGGTCCTGGGCTGCTTTTCAATTTATACTTTAATAAAATATAATTGAATCTATTTATAGATTAGCAGAGAACTACATAGATTTGTTTCAGTGTGTGTTAAGGTGCCATTGGATAAGAGTCTTTATGCTACTGAAGAGTCCCGTAACGACGAAGCACGTGTCTAACGTTGTGTTTTGCGTTCGATTACGCACGGTTTGACTTCATTGGATTACTGGGCACACACTTGGGTAAATAGATGTAGTTCGCCCCGGTTTTAATCTGAACATTTTAGAAATATAAATAGAATCCCTCGTGGATCCTAGGCTGATTTTCCATTTATACTTTAACAAAATATAATTGAATCGATTTATAGATCAGCAGAGAACTACATAGATTTGTTTTCAGTGTGTGTTAAGGTGCCATTGGATAAGAGTCTTTACGCTACTGAAGAGTCCCGTAAAGACGAAACACGTGTCTAGCGTTGTGTTTTGCGTTTGATTACGCATGGTTTGAGTTCATTGGATTACTGGGCGCACACTTGGGTAAATAGATGTAGTTCGCCACGGTTTCAATCTGAACATTTTAGAAATATAAATAGAATCCCTCGTGGATCCGGGGCTGCTTTTCAATTTATACTTTAACAAAATATAATTGAATCTGTTTATAGATCAGCAGAGAACTACATAGATTTGTTTTCAGTGTGTGTTAAGGTGCCATTGGATAAGAGTCATGTTTACGCTACTGAAGAGTCCCGTAAGGACGAAACACGCGTCTAGCGTTGTGTTTTGCGTTCGATTACGCATGGTTTGAGTTCATTGGATTACTGGGCGCGCACTTGGTAAATCGATGTAGTTCGCCCTGGTTTCTGATCGACGAGTTACCCCAATATATTGTGTATCACAATAATTACAACTGACCTGGCAAATTGCATATTCGGATGCACATGTGTAATTTCCTCGAACACGGTATGTATAATTGTACACCGTACTTGTGTGCTCATTTGTAGTTAGCCTAGCCATACAGCATTTGCATTGTGGTTTTTACATGGTGCACTCATATTCACATCTTGAATTTGGTTATTTTTTTAAGTCGTGATTGTACAATCTTTGATTTTTTAGTATTCGTGGTACGGAAATAAATGCTGGGTTGATTAAATTGCGCGTTGTAAAATTCGCATGCCCTTTGAATGTTGGTTTTTGTTCCGGAAGAAAATAGAGAAGCGACATAATCCACTCCAATGTAGTTATTGCTTCGAAACGGTTTGTCCATATCTTTATATTATTTATAATATATTATATATATATTTATGTAAATATATATTTATGTAAATATATATTTATATATAAATATATTTATATATAAACACTTTTTTATTTAAATACTTATATATAAGTTAGCAAATATTAGAACACATCTAATCAAGCTTATTAGTTTATTGTAAAAAACTTTTTGAGATCTTGTTATTCTTCAGTACAAACAGTCACACACTCAAATTTCAAAAGTGTACTGCTGTCGAATACGTGTATATTAAATAGCTTTAGTCCGGAAGAATTGTATACAGACGACCACGACAGGTGGTCGTCTGTATACAATTGGATGGTCGTCTGCGATTTGCCATCCGTAAACGAGCCTTAAATTATGGTAGTTCGCATGACCTATCTGTATTTATTATTAAATGCGGCACAGTGCCTTCATTACAGGAACACTGTTGTCTATAACAGTGTTCCTGTATTTGAAACAAATATAAACACGCGACATCTCGTTTGAGATATCTCGTTGTTATTCTTGATAAACCCGATCGAACTCGCGTTGGAAAGAATCAAATGACCATTCGTACTCGAGTGGACATTCGAAATCGCTGTTTTTGGAACATAGCTTTCTCATCCTGATGGCTTCGTTTCGTATTGTGAGTCGCTTGACAGAAAGATAGTGTCCGCTGCTAGAGTGTATATATCATGGCGCTCATTTGAGTTTGTGATTATATTTTGTTTGATTTTATAACTTTTTGGATTTGCGTAATACTCGAAATGTGTCTAACTATTCGTAAGCGACTCTGAATAGAAACTCAATTATCCAACGTCCTCATGATGTTCAATTCACAGATTTTGAACATATGTAATGACTGAAAATCACATAATTGTGTGAATTTGAATCGAATTCTTTTTCAGTTTATAAATTCATGTACTTCTCTTCGTTTGTTAAAAATGTAATTTTGATAAAACGAACAAAGTCTGTTTTGTTTTTTAAAAAATATACAATATTTTTTCAAAATCAATATTTTTCTATCTAATAACATAATCTAAATATTTTATATTTTGAAAATATTCGCACTGCCATTGTACTTTATCAACACCAAGTTGTTCAATTTATGCAAGTTGAACATGAAAAATCAAATAACTTATCAAAGATAAGTAAAACTTATCAATATACACAATATTGATTTACAGCAAAAATAAAAATAAAAAACACATGTCAAAGCCAAAAGTAAATAAGTAGGAAACCAAAATTTTTTAACAATTGTATGAATTTCCCTGTGAATAAACAATTCACAGGGAAACAACAAAATTATATAATTTTTAGAATTAAAAGTAAAAGCTGTTTTAAAATGTCACAAAACAAAAGTCAAAACATGATGAATTAATTTTATAATAAATTATGCAAATGAAATTAAAAATATTATTTATATCAAATATAAATTATTAATAAAGAATGATCAAGTATAATATTTATAGAATTGTAGTCAGCTTTAATATTGTTCATAATATTATCTTTTAGGATAAAAAGTGTCCTTCATATAAAATACAAAAAAATACCACGTTTTATGCTATATTTATGCTGTACGTTTATCCAACTTTTGTTCATTCTGATTAATATATGAGCAATTTAGTAACAATTTTTTTGATAATTTGTAATATTAAAAAATTATGCAATTTGGATAACGTTTTTGTTATAAGTTATAATATCATCAGTTGTATTATTGCACAGGTAATTATTTATAAACCAATTAAGTAGATAATTCGATTTTTCATGTGGTATTTTGTAATGACTGAGTTCTTTAAAAAATAATCATCTTGTTGTTGACCATTTGTTTTTAACTGACAACTTTGCTAGGTAACAAATATCGCTAATTATTCTTTAATTGTCATGAGAGTAGAGACAATGATTTTTTAAGAAATTCACTAGATATGGATTGCTCTTAAAGTAGTAGTAGTAGACGGGAAATAAATTAATATTTGTTATCTTAATACACATGCTCATTATCTATATTATATTGATTCATAAAAAATGGGTTGTACAAATTCGGTGTTTTAAATAATAAATTTGTTCTATTATTAAATTTATTTATAACGCAAATAATGTAGTAGCTTCAGTTTGATGATCTGATTTTAAACTTGCAATTCTTAGGTTGGTATCGTCAATGTGATGTATTTGAGCAAAGTTTGGATATCGATTTTGCAATACTTGCAGAGGAGTATTCGAGCCGCATTGAAACGGTGTTTAAAGGCCACCCAGATATATACATGTATATTCGATATGGAAATGTAAGTATTGAAATTTGCTAAAACACGTGTAAGGAGAAAACTAATTAAATTACTTAATACATAGTTATAATTACGTAATTAATTTACATTTGATAATGACACATAGCCTTTTGATAATGAGCTTTCTTCAGAACTGTGCTTAAAACGAAAGCAAATTCATATTCCGCCAACATCTATCTGATAGTATGTCGATACTATCAGATAGAAAAAGCAAGGAGTGATGAACAATTAAATATGATGATGTAATATGATAATATAATGATGAACAATTAAATATGGGAAATAAATTTTTTGTATCAATTATACAACTTTTTTAAATCCACGTATTTTATTCTAAAAATTATACAACTCTCATTTATACAATTCGTCATTATTATAATGCGCTAATTGTACAATTTTATACAGATTAGGATGTTATGGCCAAGTGATGCTCTCAATGCTATAATGGGTTTACTGCTGTACTGCTCATTACGTCACTGGTTTAGTTTTTGTTATAGTGAACGTAAACTCTTCATCTAAAACTTCTCTACTTTATTGATTAAAAAGATCGTGACTTGCTATTGTGACGGATTTATCGTATACTAGCGTAACGACAAAGTTATCAATAAAGAAATGTAAACCAACTGTGGGCTTTATTCAGTTAATCTAGAAATACAAGTAAATGTAATAAAGTAGTAAGTAACATATACAACATTCACCCACACTCATAATCGTTCAGATACTTTGGAGGACAACGCGATCGATTCGTTCTCTTGTATGTTTGTTTGATCCTGCTTTGTGCATTCGGTATGTATTTATTCGTGTCGGTATTTCCGTTTACATACACGTCATTGTTAGAGTAATCTTCTTGTGTATTTTTAGTAGAAATACCTTCGTATAAAAGCGAGGATGCTAGGTTAACCTTATCGCTATCAGATGAGCAAGCTATCTCCTTTTATTCGGTGTCTCGAGAAGGAAGCGGCATCAATTTTTTCGTCGATACATTTAATTTCTTACCGTCAAGCAGTCTAACGAGAGCATAATGTCCATTACTATAAAGCAAGTCGACTTCCCGGAAATGATTAGAGTATTTGTTGTCGTTTTCATTACGTAGGAGAACGCAATCGTTGCGAGTTAGCCAAGATGGAATCTTCAATGTATTTTTAGAGCCATGAGAAAATGGAAAACAGCTATTCGTGAGGAGTGGATCTGGTAGAAGTACATAATAATGATCGAAGAGACGACAGTACGACGATTAAAGCATACTCCTAGCTATCCATGCTTATTTTGCGCGAGTGAAGATATAATTGAATCACACGCCAAATTACTCCGACGAACCTTTCAGCTCGGCCGTTTCCTCGAGGTTTATCCGGAGTCGACCGGCTATTACCAATTCCACGCTCAGACAAGTAGTTTGGAAATTCACCAGATTGTAAAGTGGATCCTTGATCTGAATGTATGCACGCTGAATAACCGAACACACTGAATATGACGTTGAGTGACTTGATTGAGATGAACTTGAGCAATCTTGACATGGTATTGCGAATGGAAAGCGACTGTATTCGTCAACAGTAACGAATAGATATCGATTTGTAGTAGTACTGGGGCAAATGCCCTTTAAAATCGATGTTGAGACGTTCCAACGGTTGAGTGCCCTTGATAACGTTTGCAGCAGTTGGTTGATAAGTTTGAGCTTTTACGAAAGCACACGTACGACATGATCGGATGACGTTCTCGATATCAGATTTTTCGTAAGGTAAATTGTGTAAACGTACATGTGAAAAGCTTCGGTGTGGAAAGCTTTGCCTCTAGTTGGAACCAAAGGGCAAACTTCCCGTCTCCGGTTCCAACTAGAGTCAAAGCTTCCCAACTCCGGTACCACTTTCGCAATAGGAAGTAATCACGAACCGTTTCCATTGAATATCTTTCAGTGGAAATCAGGGGTGCTTCCGCCCTTTGCCTTCTATCTGGTAGATATGCAGATGTTATAGTTCTTCAGGAAACGCGATCTATCCTCTCCCCCAGGACATTACTCGATTTATTCCAAAGCACATTACCTCCCGTTTTACTCCGTATATAATCCGCTACTTACTAATCTTCATCTCATGGTCTTTTAAGTCATAGTGAAGATATCTTTAAGGTGATCCTTCTTACTAAACTATTCTTGTCCAGCACTATCTTGCTTAACGATATCACTCTGTAAGAACGGTAAACGTATAAGCATAGCCAATGCCTATATCCGACCAGGAAGAATTCACAAGAACCGTAACCTCCTGGATCGTTTATTAGTTAGCGGCTATGTAATGTTACTTAGTGACTTCAACGACACAACTGGTCGTTAGATTAATGCAGCACTCCGCAGAGCCAGGAACGACTATCTTATACATAAACCACTATCCCCCATCTTTCATTGCACTACAACAAATTCTCTCTAAAACTTCTCTACTTTATTGATTAAAAAGATCGTGACTTGCTATTGTGACGGATTTATCGTATACTAGCGTAACGCATTTACCATCCCACTCCAACAAAACTCAATGTCTCAGCTAGAATACTACACCTTCTCAATCTATCTGTTTTCTTCAGACAGGCCCTCTCTCTAGATATCCTAAACTCTTGGGGGCCACTTCCGAGCACCTCCAAATTCCATGCGCCACACCCCACTCGGATCTGTCAGCTTTTGACAGTCGTCAGAAAAGAAAGATCGTCATTACTCTGCTACTGCCACTCCATCCGATGTTGCAGGCATCAAAATTAGCCGACGAATATTTTTACCAAAAAACAAATCGATTTAATGCCCTAAAGACCTGCGGCCTATTTCGATTAAAAACTCCCTCGTCTCCATCTACGAAAAAACGCTTGCGGGTAAAATCTGCGTCTATCTAAGTAGGCGTAATTTAATCCCACCAGGCTTTTATGGATTTGTCAAAGATCGCTCGGTTCTTTCGGCAGTTAGTGAAGTGCATCGGTTCTGTCGGGACAACAGCCATCAACCCGTCGTGAATGTTTTCCTTGATTTTCTTGCTGCATTTGACCAAATTTCCATTTCTTTTGTTATCTCTTCTCTTAAGTCCCTCGGTTTGCCTGCGAGAATTGCTAACAGGGTGGAGATACTGTTGTACACGAAACGGTTATTTTATGAAGATGACCCTGATGCACGTCAGTTCTACCCTATTACAGATGTGCAGCAAAGCTCCCCACTTTTTAAGGTCTTATATCTTGCTGCCTCCATTGAACTTTTCAAATAATTTAAACGCGATCAACATCTGGTTGTATGCATTGATGATACCACAGCCCTGGTTTCTAGACGCAGGTGCAAATATGTAGTCTCGGACATCAACCGCTTATTTTCAAGATTAAAAAATCAGTTACCTCTATCCTATCCTTTTCTCAACCCTCTAAATCGCAGGTGGTGGTCTTTAATGGCGTCACCACGACAACCAAAGCTCGAGAAATGAGCACTCTCTTCTCTCTTCTATAATGAACAACCAACCACTCCCATATTTCACAAGTCGAGTAAGATATCTGGGGTTCACCACTACGGTGAACTGGTCGGTGAAAGCGTACCTGGATATATTTAAAACGTATCCTGAAGAGAGCTAGTTGGGCCCTGAAACGCGCCCAGCATATGTCATTGAAAGGAAAAAGCCAAATACGCCTTTGGAATACTAGGGCAATATCGGGAATAGTCTTCTTTTCAAGAAGACGTTCCTCAGAGCAAAGACTAAGGTTTATCAATCTCCTTATATCGAGATTAACGACCATAGTCCACCTCGACTATACTCTTAGGGAGTGAGATACAACGAATGAATTAGTCGGATGACGGCGCACTGATGCCGCCGCGGTCTCAGTTCCCTCTGGACCTGAGGCCGTAAAGTTTACAATGAAACTAGCTGAATGAAGAGATAGAATTAGTAAAGAAGAAAGTCTGACTTATCTTGTTTAACTTATTTATTCAATCCAGTATTTTGTTAAGAAAATATATTATTACTACACATTTTAAAAATTTCAGCGCGTCAGAATTGTTTATTTTGTTGCGTCGGAGCTTTGAAGAAATTGCAGGTATTCATTAAACTAACTTTGGGGGGGGGCTGTGATTTTGCCTATAATCTTGTCTCGACGATGTATCTGATGATAGACAATAAAGTACTTATAGAGGGAGATCCACTGGAATCTTTGGAACTGTGTTTTAATCGGTATTAGGAAACTATGGACTGGTTTTTTAAACGGATGGAAGTAAAAATATCATTCTGTTTTGGTATTTTTACTCTTCTCTGGTTGATATGAGGGAGGAGAGGGCAAATTCTTCCGAAGTATCACTATTTTCAGTTGCTGACACAGCGGTGGTTGACACCATGATAATGCTGATATTAGTTTTAAATAAAAGAAACGCATATAAATATTTAATCCAGTTTCACTAAAATTCTCTGCTGAGTTCTGAAAGTGTCTCACCTGCGATTGCCCTAGCTGCGGTGTGGAGTTCAGAAGCGTGTCCTTTGGAAGACGGGCAGTGGATGGCTCCTTCGAACCGGAATGATGACGCTTCGAAAGAGGATAGGTGCTTCGAACATAAGTGAGGTATGGAGATCGATTGCCTCTGTCTGACTGCTTGCCCCTGACTACTAGAGCTCTCTTCTTATGTGGTACTGTATTACTACAAAATTGCTAATATTTATTTTTAATTCCGTGTCTAACTATTATTTCAACTTATTGTTATTTATTAAGAAAATCTTTATTATTATAATTATGAGATTGGAAATTTTTAAATAACAACAGTTAATAAACAAACTGTTTTATGAATAATGAATAAATGACGTCAGGGACGGTGAGCTGAAAGAAACATAATACTAAACACAACCTAATGTTGTGCTGTTTAGTCATTGTTTAGACTAATCAGTACCGGATACCTCCACTGCTTGATGCAGAGAGGACCGGTAGACGGCTGTGTAAACTAACTATGACTCATCAGTTTTCTGTTTCTTCCAGATCACCATCTCTGACGTCATAATTTGCTGAAAATGAGAGTTATTAATATATCCGTAGTAATGTGGTGACACTACGTGCGCAGTTATTGAACTTTTAGTCGTATCTTTACGCAAACTGGTTTGACTTCCTTGTAGTTTACAGAACCAGCCGGTGTATACTTTCAGTGTGATATTCGTATCACACTGATGAGTCATTGTTAGTTTACGCAGCCGTCTACAGGTCCACTCTGCATCCAGCAGCGGAGATATCCAGTGTTGATGAATCTAAACAATGACGAAATGGCACAGCATTAGGATGTGCTTGTTTTATGTTTTCTGTCAGCTCACCATCCCTGACGTCATAATTTGCTGAAAATGAGAGTTATTAATAAATAAATGTTTTATTAAATAAAATTACATGCCTTTACAATATATAACATGAGTTAAAACGAAATGAGATATCTAATATATTCTGACGACAAAGGGTGGTACGTCTTCCTTGATCATCTTCAAGGCCTCAGGTCCAGTGGGATCTGATCCCCCGTCCGCAACAACTCGCCGTCTTCCGACTGAACCATTCAGAGTTTTTCACCATCCTAGGAGCCAAGTGGAGGCGGACTATGGTAGGTAATCTGGATAAAAGGTGCTTAAGAAATCTTAGTCTTTGCTATGGGGACCGTCCTCTAAAAAAGAAGACCAAACCCGAGATTGCCAAAGTACTACAAAGACGTACCTGTGCACTCTCCTTCAATGACAGGTGCTGGGCCCGTTTCAGAGCCAACCTAGCTCTCTTCAGGTTATGTTTAAATATATCCAGGTCGAACGTAGCCGACCAACTAAACCGTAATTGTAAAACCCATGTATTTTACTTGATTTGTGAAGTTAGGGAGTTGATTATTGTTGAATATGGAAGAGAGAGAGCTGAGAGTGCTAGTCTATTGAGTTTTTGTTGCAAGGGCCCCATTAAAGACCACCACCTGCGATTTTTCGGAATTCAAAATATGATTGGAAAATGTAGCTGGTTTTTTAATCTTAAAAAGAAAAAGCTGATATCTGAGTTTGCACCTGCATCCAGAAAACAGTGCTGTGATATCATCAGCGTATACCACGAGATATTGTTCGCGTTTAAATGTATTGAACAATAATATAATGAAGGCAGCAAGATATAAGACAGGAGAAAGTGGGGAGCCTTGAAGCACACCTGTAATAGGGTAGAACTGACGTGCATCAGTGTAGTCTTCATAGAAGAACCACTTGGTATACAGCAATATCTCCACCCCGTAAACAACTCTTGCAGGCAACCCGAGATACCTAAGAGAAGAGATAACAAAGGAATAAAAATGCGGTTAAATACAGCAAAGTCAAGAAAAACAGTCACAGCAAGCTGATGACTGTTATCCTGACAAAACAGGTGCACTTCACCAATTGCTGAATCGATATTTGACAAACCCATGAAAACTCGACAGGATTAAATTACGCCTACTTAAATAGTCGCGGATTCTACGCGCAAGCGCTTTTTCATAGATGGATATGATGGAGTTTTGAATCAAGATGATCCGCTAATCTTCAGGGCATGAAATAAATTTAATTTTTGGTAAAAATATCCTCCGGCTAATATTGATGCCGGCAATATCGGACGGTGAGGCTAATAGCATTGTAATGGCGACCTCCTTTCTCTGACTGACTGTTAAAAGGTTACAGACACGAGTGGAGAGTGGCGCTTTGGTTTTGGAGGTGCCCGGATGTGGCCCCAGGAGCCAATGATATCTCGGACAGATAAATCCCTGCTCCTGAAGTCGCCCCAGGGCGGTATTGGTTGGAGAGATAAAACTATCTAGTATCTTATTCCAATACAAAGTATATTATTTATTATCCATCCATAAAAATTTGCCACTTAAGAGTTTAAATTTATTCTTTATATTATTGTGTTGATTTATATATTTTACTATTTTCTGCTTGATGTTATTTTTATAGTAACCTAGTTTAAAATATGTATCTATTAAATTATTTAAATGATTTTGAAGAAAGCCAATATCATTACATATTGTTGCAATTCTTAAAATTTATTCTTTGATTTCGATCAGACTTATTTTTGCCCAGTTTTGGAAAATTTTGATTTTCCAAAACTGGGCAAAAAGATTTTTACTTTCCCTCCATAATTATGTAGGGAAAGTAATTCCTTCAAAACTTGGTCAAGGCCTATACTACCGATCAAACCCAAGGCTCACTCCATCCAGCAGCCAAACGTCTCCTTTTGAATATCGTTCAAAAGGAAGACTGAGAA
Organism: Pomphorhynchus laevis; assembly: GCA_012934845.2. NCBI lineage: Eukaryota > Metazoa > Acanthocephala > Palaeacanthocephala > Echinorhynchida > Pomphorhynchidae > Pomphorhynchus > Pomphorhynchus laevis. The sequence goes on along the minus strand of WNNJ02001171.1, from coordinate 150,188 downwards.
GGGTTAAGGCGAGCAATGCTAGCCTTATTTATACTAAGCTGAAACCTATATCTAGCGCTCCAGTATTCATTTGAGAGGATTTGTCTGACTGAAACAGAAAGATTGGAAAGGCGTAGCATTTTAGCTAGGACCTTGAGTTTTGTTGGAGTGGGATTGTAAATTCGACCTTTATCGGTAGTCGAAAGGATCGCGGTAGCTTGCGATGAGAGGTAGGAATTGAATCGAGTGAGGCTCGCAGTTCCTATTTTAGGGAAGAGTTGGATAGCCGCCTGGAAGCAGGCCACTTTGATTCAATAAAAGTGAAGCCTCCTACTAAGTAGCGTATCTTCCTCTAACCGCCAACGTAGTAAGTCGTGCGAGGTGGACAGTCTTTGGCGCGATTGCTCAATATAGGTAGGCTTAAGCAGCCAGCAACTCGTGTAGCAGTAAAATGTCAAGGGTTGAATTTGTGGATTTGCACAAATTCAATGAAAGGTTGGAGAGGGTGGTTTATGAATAAGATAATCGTTCCTAGCTCTGCGAAGTACTACGTTGATCCAACGACCAGTTCTGTCGTTGAAGTCACCAAGTAACATGCCATATCCGCTGTCAATAATACTATCCAGGAGGTTACGGTTCTTGTGAATTTCACCTGATCGGATATATACATTGGCTATGCTGATACGTTTACCGTTCTAACAAAGTGTTATTGCTTGATAAGAAAGGGCTGGGTACGGTTAGTTTAGTAGGAGGAATGATCTTAAAGAGCTCTTTACTAAGGTTAAAACACTTTGAGAAGAAGAGTGAGGAGGGTTTATGTACGGAGTATAGTGGGTATATATATGCTTTGGTGTAAATTGAGTAATGTCCAGGGAAGAGTGGATATACCGCGTCTCCTGAAGGACAATAACATTTGAATCTCTGCCAGATAAAAGGCTAAGGGCTGAAGCACTTCCCGAATTCCAATGAAGGATATTTAGTGAAAAAGGATCTGGACTAGTTCCCATTGCGGAAAGTAGCCGCAAGGGGAAAACCCTCCTCTAGTTGGTACCAAATGTGGGAAGGTCTTCCATCCCACATCAGGACTCAGTAGTAGAGGTTCGTTGCCCCCTGGCAATTTCTTTATTTCCCGAATCCGGTGGAGTAACTTGCCAGGACTTTCCTAATTTGGAAAGTCTTACAGAAACATGGTTTTAAACTGATGCACCTCTTTTTTTGTAGCATGTACATCGGTTTCCGAAGAAGAAGGCAACGTAATGAAAGCATTCACGAGTGAAGTTATGAGCTTCTCTATTTTTTTGAGAGTTATACGATGTTTTTTATCAATAAGTCCGATGATATCCAGATCCGACAAGTTCTTTTAGCTAACATCGACAAAGGACCCTGGTTGGCTAGTGTTAGGAATAGTATCGATATGACGCTTAGCATAATTCATTAATTCTCCGCACTTCCTGGACCACGATAGGTAATCTCCCCCACAATTGGTGCAGTGCGAAGGGTTGGTGCTTTAAAGTGATCCTATCTACCGCACCTTTAAAGTGATCCAAGTCCTTAGAACCATATACTCCGCAGGCAAAGGGGTGTGACAGCTTGAATCCCAATGCTCCTACTTATGGCATTTGTTGCAATGGGGGAAACGTTTTGTCATTAACATTGACCAGATTTAATTTCAAATTTCAGCCCATAAAGGGATTAACGGCAGATTTGAATAGCAGCTCGGCGTTGTCCGCCGTGGTGTTGCAGAATGCTAAATGAGGGAGGTATTCTTTTCTCTCTTTAATGAAACGAACAGCGTTTATCTTGAATTGGTTTGTCGTTGTCATCAATGTCAGGTATAATGTTAGTTATTTTCAGGGTCGTTTCATTAGGTTTGAACTGGATGGAACCATATTGTGAAACTTCCTCTTTGAAAAACTTGATATAGGCCTTAGCAAGGTCAGATGTAACGAATAGGATTTGTGTCTCTAACTCATAGTGCTTTATTGAGTTGAACCCAATGCTTTTTGGCTATAAAACAGCGAATTCTCTTATAAATAGATTGTAAGCTCCATTCCTGTCAGCTGGATGTTTATAAATTTATTTCAAATGATACCATTCCGCGTGAATTTTTGTAATCATATAAGCCGACGCGAAAGAATGACGAAATGGCGTTTCGTCATCACAATGACAAAATTTTTCTTACTGGAGGAAGTTCCTCTGTAATTGTTTGAACAAATCAAAATCATTACTTACCTTGCAGTCCAGCAAAGAAGTATTACAACCTAAAGTACCATACATCTTCGAAGAAATCGTAGTGGAATCGTTAGGTAAAAAACTGTTTTATAATAATAAAATAATAAAGATTTTATAAAATCACAACACATAAATGAAATAGTCACAACAGTCAGTTAAGAGTGTCAGTTAAGACAGAACAACAACTTCATTAAATTCATTCTTGCAGTCTTAGCCTTCTTCATGGCCTCAAATCCAGAGGGATATGATCCCCCCCCAAACGATACAACACGCCGCCTTCCGACTAAACCACCCAGGGTCTTTCACCCCCTGAAGAATCCAATCGGCGCGGACTATGCTGGGTAAATGAGAGACGAGTAGTTTAAGAAACCTTAGCCTTTGCTCTGTGGAACGTCCTCTCGAAAAGAAGACTAATCCCGAGATAGCCCAAGTACCCCAAAGGCATACCTGGGTTTTCCCTATCAATGACAGATGCTGAGCCCGTTTCAGGACCCACCAAGCTTTCTTAAGGATACGTTTAAGTCTATCCAGGTCAGCTTTCGCCGACCAGGTATTTTACTCGACTTGTGAAGGTGGGAAGTGGTTCAGAGGCAAATATGGAGGAGAGCGCAGAGAGTGCTAATCTCTTAAGTTTTTGTTTTGTAGCAGGGGTGCCATGAAAGACGACCAACTGAGATTTAGCGGAGTTTTAAATAAGATTGGATTTGGGTAGCTGGTCTTTTAATCTTAAAAAGAAACGGCTGATGTCAGAAACTACGTCTTTGCACCTGTGTCCAGAGAACAGGGCTGTGGTGTCATCAGCATACACCACAAGACGTTGTTCGCGTTTAAATATTTTGAAAAGGTCAATGGAGGCAGCAAGATGATACAATAAAGGAGAAAGTGGGGAACCTTGAGGCACACCCGTAATAGGGTAGAACTGACGCGCATCAGGGTCGTCTTCATAGTAAAATCGCTTGGTATACAGCAGGATCTCCACCCTGTTCACAATTCTCGCAGGCAACCCGAGGGACCTGAGAGAAGAGATCACAAAGGAAATGGAGATGCGGTCAAATGCAGCAGAAAAGTCATGGAAAACAGCCACAATTAAACTATGGCTATTCTTACCACAAAACTGTTATACTTCCCTACTGCTGAATGGATCGAGCGACCTTTAACGAACCCGTGAAAACCTGGAGGGATCAAATTACGCTTACTCAAATGGTCTCAGATTTTACGCGCAAGCGCTTTTTCGAAAATCGACATAAGGGCATTGTGAATCGAAATGGGTCGCAGATCTTTAGGGCATGATCAGGATTTTTTCTTAGGAATAAAAACACGCTTACTAATATTGATGCCTGCTACATCGGATGGGAGGCTAAAAGCATGGTGACGGCCACCTCTCTTCTCTGATCAGCTGTCAAAAGCTGACAGATCCGAGAAGAAAGTGGAGCGACGGATTTGGAGGTGCCCGGGAGTGGACCCCAGGAGTTAAGGATATCCGTAACAGATAGATCCCTACTCCTGAAGTTACACCAAGGCGGGATTGGTTGAGGTGATTGAGTGGCTCCATAGTTGTGTAGGGCTAGTGATTCCTCCAAAACTTTATCAAGGCCTACTTTCCCTATCCAACCCAATGCTCTATACTTCCAGCAAACAAACTTCTCCTTCTTGAAAATCTTCCAAAAGGAAGACTGAGAAGGATTAAGGCGAGCAATACTCGTCCTATCCCTACTCAGCTGGAACCTATATCTAGTGCTCCAGTATTCATTCGAGAGGGCCTGTTTGGCGGAAGCAGAGAGATTAGGGGGGGTTCAACAATTTAGCTAGGACGTTGAGTTTCGTCGCAGTGGGATTGTATATGCGACCTTTATAGGTAGTCGATAGAATCGCGGTAGCTTGCGAATAGGGGTAGGTATTAAATTCGGTAGGACTCTCATTTTCTATTCGGGGAAAGAGTCGGATAGCCGCCTGAAAGAGGGCCACTTTGATTGGATCAAAGTGAAACCTCCTTCGAAGCAATGTATCCTCCTCAATTCTCCAACGAAGTAGGTCATGAGAAGTGGACAATTGCTGGCGCGACTGCTCCGTGCAGAGGGGTTTAAGCAACCACTTCGAGTGAAGCAGTAAAATGTCAAGGATTGAATTTGTGGATGTGCAATGAAAGGTTGGGATGGGTGGTTTATGAATAAGATAACCGTTCCTAGCTCTGCGAAGTACTACGTTGATCCAACGACCAGTTCTGTCGTTGAAGTCACCAAGTAACATGTCATATCCGCTGACAATAATACTATCCAGGAGGTCACGGTTCTTGTGAATCTCCCCTGGACGTATGTAGACATTGGCTAGACTGAGGCGTTTACCGTTCTTATAGAGTGAAAGTACTAAACAAGACATGGCTGTACACAAGTAATTTAATTGAAGGAAGGACCCTTATGAGCACTTAACTAAGGTTAAGTGTCCTTGATATGAAGAGGAGTGAGGTGGGGTTATATACGGAGTATAGTGGGAACAGACGTGCTTTGGGATAAATCGAGTAATGTCATGGGGTAGACGGATAGACCGCTTCTCCTGGATGACTATAACATCTGCATCTCTACCGGAGAGAAGTCTAAGGGTAGAAGTACCTCCGGAATTCCACTGAAGGATATTCAGTGAAAAAGGCTGTCGATTACTTTGCATTGTGTTAGTTTAGCTGGAAAAAGATTGCCTTATCCTAGACAGAGCTAGGGGTGGAAGGATTGTCCCCTCCACCACTAGCACAGCTCAGAGTGGGTAATTGCCCCCGTGCATTGTCATAATTTCCCTTTGAGGCGCTTATATTCCTGTCCATCAGCATTTTGCCGATCTTTTAGGGTGGACGGCTTGGGCCGAAGCTTCTCGTTTTTTGGATTCCCGAGCCAACGCCCCCTTGTTTGACGTCTTAGCGGTTGGAATCGGTATAACCGGATTGACGAACAGACTAGCAATTGATTTTGCTACAAGCTCTTGAATTTCCTTTTTAAATGTTTCGAACTTGAGGTCCATAAGCAACATAGATTCGCGGTCAGAGGATCTATATGCCGACTTGGCGAATGTTTCAGGGGAAGATTTTGGAGCATGGAACTTTGCAATATATTCCTTGAAGTGTGGGGGGGTACTTCCTCCTCCACACAGGGTGTGCCTCATTACAATTACAACACTTGATCCCATTAGAACAGGTAAGAGCTGAGTCAATAGCGGGGCAGTCTATCTTCCCGCATTTCCCGCAGCTTACCACCGCACTGCAGCTGGAGGTCCAGTGCCCCCATTTATGGCACCGGCTGCAATGCGGGTAACGTGAACTCGTCTGTCGATATTAGTTTGAATTTGAGATTGAACCCATAAAGGGATTGCATTGTGATCTCTCAAGAATCTCTGCCTGCGCGAGGGGGCAGAACAGAATCCCACAATGATAGGAAGGCCATTACGGCCGGTAAGTGTACGTATATTATGAATTTTGTAGGTTTTTGATAATATAGCCAAATCATTTTCCTCCATAGAGGAAGGCAAGTTGTTAATTTTTAACGTTGCAAGTATAGGTTTCTTTACAAACGTCGCAAAACTGCTATAGTTTTGATCAAAGTAATTCCCATAGTAATCAAGAGTATCTTCTGACGCAAATGATATTTTCACAGAGCTCTCGTAGTACTTAACAGCATTAAAGACTACTCTGTTGGGATATTTATTTAAAACTGTTTTATGGTTTCCTATGATGCTAACAGAAGCTAGCAATTAGGAAATATGTTTTGATTGATCCCGCTCTAATATTCCAAATTTAAAGAATGGGTCAACATCATATATTTTTAAAAATTGAATAATTAATAGTACTTTAAAGTTCGTTTGCGAGTAAAAGCAATTCTATTAAGGAGACCAACACAGAAGAAATTCGTCTATGGGCAGTAAAAGGACAACTTTATGTTGATCTGTTTCTTGAAAGTAAAATAGCGGAAGGCAATAAGAGGGCATGTCTCAATCAAATAAATTGTGACAGATACAGGTAATTATGAAAAATACAGATATTTTTTATCGCATAATAATACATAGTAATTTATATATAAAATATACTTTTATATATTTGAATATATAAATAATTTTAAATTTAAAAAGGCATACAAACCGAAAGTTTTTCACCGTACACACTTTTTTGATAAGAAAATGTTCCTGTACTTTTTCCGTTTCAAATTCATATACTAATTATATTATTATATGCCGACTTCCAAGGGAGCTGAAGCTCGTAAGGAAGCATTACATCGAATAAAAAAAGAAAAAAAACATCAAGAGTTCACGAGGTCAACCTTTGGCCGTTCTTTGAATTGCACAGCAGAAGAGCTGTTGATCACATCAAGTGATAATCCATTCCATCGTTTGCAGACGCGATCCATCACTGTCGTGCAATTTGTTCGATACTTTGAGCGATGCTTCAAGCATAGCTCGTGTCCACGTAACATTGATGATTCACGAAGACAGAACAGCTGCTTACACGGATGGTTAGGCACGCGCAGCGACATCAACACTAGTGTAACATGTGCAATCAACAGATCGCATTCAATAGATCTTATACCCAACGTCTCTAGTCTAACTGGATAAGGAAAGGAGCGAGTTGCCAGAACCAAGTGCGTGGCTCTTCTCAAAATGTTGTCGAATTCACTCAATTCTGATTTAAGTTGAGGGTGTGTCGCGTGAGATGCATAGAGCATATGTGATTTTAAGAGACTCGAATATACAATGCGTAAAGCCTTTAGCTCAAGTCGTCCAACGTTTCGATGAAGAAATCCTAAAATTCTACGGCATTTTGCAATAATCGCAGAAGAATGAAAACGATATTTTAAATTGGAGGAGATAAGAACACCTAGATTAGTAAAGTGATTTACTGATTCAATAACTGTTGAGCTGAATTGATAAGAAGGGGAAGGTAATCAGGATTGACCAATTCTCATATGTCGACATTTACTAACATTGATTACTAAGCCGTGTGATGAACACCAACTACTAACTTTATCCAAATCTAATTGTAGTGGGGGAGAGCTAGAACAACCACGAAATAAAGGGTACCATAGTTTCATGTCATCGGCGTATAATAGGCACTGGCATGTAACATTTTCAGCGATTTCGTTGATGTAGATATTAAACAAAGTGGGACTAAGGATACAGCCTTGTGGAACACCTTGAGTGAGATAAAACCATTCAGAAAGAGACTCACCAACTCGCACAGCAAATAAACGTCTACTCAAGAATTCACGTATCCAGAGACAAACGTGCTTTGAGAATCCGTAATTTCCAAGTTTCCACAGTAAAATTGGATGAACCAGACTGTATCAAAAGCTTTGGACAAATCAATAAAAACGACATCAATCGGCACTCCCTGCTCGACAAAACCGGCCCAGCTTTCGCGTGCTAATGTTAGATTAGTTGAAGTAGAGTGATGTTTTCTAAACCCATGCTGTTTATTAGACAAAATATTAAATTTGTCCAAATGAGAAGATATATACCTCAGGATCAGTTTCTCAATCACCTTGAAAGCAATACACGTCAAACTTATTGGCCGATAATTTTGAGGGTTTACCTTATCCCCCTTTTTGAGAACTGGAATGACTAATCTTCTTTTCCACATATCTGGGATTATGCCAGTTCTCAAGGACCAGTAGTAAATATCAAAGAGCGGTAGCTTGGATAAGATATTAAGAACATCGAGCGGGTCAAAGTAGAGGTTAGAATCCTGATACTGGAGAAGAATTGCCTATCGTAATGTTATAATCACATAGGGAAAATCGATTGCGAGTGAAACAAAAGTTCTTGGCAAGGATATTGGCAATGGAAAGAGGAAAAACCGATTTTCGCTCACCATCAACCAAACAGTTGATTGACGAAGATACTCTCTTACGGTTGCTAAGTAGTTGAAAAAGTCTCTTTTGATCAACATGAGACAAGGAACATATGGCAGCAATGAATTGATGTTTCTTCTGACGTTTAAGAGAAGTCACCCTGTTGTGAATCGTAGTATAAAATCTAAAGGATCCGAGTCCACGCTTAAATAGTAGGAATCCATGATCACGTTCGCTGACAGCTCGCTTTAACTCACTGTCAAACCATTTGGCTTTGGAGGATTGTGGTTTACGTGTTACGCAAGGGGGAAATGCGTGAAGTAGATTAATCAATGTTGTGTGGAGGAACGACCAGGCCACATGAACATCGACTGTTCTAGCACAAGGCCATCTTACTAGGCCCAGCATTTCATTAATTGTATCGTAATCCGAATTCATAAGACCAATCGTTTTTTAAATTGACCAGACGCGAAATATGACCAGGTAGGATGATACGTAAAGTGCAGTGATCGCTGGAGCCTAATGGCGGACCGCAACTTAATGACTCAACGACATAATCATTGGTACATAGGCATAAATCTAGCAGGGAATGACTTTTATTACGGATACGAATATTACAATGGACAAGCTGACAGAGTGTGAGCTCATTGAATACATCAAGTAAGGCTGATGATTCTTCATCACACCCCTGGATCGCGGTATAAGAGACCCAATCGATATTTGGAGTGTTAAGATCTCCGCAGATTAAGGTATCCACATCGCCGGAAGAGTGGTGTTTCAACGACTTGATGATGAGTGGTGTTTTTGATCGAGGACTACGATAAACAATACAAATGCGATAGACCTTACCTCGTTCCTCCGTCACATCAATCCACAAAAGCTCATTTCCATAATCGTCAGAACACGACATTATTACGTTATAAACAAAATTGTCGCGTATATAAGCAGCTACACCGCCACCTCTAGAGATTTTTCGATCACAGCGAACTATCGTATAACCGTGAATACCGATTTAAGAATCAAGAATATTACAATTTAATCAAGTTTAAGTGAAAAACAGCATGTCGAGATTTTCATGATGTACTATTGCTTTGATTTCATCTAACTTGTTAAACAAACTCAAAACATTTAAATAGAGTATGTAAAGGCCAGCTTTGGTAGATGTACAGGGAAACTTGTGAACATCTGATTTTTGAGAATTCATACAATCGAACAACGAGGATAAATCCGGATGATTGACCGTTAGTAGCGAGTTACAGAGTCTACAGTTGAGTTGGGAATGCGTACGACACAGAGACGTTCGATATCCTGTAACGAAATGTCTCGAGATGTGTTGATAAAAAACCGAGTGGAGAATGCGTCGCACAACCTGAAAATTTCGGATTATAAGATTTTCTTCACCATTCATTCGACGCTCGGCCATCTCACGTTTTGCAGTAAACAACTGTTTTCTGTCCTCTAGAGATAAATCTTTCAAAAGACGAATACTCAAACCTCTTAGAATATGACTGTTTCGTAGTATAAGTGAACTCATTACGGTGGAGGCAAGAACAACTTTGAGTAAACGAGGTCGACTATCTGATTCTTTTTTACCAAGGCGAAATAAATTTACTACACGCAAATCCTTTCGAAGTGTGGCAGAGCAGTTTTGCAAAACACATAAGAGGATTGATTTAACTGCATTGCATCATGCTGAATACGTAAGTCATTGTTAACAGCAGATGACTCGATGAGGTTTGCAATAAGCATCGAGTGAGCTCTATCAGAGAGTGTGCGCAAAGAAGGGTTAGAATTAGAAGGAACTCTCTCACTATCAGGAGCGGTATTCTGTGACGAAAATGGTGAGATAGAAGTCAGCTGTAAATTTGGGCGGTGTGACGTAGGAACTAGCATCTGAGCTAAATTTACAAGGGACCTAATACCTCGTGGATTATCTGATGATGACGTAGAAATGCAATGAGGGGTATAAATGTAAGGTGATTTATCTGATACGACTAAAGAAATACCGGGTTGCAAATGGTCAATGACAGTGACATCAGAGGATTGAGCTGATTAATTGGGCAAAATTGAAGGATGTATAGTAATACCTGTAGAAGAGATGGAAGATTTGACATTCTTAGAGGCAATAGAATGCGGAAGAATTGGGCATCGAGGTAGAAACTTATTACAAGACGAAGAGGCATGTGTGAACATTGCTGCATTGCCAGATAGTTTCAATATATTTGTCTTGAGACTCTCTATTTCACTTTTCATCGTATTTATCATCTTAGCAAAACAGTAGCCACAGTAGAATTCGTTGTCTACAAGGCAAGATGCCTGGGATTCTGAAGTCCAAATACTTACCCACGTGTGACAATCATTGTTTGAGCAAAAGACTTGTTGTTCAGATCCATTGGAAACATCTCTAACATCAGTGTTGGACGCGACATGGTTGGAAACTTGATTCTTTTGTTTTTTTTGGACCCATTTGAATATAGTAGTTTGATTCGTGAACGTCGGTCGTAAATCGGTCCGTCCCGTATCGGTTTCTTGTTGCTCAGTGCTTTGATAGTATGTTATTAATTGTATGTATGTTAGATCCCAAACTTTTTTAAGGTGAATAAATTGAATTTTAATGTAAGTACTTGTTGTTAAAGATAGTTTAAACTATCTATAGTTTAAAAGATAGTTTAAACTAAAGATAGATATTAATACAGATTTTTCCGCAAGCGTAGCGATCTAAACTGTAATCTGCAACTGTTATTGTAAGAACTTATAGTCAAGACAATTTTTAATATATAAATGAAAAAAATCTGTCTGGTAATATGATTTAGGTTTGTATACTTATTTAATTAGAATTACTTTGTTTTTATTATTTATAAGTGGAGAGAGTGAAATAGAATTTTTTTATTTAAAATATCGAATTTTCGATAGCCATCATCAGGAGTGAAATATATCATTTTATGTATTTTACTATATATAAACAACATCGGGAGTGAAATACATCATTTTATGTATTTCACTATATAAGCAACTATTCTGAAAGGATTCACGTTCAAAATTGTTCATGATAAATGACAATCGCTGACCCTGTTCAGTAGCTTATCGCTCATTAATTGAGATATCCAATATTGCTATGCTTCTTTTCTTTTGCAGTGATGTAGATATCCGTATAAATCACTAACACCTTTATGTGATGCAGCAGCATCTCTTCCAATTCTACTCTATGATTTATAGGCAGTTCACAAAACTTAGAAAAATAAGCCGAAAAACTTATTGTTGGGTAAGAATAGATTTGAAGAATTCCAGTATTGACTGATTATAATTTCCTAATACTATCCGGGAGGATGGTATTTGGCAATCATCCTCCTAGATGGAAAAATGACAAGCAATAACAAACTACCTCAAAACTTAAGCTTAAATCCCTAATAAACCTGCAGTCAATGGCGCTGTTTAAACGATATGCTAAAACTATCACGATTTGTTGCAACCTGAACGAATCAAAAGCAAGATTGAAACTTTATGGAACGTACATCAACAAAGAAGGAAACGACATTTACAATGTGTTATCAATTATGTTCAATTTTAAAAGGAATGTCAATGTTCCACACTTTTGTTTAACACATTGATTAATTGTTATAAATACACTTTTTGATTTTTTATTTTAGACATCTGTATCCGATTTTTACTGAATTTTGTAGTACAGACCTGTTAGGTTTACGATTCCTAGTTCCGTGTAATGCATTAGAGCAGATCGAATACGACTATGGTAAATACCCAGATTGGCAATTTCCGGCAGTATCAAGTACATGGAAAAATAAAGAATTTGTTGAAACGTATAATGAAAGTTATATTAACAGTGTCTTCAAAACTTACTATTGTGTTAACGGTTCAAAATATTAGATGATATACAGAAATTATTAGTCTAATCGATTAATAAAATGCCTATAATATGAGCAAATTTGTTCTTTGAACATTTTTATATAATTTTAGCTAACAATAATTGTCTGTAGATCATAAATATGAAATAATTGACAAATTGTAGATATATTTTAAATCATTCAGAGTTAAAAATATTGCCTGCTGATTTAATAAATCCATATTTTTAAAACAGCTTATAAGACATGAATTAAGTCGTTCAGAAAAACAAATAAACACAAGTGCATATGTGTTATGAAAATTTAAGCATTAATTAAACATTTCAAAAGATTTAAAACATACAACATTTATTATGTATTATAATAAATTATATATATTATTACACCAGCAAATCGAAGAATTCACTTATAAACGTTTCGCCCTTTAGGATTATTCAATTAAAAGACCATATATACATATATATCAAATCAGCTAACTGAGTCTACGTATTTAATATAATTATAAAATAAACAAAACATAATAATGCTAAATCAAAATTTAATAATTAAATAATAAAATTAATAATTGTTTTTAGATTTTTTATAATTTAAATCAAGTTAATATAAAAAATTGAAATTTAAAATAAAGTCATTTTTATGAATTAACTAATAAATAACAGACGTTGAATCAGAATAAGTATTAGAGGTCATCAGGAGGAACTGCTATGCTATCAGGTTTCGGCCCCTAACTCCTCTACCCAACATAGCAGCGGGGCCAAATACATGCTAATGATGTATTTCCTCTGAAATAACTATCTAGTATCTTATTCTAATGCAAAGTATATTATTTATTATCCATCCATAAAAATTTGCCACTTAAGAGTTTAAATTTATTCTTTATATTATTGTGTTGATTTATATATTTTACTATTTTCTGCTTGATGTTATTTTTATAGTAACCTAGTTTAAAATATGCATCTATTAAATTATTTAAATGATTTTGAAGAAAACTAAAATCATTACATATTGTTGCAATTCTTAAAATTTCATTATTTAATGTATTATATTTGGATCAAGTTTATTATTTTCCCCAGCAACTACACAAGTTTATTATTTCCCCCCAACAATTATATAAGTTTATCTCAAAATATATTTTTGAAATCATTATGGTATTAAAATTAAAAATTAAAAAGGAAAATAAATAAAAGGAAAATTAATAAATCAAGTATTTTTACAATTAGCTCACCAGGAATATTATCTCGCCACATATATTCAGCCAAATAATCATTTAACAAGTTTTTGCGGATTCCTTTCATTTCCTTCCCTCTAGCTTTCATCTTTGCCCAATAAGATTCAATATGTTAGGTATGGACCCCTGTTTTACGATTTAAAAATTCACGGGAATGATTGACGGTTTCATGCAGAAACCCGATTTCATGAAGCTTTTTATAAGATTTCCATTCATCACTGTGAATGATAGTTCCTTTTTTGCAAACGTGTTCTATTATTGGCAATAAGGTAGATGAGGCTCTATTGGGTACAACTTGAAGATATCCTCTTGCTCGAACAAAACTTGTGTCGCAAATTCCAAAAACCCAAATTTGCTCGCTGCTTCTTCCCCTGTTATATTTTGATTTGTGGCAAAATAAACTTTCGTCAATTTGACACACAATCCCATCCCCACCTAATCTTATGGGATTGTCATCTATATATCGAATACATAGTTTGCGTATCATCGAACAAGTTAATTATTCCCCCCATGACATATGTCCCTCCACGACATATTATCATTACAATGACAACATGTCATGGATGATTTCAATACATCTTTTCGCTTGAAAAACGATATAATCTCATCATTTCCAGCGCCCAGGATTCTTCGAATATAGGCATTGGAACACCTTTTACTTGTCTAAATATAGATGTCCCTACTTTTAAATAATTTTGATTTATCAAAATATTTAAGGATTCTATTAATTCAATTTTATCCATATATTTATATTTACTTGATGGTTTAATTTTTGTTAGATATGCGTTATAATTATTATAACATATATATGTATATCTTTTTTCGATTATCTTGCAATATTTTTTAAAGTGTGCTTTAATTACTTTAAGTATTTTATTCATATAGACAGAAAGTGGTTTTAATGTACATTTAAACGCACTACATATGAACCTAGGTTTTATTGGATTTTTATGTAATTTTGGATTCCAATATAATATAGGTATAGTTTTATTATCTGTATCAACCTTTATACCCTTTTTATCCATATAGAACAGTGACTTGTAATAATTGTTTCAAAACTCAACTCACTATGTTCACATGTTGGATTTACATTTAAATCATTAGAATTAACCTCTTTCATTAGTATATCATAATAAAGCTTTTTGCATATGAAGATAAAGTTATTACTAGCTTTATCAATTGTTATTATAATATAGTTATCCTTTAATTTAGTAAGTTCTTTATACATATCTTTATTAATTTTATCTTTCCTTTTGTAATTGTTTGCTATTTTCATTTTATTTTTAATTTTATCAAATATATAATCTTTCCAAATGTTTATCTTTGATATATTCGAGCTTTCACTATTAATCAGCTTACTAAAGTAAGCATTTAGGTTATTTTATAACGAATTGTAAATTTTATTTTTGTCGTTGTTATTATTTAATCTATATTTATACCCTTTTGATAGCAGCTTTCTTAATTCACAATTTTCAATTAATTCTTGATTATGGGTACATATATGTTCCTTTATTTTATCAAAACTAAGACTTTTACAATTGCATTATGTTTCAATTATGTTTCTAATATTATCGTTACATATTGATTTTAATTCTTTATTATAATTACAAATTTTTCGTCCTAATGGTGGTAGGAGTTTATACCTTATTTTAGGAATATATTTACTTACATCTGACCCTATTATTTCATTACTTTTAGAATTATTTAAAAGTCCGGCTATATTTATGTTATCTATACATTTATTAATGAAATTTATGGTTAATGCATATTTTCTATTGTTATTATTAACATTTATTGTACGATTATAGTATTTTATTTTACAATAACTGTCTATTATACAACTTAGCATATCATAATCGTTAATTTATTTTTAATTTATAAAACATATGATATCTTTAGAAAAACTTCTTATATTTACATAAAGATCTTTCAGCTTATTATCTCTTAAAAGTTGTTTTAATATTTATAATTGTTCATTTATATGCATATCTTTTTTAATATTTTTAACTCTATTTTTCTTATTCCTTTTATCACTATGACTTCTTGGTTTGCGTTTAACCGGATTATTATAATATAGTTGTTTATTATGTATTATACTACTTCTGCCAATTCCTTGTACCACGTCATTCAATCCTAATGGGTGCATGTAATTAAGCGTTTTAATACAAAAATCTTCTTTTTCTAGTAGTTTTTGATTTAATATTGATGTTTTCTTCGATAACATGTTCTAAAATAAATAATTTACAGTTTTTAATATCATGTCCTATTAATCTCATATGTTTATGAAATATAGTTTGACTATTATGCTGTATATTATATATGTGTTGCCTAAACCTAGTTTTTAACATTTGATATATATATATATATAATGTCCACAGTACATTGTATTTTCAAATTTAATATTTTCAGATTTTTTGTAATATAACTTTATATATTAATTATATATGTAAATAAACTTATATTTATTATATATATAAATGTGTGCTTATTATACGGATTAAGAATCGTAAAATAAAAATAGCATAAAAATAAAAATGTGAGTTTATTTATTTTTAAATATTTCCTATTTACAACTGTATTGTAGGATCAAGTATTTTATCTCGCTATAGCGACACTCAATGAAAAATTACATCATACCTGTGTTTAGTAGGTGTGCATTACACAAAGGATTTTTAACGCGTTTATTTACATGTTCACTATCTTTTACGTGATAAAAAATCTCAGTTTGACATGAAACGACGAATGCGAAAAGTATATACGACTTACTGTGATATGTGATTTCGTCTTAATCTCAATTGTAAAGTATACATGTGAATATACATTATTATTAGTCATTTTATCGTGCTACTCAATATATGAACTATATATTACAAAATTAAAGATGACGACATCTTATGTAAAAATCAAAAACCCAACCTCAATTAAGACTTTTTACTGTGGTTTATTTACGGAATTATTTAAAAATAATTTTGCTTTAAAAATTAAAATTTAGCAAGTAGATGCTTTAAAAAACTGTAGTATATTTATAGTAGTACTATATCATATGTATTACATATGCTCACTACTTATATTTGTCATTCCAAAATATCTGGCAACACTTTAGTATACGTAGTCATCCAAATCATTTTTATAAATTCTACTTAATGTACGTTTACGCTAATGTATCATTTTTACAAATATTGAGTTAAGGATATGAAAAATTAAAATTAAGTAATCAATTACAACATTAAAAAATTAATATCTTCAGTTTAATCCATATGTACATACAAATTCCTGCGTATTTTTGAGTTATGTTGCTTAGTGGTTACTTTTAATTTTTTGGTTTACGTAAATACTTGCAGAGAAAATCAATTTATATTTTTATTTCTTAGATTTTTTATCTTTTTACGATTTTTATCATTAAGGTTTTTTTTTTCAGATTTCGTGGAAATTGTTTAGTTACAATTACTTTCAACCTGTGGCTACTTATCACCTTTGATGTACCATGAACTTTAATCATTTTAGTAGAGTGTTGCTAGGAAAATTTAAAATTACTGACTTTTGAATATATTTCACGTAAATTGATTTGTAAATGCTTAATTTATATATAAACCTTAATTAAAGAAAACTATATGCAGATAAAAAATTTGAAAATGCTAAAGGTAACATGCTGAGAAGTTAAGGTATTTTCCTATTAAATTTTATGCAACTGTTGTGTTTGAAGGTATTTTGCCACCACCAAAATGTATACTGTCCACATGATAAAAAAGCGTTTAAGGAATATATATGAGTGTTCTATAGGTGTTCTAGCAAATATATATAAGTGTTCTATAAGTGTTCTAGCAAATATATATAAGTGTTCTAGCAAATTACAATTGTTCTGAAGAAGTCCTAGTAAGGGACGAAACGTTAAAATAAATTATATTGTTTTTGGTCTTTACCGGTTCACAAAATTTTACTCTGAAAATATATGGACGAATCTATATTAGATCCCGGATCGCAGCTTAATACATCGCAATATATATATATATATATATATATATATATATATATATATATATATATATATATATATATATATATATATATATATATATATATATATATATAAGTAGTGCACGGATGTGCTGAGTAACAACGGTCCAGGATTTCTTACGAAATACGGCATTTATACTAAATGGTGTTGCTTGATAGACTGGACTTCGATTCACGACTTTCAATCACGATATCACTTCTAGACGACCAATGAGTACCCGGCAACACTCATCAGTAGAATGAGGTACACACTGGTCGTTTCGGTTGCCTGTGTGACATTGTGAATAAAGGCGTTTCCGACACTTTGCTTAATTGACTGAGGCTTACGCTCTTTACCAGATCGAATTGCTGTGCGGACCATCCTTAAACACTAGGCAGAGGTTGTTGCTGAATTGTCGTTGCACTCGTTGGATCCTTAATGGATACGGCATGTATAATAGTAGTGCACATATGTGCTGAGTAAACAACGGTCCAGGATTTCTTACGAAATACGGCATTTATACTAAATGGTGTTGCTTGATAGACTGGACTTCGATTCACGACTTTCAGTCACCATGTCACTTCTAGACGACCACTTCAGCATCGAAATAATGAGTACCCGGCAACACTCATCAGTAGAATGAGGTACACACTGGTCGAAATGAGGTACACACAGGCAACCGAAACGACCAGTGTGTACCGCATTCTACTAATGAGTGTTGCCGGGTACTCATCATTTCGATGCTGAAGTGGTCGTCTAGAAGTGACATGGTGATTGAAAGTCGTGAATCGAAGTCCAGTCTATCAAGCAACACCATTTAGTATAAATGCCGTATTTCGTAAAAAATCCTGGACCGTTGTTTACACAGCATATCTGTGCAACACTATTATATATAAATATATGTATATATAAATATATGTATATATACATATATAATACACTACTATATATAGTCCGTGCACTACTATAATACCTGACGTATCCATTAAGGATCCAACGAGTGCAGCTACAATTCCGCAACAACCTCTGCCTAGTGTTTAAGGATGGTCCGCACAGCAATTCAATCTTGTAAAGAGCGTAAGCCTCAGATAAATAAGCAAAGTCTCGGAAACGGCTTAATTTACAATGTCACACCGGCTACCGAAACGACCATTGAGTACTTTATTCTACTGATGAGTGTTGCCGGGTACTCATTGATCGTCTAGAAGTGACATGGTGACTGAAAGTCGTGAATCAAAGTCCAGTCTAACAAGCGACACCATTTCGTATATATAAGACTATTTATAAATTATTCAAAGCGTTTAAACATCGAGAGGAATAATAAAAAGGACCGTTTTAACATCCATTCAATTCTCCACAAAACTGACTTACTTCTCGATACCTTCGCATAACAATCACTAAATGTTTGTCTCACTGAATCCTGGCATACTAATTCTGACGACCTTGCGATACGTAATCTACGTTCTTTCGGATTTTCTCTTGTTGACTCCGCTCTCCCCATCGACTTAACAAAATCAACTACTTCTTCTAATCATGGCAGAATATTCGCCTTCTCTGGTATCTCTTCTTCTCTTAAAAAATCGATTTCACCTTACCCTGTACTACATTTGAATTGCTCCTTTGTAAATCTTTATTTCCTTTCATCAATCCTCGTATTGCTCATCGTGCAAGTTCCTGCCTGAACTATTCCATCTTGTTTCTTCTAGCGAAGTCTCTAAACTTCTCCTCTCTATGAAAAATAGATTTATTTTTTTATTGAAACAATAAAAATTTATTTTTACGAGTCAAATGCGTGTTGGCGCACTCTTACATGACCACGAAGAGAAAAAACAAGCAAAAATCTGAATCATTTGTCGATAAGGTGGGAACGGAGGAATGTGGTAAAGGAGGGACAGTAGGGTAAGTCGAGAGGGAGCTAATTCCAAGCGAGGGGCGGCGGCGAATAAGGATTTGAGACCGTAGTTGTTAGAGTAATTGGGAACGTGGAGTAAGAGGGAATGACGGGAACGCAGCGATATTGAGAGGTGGAGCTAGTGTTGTCTAAGAAAAGGAAGTTGATGAATGATAGAATGATAGCGATAAGACGAAAAGTCACGAAAAGACGGAGTTGGATGCGGATGTGGATCGTGGGACAGGAGAGTTGGGCAAGATGTGTGGATGTGTGGTCATAGTGACGGAGACGTAGGAGCACTCGAACGGCGAAGTTGATGATGAGTTGTAGAGGTAGGATGATGGATTTTGGAGAATTTTTGAAAAGGCTGAGGTAGTAATCGATTTTAGGGAAGAGAAGTGATGAAAGAAGAGACGTACAAGAACGGAAGTCGATAAGGGGGCGGATACGGCGGATGTCACTGAGAATTAAGTTAAACGAGCGGATCTTGTTGCGGATGAAGGGTTTAAGGGAAAAGTGATCATCGAAATTGAATCCTAAGAAAGTGAGATTGTGGACTATAGGGATAATTGATGAGGCAAAATATACAGGGGGAGGATATTTGTTAGGTTGACGGGGGTGGATCCACATTATTTTGGAAAAATGCAGTCAATACCTCTTCGCCTGCCGACCATATCCCTACGTATGTACTTAAATATATTCATTCCATCATATCACTGTTCCTTACCGCCCTTTTCAATTGTTATACTCGTAGCTGCATTTTTCCAGAGAACTGGAAAGCAGCCATCGTACGGCATTTTCTAAATAAACCGTCCCTCGATCCTTTACTTTCATCTTCATACGGTCGATTTCTCTTCTTCCGACCTTATCTAAACACATTGAGTTTAGATAAGGTCATAGTTTAGATAATCGTGGTTTTCGTGTCATAGTTTAGATAAACTATGGTTTTTCTGTTCCTACTGTAGCCTAGTTCACATCTTATCTCTTCAAACGCTCTTTTTGTGTTCACTCAAACTCCTTTTCATCTTTATCTTCTTATATCTCGCACGGTGTTCCACAAGGCTACGTCAGGTCATCTTCTTTTCTTCCTTCTTCTCGGCGACTTGTCTTATATAAATCGTGACCATAAATTTCATCTGATGCAGTATCCTGATGATACCCTACTCTAATCTCATGCACATAATCGCTGTATCCACGACCTCGCTAATTCTGTCAGAAATTGTCTAATGTCTATCTCCAACCACCTTTTCTCTCTTCGTCTAGCTCTTAATCCTGCAAAGTCCAAAATAATGTGGATCATCCCTCATCACCTCGACCTAACTTCACCTATTTTATCTGTTAATTCGATCATTCTACCAATCGTTAACAATATGATTTTCTTAGGTTTTCACTTCGACAATTTCCTTTCCCTCAAACATTTTGTTCATGACAAAGTTCGCGCTTATCTCTTATCTCTTCGTGACATCCGTCACATTTGTAGGCTGATCGACTTCCGCTCTTGTTTCGTTCTTATATCGTCTCTCTTATTTCCCAGAATCGATTATTGTCTTAGCGTATTTGCCAAACCTTCCAATTCTGCACTTTTACCTCTCCAACGTATCATAAACTCTGCTGCTCGTGTCCTCTTGCGTCTTCGCCGCTTCGACCATAGCTCCCGTAAACTTTCCGTCTTATCTTGGTCCATAATTAACCTTGGTGTTGAATTTCGCTTGCGTATTGTTACCTTTCGTCTTCTTTTTTGTCACTCACCATGCAACTTACACCTTGATTATCTTGATGATTCGCATCCTACTATCTTAACTCTGCGATCAAGTAATTCTCTATTTCTCCACGCCACTCCGCACTCAACCAATTATGGCATCCGCACTTTTATCGTTGCTGATCCATTTGTATGGAATTCTTTGTCAGTATACGCCCGTTTTTCCTCGTCGCTTCCACTCTTCAAACAACGTCTACGTTCCTGCGCTATTGCTCTTCCACAATAAATCAAGAAATCAGTTTCCTCGACATATTATCCAACTCAAAAGTCTGTCATACATCTTCAACGAACAACTACTTAACATTTTCCCCGATGCCTTGCCACATTCAACTCATCTTTCTTATCTTCAATATACTTGCTTCAATTTCATCAACATTTTCATTTTACATTATATTTTTTGTTTTCTTATTTGTTTGTTCTTCAATTAATCTCCCTTATCTTCAATATATTTTCTTCTGTTTCATCAACACTTTCATTTTACATTCTATTTTTTAATAATCCAACTATAAAATTAAATTGCTACAAGAAAATATAGTCAGAAATTATATTCTTCTAAGGATCTACCGGCGATCGTCTGCTAATGCATACCCCGTTACCTCTCTGAATAGCTGCGCTTATACTATGTGGCAGGAATCTCCCCAAGCTTAAGTCGTTGGTCGCTCGCTGGATTTTCATTCTGAGTGATATCAATTTTGTCTCTTTGATATCACTTTGATATCTCTTTGATATCACTTTTTTCTCTCTTCTTAAAATCACTTTTTTATCTCTCCCTTTTTTGTTATGCAAAAGTCAGTACTTCAAAAAAATCAAAATAGTGACTCACGTGTTGATATTTCATACAACATTGCCCTAAAGTGATGAAATAGCATAATACTGATTAAAAATGCTAATCAAAGGTGATTTTTCATAAACCTACTAACGCAAGAAAATATGACTTAACTTTTTAAAAGATTTAATATTTTACAAATTAACCTGAAACCACCCAATATCGACTTCAATGTTAATGGTCTCTTAGTATATGATAGGCACTGGTCTAAAATAATTGTGACTAAAAAATTCTCATGAAATTATTAATAAACCTACTTTTAATGATCAAAATTGTTAAAGTTATTTTGTGATTTTCTCTGCGAGTATTTGCTCTGAATATTTCCTCTGCAATTATTTTTTCTCCGAATATTTACGCAAATGAAATTCAAATCACCCACGTAAGCACATAAAACTGAGAATAAACTTAGAAGTTTACATGCCTATAGGTCGTCCATTAAAAGAAATATGTTTTACTTTTATTTCTTATTTTTAATGTTTCATAACATTAAAAATAATAATTTATAATTATCATTTAGCTCATATATTTTCATTTAGCCTGATCAATTCGTGGATTCCTGCAATATGGAAATCTTCTATTGTTGTGCCAATCCCTAAAAAACAGCCAGCGACTTCTTTTTTAGATTTTCGCCCTATCAGTTTGATCAATGTTCTCTCTAAATTACTTGAACGAATTACTGCCAAAAGACTACTCGAGCATCTAAACTTTAACAACATTCTTACTGATTCTCAACACGGATTTAGACAAGGCCGTTTATGTCTATCTAACTTGCTTACCGCGAGAGAGTTGGATGGAAGTACTAAGCTCAGGACTTTGTCTCGACGTCGTATTTCTAGATTTTTCGAAAGCCTTTGATCGTGTTCCACATAAAGGTATTGTGTCACTCTTAATTTACTACGGCGTCCCTCGTGTAATCTGCTCTTGGGTTGAAAATTTTCTTTCATTGCGTACTTTTAAGGTAAGATTTGGTGAATATTTATATGCAGAAAGAGGTATGTCGACAGGTGTCCCTAGGGGTTCTGCATTAGGTTCCCTATTATTCATCACGTTCCTTAACGAGTTACTCTTACATATTGAGAACACTCACTTGGCATTCGCTGATGATATTAAAATTTGGACTACTATACGAAATATTGATGACTGTAAATATTTACAGGCATACTTAGATCGAGTTCATGATTGGTACCGCTCTACTGGATTACATCTTAACGTTGATAAGTGTATACTTATGAGGATAAGTAAAATATCCAGTAAATATCCAGTAATATCATATCGTCGATGTTCTTCTCACTGAAGTATCACTCATAGGGATTTAGGAATTATCGTGCAGGCATCATTAAAAACTCAACTTAAAAGTGAAAGAGTAATTAAAAGTGCTACTCGTACACTATGTATTGTAAAGAACTCATTCCTTAAGATTACCACTAATGTCTTTAGAAATTTGTTTAACACGCTGGTTCGTCCGCATTTAGAGTATGCAATTCAGGCTTCTTTCCCAGTCACCAAACAAGAAAGGACAGATATAGAGTCAGTCCTAAGGAGAGGTTGTCGTTTATGTTAGAATGCGAAATTGAATTATGCATCTCGATTAGATTTGCTAAGAATTCAACCGATGCCATCACGATTTTTGCTTCCTTGACTTGATAGAAATGTATGCTCTTGTACACCGCTTGGACGGTTATCCGAGTGCTTCGATCACATTACGTTCATCGATTTTGAGAGGTCACAGCGAAACTGTCTATAAAACAAGACATGGTAGGTAAACAAAATGTGCTGGAGACTGTCGCACAGGGTACTTAATATGTAAAATTCTTTGCCTGAGGAAATTGCTTCCTCCCTGACGCTGCATTTGTTCAAAAAATTATTAAAGACATGGATCATCAAGAAGACGAGAAACGATTCATGGACATATTTGCAGTGATTTGTTCTTCTTTGTGCTTGTTGATTTCTTTTTCTTCGTTTTTTATTTTTTAGTTTCATTTTCTTTTTTTAAACTGTGATCAGGCAAAATAGCCTTTTTATATAACAATTATTAATTACCAAGCAGTACAGAATGGTTCCCGCAAATGGGCATTATTTCAACTAAACAAAACGTATACTTAAAAATCTTCTTAAGCACTCCAATGTCTAACTGGGTGACCTATCGTCGATCGATTTCCCCTAATGCATGCAGATGACATTTTGGAGAGGGCGATTCCAACCCTTGTCCGAATTGAACGGATGCTTTCACTGTAAGTGAAGTTACCGCGTAAAAAAGAATAATAATTTATATTGAATATTTTTTTTACTGTTTATAGTTTCTTCATAGTTACAAATTATCATTACAAATCACACTTTATCAAGATGTTAGCGAAGGAACTGATGATTGTCAGGATTCCTTGGGATCTTTGCCGGTATGTTGATCTTTTTTAGGGGAGGTTCTTCTTTTAGCTCGCAGCGTCATTGACACACACTTAGCGATCGTTGTTGATATTTTGCAACGAATCTTAGTTATGCAATATGAATACGATGTCTTTCTTTTTAGTGACATTATGGTTGCGATCTTTCTAAAAACAATGTCGGCTGCTTTCCCAGTGCCACCAGTTGTCGAGATTATTATCGGATGAAAGGACGCGCTTTCTACTTAAGTGATTCTTTCAGCGTATTTATTGATTTGCCTCGATTCATGGTATTGGAATGGATCTGACATACGATCGTGAGCATAAGACTGAGCCAAAGTATTGTATATGCATACGTCCCGTGTAGGACCGGTCCGTAATATTTCCAAACAATCCTGTACATTTGATATCCGAGCTTGCATCTCTATCTCGTGTGGTCGTTGTCTTTTCTAAGATGACATTAGCGGAAATCGGCGTAAGTTGTGGTTCTAATTGAAGATCATGACATATTTCCCGTAGCATGTTCCCCATCTCAATTGTCACTGCATTGTGTCGTATGAAAGTATGGCCTGCTGATTTGCACGAAAGTGAATGTGGAATATCGAAATCTTGACCACAATTGCATTTGAAGGGTTCGGATTGATTTTCCCAGTTATATCTGACAGCAAGAACATCTCTGAATTCGTTCGTGTTCAGAAATAATTTATTGTCTAAGTTTCTTAGGTCAAGTCAAGCTAAAGAGCCGATCCTACTTGCGTTTTCGATGATCGTCAAAAGTTCGTCGGATGCAGATTTCAAATCATCTCTTACCTGGTGGATCCTGTTTTGTTTATCGGCTTTTATTTCCTGACGTATGCGATCCTGCATTTTTGCGGCTTCCATACCTACGATTTCCTGCATTGCAGGCTCGCTAACTGAGAGTGAATAATTGTATTCTTGTGCAGCACCTCGACAGGGGTCTACTATGTTCAGTCCTCCGTGTTTTCTTGGCATCGAGATTATTTTTTCAATATGTTCACTTCCAACTTGATAATACATCATATCAGACAGTGTGAGGTTGAAAAGTAGCTCGCGTAGAGGCTCATACCAAGAGTCCTGTATCTCACAAGTTCGTTTTATATACGTGAGCTTATGTTGTAGCGCTTTGATCAAGGGTAAGTATGACGCAAATGCTTCGTGATTTGTGATTTTATGAAGTCGTGAGTGTTCATTGCATTTCATCAAGATCGCATCCTCGCATTTTATCTTCATGTATTACTTTGATCCGATAAAGCTTCCCGAATAATTCACACCATCTGATTTGATTGTGATGTCCTTCAGTTTCGTTGCAGAAATTTTATCCAGTCTCGATTCGTTTTTGATAAGGAGTACGCATTTGGAAGGGTTGATATAAAAGCCGAATTTAGGACTGTACCGAGTAAATTCAAGCAGAGAAGAATAGGCTTTATTCTAATACATCTATAATAACAAGTCAAAAGGTAAGTATCATTACATTCTCCCCACGACATAATCATTTAAGTACGCAGGACTTCGATTTCTTTGAGGTCGTAGTTCCCCATTTTCAGAACGATTGAAGTATCTCGTAGGGTAGTTGCTCTGGCACGTATTATCAGTATTTAAGAGAAATGATTCATCCTGTCTGGATAGTTCGTTTTCCTCGTTGTGATTGACCGTCTCATCGATATACTTCGTTGCATCCAAGTTTTCAGGGTTGACAGTGATTTCATCAGAACGCTTATCTGAACGTGAATGAGAATTGCTATTTACTGTTGAATAATAATAATACAAATTTATTTAATGTGGCAAATGCGTACAAGCTGTACGCTTACAAGTCCACAAACAAAAATGAGAAAGTCAAGCAGTTAAATTGTTCAGATGGGATCGGATTTGTCGTTTGAAGCACTGCAGGGAAGTTGATTGGCGTATATGAATGGGCAGATGATTCCACGATAGAGGAGCAGCCACCAGGAAGGAGCGGAGTCCAAAGGAGGTAGAGTAGTTTGGGACATGTAAAAGAAGGGAATTACAGGAACGCAAGGAACAGTAAACAGGACGGGAATTATCAAGAAAAGGAAGGTTGAGAAATGAAGGGGTATGAAAAGTTACAAGGCGGAAAGCAACGATAAGAAGACGAATTTGAACACGACAATAAATTGTAGGCAAATCGAGAGAAGCAAGATGGTAGGATGTGTGATCAAAACGACGAAGACGGAGGAGAATTCGGACAGCTGCGTTGACGATGCGTTGTAGGGGAAGAAGAGTGGATTTAGGTGAGTTGGAAAATAGACTAAGACAATAATCGAGTCTAGAAAAAGGAGAGATGATATGAGAGTCATACAAGAAGGGAAATCGATCAATCTACGAACTTGACGGAGGTTGCGGAGTATCAAGGTAGATGAGCGTACTTTATCTCTAACGAAAGGTTTAAGTGAAAGTCGGTTGTCAAAATGGAAGCCTAGGAAAACGAGATTATCAACGATAGGAAGAATTGTAGAATTTAATGATACGGAGGGAGTTCGAAGCCGAGGCGTCGAGGTAGGATCCACATAATTTTTGATTTATCAGGATTCAGAGAAAGGCGAAGGGAAGAAAGATGATTGGAAATTGAGACAAGACAGTCGGAAGCAGAAACACTAAGATCGCGAATACGATAAACAGGTGCATGAGCATAGATGAGAATGTCATCAGCATATTGCATAACATGGAAGTTAAATTTATGAGAAATCGAAGACAAATCACCAAGAAGAAGAGAGAAAAGTATAGGGCCTAATACGGAGCCTTGGGAACACCGGACGGAATGGACGAAGGATGAGAGAGAAGAGTTAGAATATACGCGAAATGTACGGTTTGATAGATATGAAGAAAACCATGATACAGTGGGTAAAGAGAAGCCATAATCATGACGAAGGCGATGGAGAAGAATCGAGTGATCGACGATGTCAAAAGCAGAGATAGATCAAGAGAAACTATGACACTACATAATTTATGATCGCGCGATATGAGTAAGTCGTTATAAACTTTAAGACATGCAATTTCGGTAGAGTAATTAGAGCGAAAAGCGGCTTGGAAGGGAGGAAATAAGTTAGAGGAATAGAGATATGTATTAACTTGCTTAAGAACGAGACGCTCAAGGAGTTTAGAATGGTCATTTATTGATGCCTGATCACACATTTTATCGCCATCGTATAAATTCAAAGTTTCAAGGTCAAAGGGAATGTCTCCATCGGACGAGTTGATATTGAGGTTTTCGTCGACTCTGGGATACGGGGATAAATGTCGAGTTGATATATATCTCCCTCCCGTTTTGTAACTTCACGAGAGCAAAATTGGGATTGGCGTACACAATTTCAGCTTTTTCCACAGGTTCTCGTATTTGTTCGTTTTATTAAAGCGTCTTATTAAGACTGGGCCAGGGTTTGATAACCAAGACGGAAGATCATGACCATTTATAGAGCGTCGGCTGAATGTAAAGAGTCGTTCATGTGGTGTGTGGTTCGTGGCAGTACACAGAAGTGATCGAATAGCGTTGAGACATTGTGGTAATACACTTTGCCACTCATCTGTTTTCTTTCCGAGGTCATGTAAACGCAATGATATTGCCTTCCATAGTACACCATTAAGGCGCTCGACTTGACCATTGCCAGCAGGGTTGTATGAACTTGAATGAGTAATCGCCACCCCGTGATGAGAGAGGAATGACTGGATTTCCTTAGAGGTAAAAGCCGTACCTTGATCAGAATGGATTGAAGCAGGTGAACCGAAAATTGAAAAGATCTGGGTTAAACAGTCTATGACAGTGTGTAGTCATATCAGAACATGGAAAGGCAAAGGGGAATCTGCTATACTCGTCAATGACGGTTAACAAATACCTTTTATTGTTCTTTGTAGGAATTGGGCCCTTAAAATCCATAGACAAGCGTTCAAATGGCATACTTGATTTTATGAGTTTAGCCTCAGGTGGACGAAAAAATCTTGGTTTCAATATAGCGCAGCTTTTGCACTCGCTTGAAATATTCCTAACATCCGAGAGGGAAAATGGGAGGTTCCGTTTTTGCACGAAATGCCAAAGGCGAGTAATTCCCGGGTGGCATAATTGACTATGGACTTTACGAAGATGCTGAAGATCATGATTGGTGAATGAGACAGAGTTGCAGAACGCGTCGCGAGAAAGAGCGTCAGCGGCATGATTGAGCTTCCCAGCTCGGTACTGGATATCAAATTTAAATTGGGACAACTCCAAACGCCATCTTAATATCTTGTCGTTCTTTATTTTGTTGTTGTGAGCACTGAACATGTATGAAACAGAACGCTGATCCGTAATAATCTTGAATGGTTGGATGTACAAATAGTGTCTCCAGTATCTTAACGCTTCAACAATAGCCAGCGCTTCCTTTTCAATGGCGGTGAATCGTTTCGCGTTTTTGTCGAGGGATCTTGAAAAGAAGGCGACAGGCTTACTATTTTGAGACAAACAAGCTCCAATCGATCGCTCACTTGCGTCTGTCTCTATCGTGAATGGCAATTCAAAGTCGATGGTTGACAAAGTGGCTTCAGCTATACGTTCCTTCAAAGTATGGAAAGCTTTCAGTGCAGAATGAGATAATGGGAAAGACTGAGAATCAATTAGAGGACGAATCAACTTTGAGAAATCTTTAATCCAGGAACTGTAGTAGGCGAACAAACCAACAATACGCTTTAAGGATGCTGCGTTCTTGGGTTCCTCAAGGGAAGTAACTGAAATCACTCGATTGGGGTCAGGGGACATTTTTCCTTTAGAAATTTGGTAACCAAGTATTCGTATACACGAAGACGCGAACACACACTTTGAATTGTTCAAGGTTATATTGTATTTTGTGGCTACGTTTAGAAAACGCTTCAGGTTACTGTCATGTTGCTCTTTACTTCTTCCGCCGATCACGACATCATCCAGATAAGCGTAGGTGTCTGTCAACTTCTCTCTATTAATTATCCCATTGATAACTCGTTGAAAAGCAGGAACGGCGTTTGTGAGACCGAATGGTAGACGATTGAAGTGATATAAGGATCCATTCGCCTCGAAAGCAGTATAATGACGCTCGTCACTGCGCAGCAAAATCTGATGGTAAGCTGATTTAAGATCGAGACAACTGTAAAAGGAATATGGAGCTAATTTGTTGATAAAATCATCAATTCGTGGAAGTGGGAAGGCGTCGAGCTGAGTAAATTTATTGACAGTTTCCGAATAGTCAACAACCATCCGTCTCTTTTGGTTCTGATTGACAATGAGTACTTGAGCGCGCCAGGGCGATTGACTTGGTTCGATAATTTCGTCGGATAATAGTTGTTTGATTTGGCTGTCAATGAACTTTTCATCGTACGGATTTCTTCTACGAGATTTTGTTGCGATAGGATGGATGGATTCGTCCAGAAATTTGAATAGCTGAGGAGATTCAACTGTCAAAGCTTCTGCAGCTCCAATTGTAAAACAAGGCTCGGAACCGTTGAATTTCATAAGTAACGAAGTGTGTCTTGAAAGGAATGGCCGGCCAAGTATAACATCCGAACATAAAGACGACAAAATATGGAATTTTATATTCTTGTAAGGTCTGCCATCAGCTGATATATCCGCTACCACGAATTGTCGTAATTTAGTCGAGAATGCGGTGTTCGCCATAGACACACGTATAGTTGAGGGGTTCAATGTCAGTTTGCACAAAGTGGAAATATCAGGTCTTATCAAATTGAGTGCACTACCTGTATCAATCAACGCATTTAACGAAACCCCTTTTATACAAATTTGAATTGTTGGTAGCGTCGCGGCAGAATCTTGAAAGAAAGAAGTACTACCTAGCACGGAATGGACACCTGTTGAAATTTGTCGTTTGGATTTACACACCCGTGCGAAATGACCCAACTTCCCGCAAGTACGACAAGTGATATTCTTAGCAGGACATCGATCTCGTTTGTGAATTGTATCTCCACAAAAGTAGCATTTGCGACGTTCTACCGAGTTACATTGTATTTGACAAGGAAGTTATTCTTGTATATTTTCATGTAGTTCATTTATGGTCATCGATTCACAACCCATATTTAAGTTTGATAGTTCTGTGAAATGGCTTGCTTGAGTATGCGCGTCTTCCAAAGTTCGTGCAAGCTCGTACGCCTTGGCTTTATTGTGTACCGCAGCTTCAAGCAGGCGTTGCCGAATTATCGGTGAGTTGATTCCTGCGACGAACGTGTCGCGTAAAAATAAATCTCGATGATTTTGAGCTGTTACAGCCTCGAATGGACATTCACGACCCAGAGATTCGATATGCCTTATGAATTGATCGATTGTTTGGTTGGACGATTGGCGCTGATTACGCAATTGATGTCGCAGAAACAAATCCGTTTTCGATTTGACGTACGTAGTAGATAACGTCGATAACGCGTCTTCGTAGGTTTCCGTTTCTCGAAAAAGGTCGTAAACCTCCGCTGAAACCAGGTTCGTTAAAATGTGAAATTTGTCACTATCGGACGGTGACTCTAAGGACGAAATGAATGTCTTGAAACGTATGAGCCAATGTCTCCAGGTGCGCTCGGCATTCGTGTCATCAGGATGCAATTCCAAGATGTTTGGCTTCAAGATCTTGTCCATGGTAACAGTGTATTAGAATAAATTGTACCGAGTAAATTCAAGCAGAGAAGAATTTGCTTTATTCTAATACATCTATAATAACAAGTCAAAAGGTAAGTATCATTACAAGGACCAATTCGAATTATCTCTTTCCAAGTCGCTTCAAGATTAGTTATCGTTCCTACACAAGCACAGTCGTCCGCGTACCATTTTTGGATTGTCTCCTTCAAAACGTTATGTAGTCTCGTAATTAGTGGCAGGGTGGCAAGGCAAAGGCGGCCATTGATAGGGGGTCACCCTGTGTGAATCCCTCATCGGATCCTAGCGTTTCTCCACCAACTAATAGTTCGTTAGGTTTTCCGTAGGTGTTCAGTAAGATTTTTCCATTGCGGGGCATGTATATTTTATGTTTGCCAGCGCCAACTTTCTGTTTATGTTATTAAGTGCGTTTCTAGCATCGATCAAGAGGATATTCATATCATCACGCTGCATGAATGCTTTTCGGATCGAGTGCACAGCAATTTCTGTCTCGCATTTCTGACCGACGCACAATTGAAAGTTCCCGCGCACTGAGAGTAGATCGCCGGAGATCTCTATGAAAATTACGCGTCTAATTATTCTCCGAAGGGCTTCACCTATGGCAATCGGTCTGACTCCAGGCCTCTTATCTAACGGAATCAGACGACATGATGTGTATGCTTTCAATCTGCGAGGGTCGACTTCTTCAGTGGCGATTTTGATTGTGATGTCCCATATTGATTTGGTTAAATCCTAAGATGCCTTCCCGTGTGCTGTTAAGAACTTGTGCAAGCCCTTCATGTCAACTCCGGAAGCACCTGCCGATCCGCTCATTTGTCTCGATGTTGCTGTTATATCTTGGGGTTGGAGGGAATATAATATTACGTCATGATGTTCTTTGGCGCCATGTAGGGTACTTTTCAATACGTATGCAGGATCTGCTGGTGCAGTGCTTGGGTGCAGCTCGTGGAGAAAATTTCTTACGGATCTCTCTTTGAGCATCGAGTCAATCGAAAGAATACCGCCGGGCGGTCCGACTAGATATTTCGATGGTGTTGCGATTCGCCCATTTTTCACAAAACTTATGATTCTTTTGTTGGCAGCAATTTTCTTTCGGTTTTTAATAGTATCTAGCGATGCCAATTTTATTGCCTGAATGTATCGTGCTTCATTCATCAGTTCTTCACATCGATTTATCTTCCACAGTTTGATTCTCCTCTCCAATGATTTTCTAACGAGGCTTATTTTTCTAGTTGCAATTCTCTGTAGGATGAGTTGACACATGACCGTCACCTGTTGCAAGGGATCGTAGTCTGGCTTGTCGCTGTTGAAGTCTTTGAAGCATGCCGCTATCATATCTAGGAATTCTTCGCTAGCGTTGCAGCTGGGCAGGTCGAATGAATTTGGTATCCAGTGTATCACTTCCTCAAACGCTTCGTGGTGATTAAAAGGCCTTTTGGTGAGAGTGTCAGGGTTCTGAGCCATTAAATCATATTGTGGTGCCTCGTTGCGACCGTGGTCCTGCGCCATTAGTGTAGCTTGATTAGTAGGGCCATTTGAATTGGCTAGTTGAGCAGTTTGTACATGGCCAGCTTGCTTCGACGCAGCGGCATTGATCCCCTAAAAAATGATGCCTGTTTTTGCATTAATCTGCTCTGAAGTTGACGCATTTTCTGCCAGCCTCAACGCATTTGCACCCTTTGCAAGCAGCGGCAGGCCCATTGCAGGTGCAGCAGATGTTATGATTGGATGGCTTCCCACGAACCATTCTGATCGAGATTGGGTTCGCAGGCGATTGCGTATTTAAGTGTAGTTATCAGATATAATCTTGTTGCGATACTCTTTCTTTTTTGATTGTAAGTAGTTAGTTATCAAGAATGTTTAAACTAAACTTCTCAAGTCGTTAGTCTGCAAGTTGTTAGTTGAATATATTAATCTCTCAATTTTTTAGGTCATTTTTTCATAATAATAATTTATTATTATTATAACATACAAGACAAAGCCTATATGGCTGTTCAGTCTGCTCACGAAAAAATAAAATAAAAATTAAACAAAATGTAGAATTGATAGAGTTAAGAAAATCAGGGATACGATAGCTTCTCCATATTATCGATCTGTTCCAGACATATTCGCAATCGCTTCTTAAATAAAGTCAGCGTTGTGGAGGCAACAACGTATTCAGGAAGACTATTCCACACGTTAACTACACGTCTTGACAATCTTGTGACAGGCGATAGTTTCCCAGTATGCTGTTTAAAAATTGTCATAGAATGATGTCGCCTGGATCTATTATTACGACACACCATAATATTTCGAGGATATCCATCAAATTTGTGCAATAATTTCCACGTTGCAACCAAGTCGATAAACATTAACCTCACCTTCATGTCAAATATGCCAATCACTTTAAGTCTCTCACGATAAGGTAAATACTTACAGTCTGGACATAAACGGGTAATACGGCGAAGAACTCCATCGACAGCATTCAGTTCAGTCCGTGTACATGGGAAGCAAGATGGAGAGCAATACTCAAGTATTGGTCTCAATAACGAGTTAAACAGCACCCTGAACGACGATGGATTTATTTTCAGAAAGCAATTTTTGATAGTGTGCATCATTTTTCTAGCTTTGCCTAATTGAATGTTGTAATGATGTCGTGTCTTTAAAGATGAATCGATCAAAATACCAAGATCACGATGAGTCGAAACTATCTCAAGTTCTTTTACACCAATGAAGTAGGTATGACATCCTTTGCGTCCACGACCCAATCTCATATTCTTACACTTTTCCAGGTTTAATGATACTCCTGTAGTAAGACTCCATTCATACACTAAATCCAGGTCACGCTGCAATGACAAACAGTCTCGTTCAGTCGAGATCACATTCCATAACTTCAAATCGTCAGCATAGGCTAAGTGTGGTACATTAAGCGATCTCAACAACTCGTTGATAAAAATGCAAAATAATAATGGCCCGAGAACCGTTCCTTGAGGTACACCACGTATAACACTGCGTTTAGATGAAAAAGCATTACCTACTCTTACACAAAATTGTCGACCACTCAAGAAGTTCTCAATCCAACGAGTCAGATAGTAATCTACACCAATAGATTCGAGAATACTTATTAATTCAGCATGTGGAACGCGATCAAATGCCTTGGAGAAATCCAAATAGACGACATCGACAACCAATCCACATGAAATTGCGTCAGCCCATTGTTCACGAGCACATAAAGTATTCGTTAGACATGAGCGGCCATGCCGAAAACCGTGTTGAGAGTCGCTCAAATAGTTTATTGAACCCAATACATTTATTAATCTTTTGTGAACAATTCTCTCAAGTACCTTACTTACAGTAGATGTTAAACTTATGGGCCTAAAATCACTAACATCGCAAGCATTTTTCGTTTTCGGAAGTGGTACCACAATCGCCGATTTCCAATCATTTGGAATTATCGACGTATTGAGAGAAACGTTAAATAATTTGGAAAGCGGATATGACAGGATACATTTCAAGAGCTTAAGGATATAAGTGGGGATATCGTCAGGACCAGCTGACACGCATTTAGCTAACCTTGATAGCTCTATCTCAACTTCCTCCATCGTGATAATTATATATGGACTCTGACAGATTGATGAACCATTACAAATATTGACTTTATAAGCATCATCCCTATTTAACGATAGTGCAAACACATCAGCGAACGCCTCAGAAATTTTCATAGGGTCTTCAACTAATTCGTTTCCGATATGAATGCGTCGGACACTAGAATTAGATACTCTTGATCGACAAACATAATTCCAAAATCGCTTGGGTGTGTGTCCTAAAGACATAGCAACATCATTCTCGTACAAGTATCTCTTTTTTGATTTTAAGCGATTGCATTTATTGCGTATTAGTTTGTACTCACTATATAAAGCATCACTCTTACTACAGAGACTCCACGCCTTATTTCTCAACCTTATACAACGCTTTAGTTCGCTATCAAACCACGGAGGTTTATCAGACCTCTTACGCTTGGAAAATACACGCATGGGAGCAAATTCGTCTAGGACTTGAATTACCCCACTTTTGATAGACTGCCACATGCTCTCCACATCACCATCATTACTTACAAAAGAAATCCTTTTAGCATATTCAATTATCTCATTATCTGGGATAACTTTCCGTACTCGCTTCTCAACAATCTCTACACTGTCTGATCCGGTCGAATTAGTAGGAATCAGAAACTTGACCACCACATGATCGCTTGAACTAATTGGAGGTTCTTTGTCAATTGAAGAAATATCATATTCAAGTCTAGTAAACAGCAGGTCAATCTTCGAGGATGATTCTGCGGAGAAACGAGTATCAAAATGAACATGTTGAATAAGCAACATTTCATCATACAATAAATTACATAACGACATAGTATATTTATCATAAGTCGCAATACTGGAGAGGGCGGAATTGTATGAATGCATGTTAAAATCGCCAAAGATAAAAAATTTATGGCACTTGGGTATATTCTTAAGGAAATCAATAAGAGCGAACGATATTGCGCCCGGAGCACGATATACTATACATAAAGTAATAATAGCACTCCCAGATTGCGTAATACTCAACTGTAGAGCCTCGGCAGAGCATGAATCATCAATGAATTTTACGGCTGAACTAACAATCAAACTCACATGCACATAGAAGGCAACTCCACCACCGCGTCCATGGGCTCGATCAGATCTATAAAGAGCGAATTCAGGTATGTGAACCATATCATCAGATATGTCAGGATGAAACCAACTTTCACAAACTCCAAAGACATTGACATCATGACAACGTATCCAATACCTAATCTCATCCAACTTATTAACTGCGCTACGTGCATTTGTAAATGCAATTTTCATGGAAGACGAAACATCTCGACATGGACTAGCTGTTGCTAGTACGGTAATCAAAGATCCACACATGCTAGAGGATACCGATCTATCTACAGTTCTAATGGTTTCCAACGGACAAATGGCTTTCGACGAACAACTCGAAAATTTCTAATGCATAGATCTTTCTCGCCTAATAGTAAACGCTTGTGAAGCTCGTTCCTCGCATTTTTCAGTTTTGAACGATCGTCAAAAGATAGATCTCTCAAAATACGTATTGAGTTTTTTTCGAGACGATGAGCCCGACTAAATATATAATTTGCATGAGTTGACGAATCTACCACAACCTTTAACAATCGCGGTATCAATATACGAACGTTGTTTCTAGGACTTACCGTTCTATCACAGGTTACATTTGAAGATGCGATACTAGATTCAAGTTCAACGGGTAAGTTAGTTATTTCCTTGAAATGCTGCGATTCGTGAACGGAATCATCCACATCAAATTCACATACTTCCATAGTGTGTTCATCACCGTGAACACCAACATGTGATATATTTGCCTGTCCACTAACGCATCCCATTTGCATGAACCTAGACGCACAGCAAAATCCACATATATATTTCTTGATAGTGTAGCTGTTACGCAACGAAGTTAACAGAGAAACTGTCGTCCAAACACTGCAGCCGGGAACATCACAAGCCACCTGCAGACTACCGTATTCCTCTTCGCTACCAGTGATATGTGATGCATCATGTTTGCTATCAGCCTTAGTCCGCCCATTCCTATAAGTATCGTTTTTTTTGACCTTTTTTTACCATTTGTGAAGAAAAATCACAAATATGATATGCGCACTAGTCAGAGCCCTTGTATCTCGGGATGACTGCTGGAAAGTCGATTGTGTGTTTAAGATTTGTAAGTAGTTCTTTTAGTAAGTAGTTCTTTTAAGTTGATATCCTTTTTGTATGTTATTTTATTGTGTGTTTAAGCTCTTAAAATGTTTGTTCTATGATGTTTGTTTGTAAGTAGTTAATGGGTATCAAGATAGTTTAAACAAATCGCAATTAATGAGAAATAAATTAAAATTAGAGTTGTCATGTTGAGGTAGTCACAAAATCTTTTATTTGTCGCTTTAACGTAGTTTTCGATTTATATGCTACTAAGTGATCAGGTAGACTATTCTATATCGTACGCACCCTATCTGATAAGCCTCTGCAGACATATTTGGAGTGCCTGTTTGTCAGGATATAAAAAGAGTGGTCTCTGGGTGTAGATTCCTTTCGAATTAGGCGCAGAGTTGTCAGAGGATGATCAAGACGACTTAAGCACTCAATTGCATTATAAAGTAAGATAATAACATAGTTTTTTATTGGTAACAGTTAGCAAGGAATTTCCGTTAGAACGGTATTCCCAAGTTCAGTATGCCCATTTGTAGGATGTGCGCGTCATTGTCGTTCTTAATAGCACGCCAAATTGTAATATCATGAGCATATAGAATACAGTCAGAAACTATAAGTGGTATGACTAGAGGTAATACTACTTTTAAATGGTATAAATAGTATTAATATTTATTGTTATGAATAAATATTTGTACTCAATAATAATACATATTATAATGTATTATAATGTATAACGTAAAAAAAGTATTGGTTATTAAAGTTCTTACAAACAAACTAGAAGAACGATTATAGAAGAACGATTATCAAGAAAAATGATACTTACAAAGAACGATTATAGAAGAACGATTATAGAAGAACGATTATAGAAGAACGATTATAGAAGAACGATTATAGAAGAACGATTATAGAAGAACGATTATCAAGAAAAAGTTATAAGTGTTCAAGATACTTACAAAGAACGATTATAGAAGAACGATTATAGAAGAACGATTATAGAAGAACGATTATAGAAGAACGATTATCAAGAAAAAGTTATAAGTGTTCAAGATAATTTCTAAACAACTTAAACAAAAAGAACAACTAGAACAAAAAATTTAAACAGCTTAAACACACAATATATAAACATACATTTACAAAACAACTTGCCAGCGGAACAAAACACATAATGACACGAAAAACATCGAAGCTTAAAGCTAAGAAGTCAAATGTAAACACCGTATCTCTAAACGCAAGCATAATTGATGAGTGTACATCTGTCCAAGTCCAGTGTTCGAACGATTTGTGTGACACCTGGACCACTATTTGTATGAGCAAGTTAAAAAAGAATTCCGATGATGCTTATTTATGTGGCTTTTGTGCTGTGAAGGAGCTTAATATTTTGAGAAGACGTTTGGTCGAATTTGAAGAAGCACATAACCAATCTCTAAGTCGAACCGTTCTCATGGACGATAAAATATCCTATTCCAAAGCTCAACATCCTTTTAAAAATGTAGTTCCTGTGGATGCGCGGGTTGGTGATGATACGACTGCCTGCGTTATTCCCCTTGATGAGAATACAAGCGATCGCAAATTGCAACAAATTGCTGATAATACAGTCCCTAAAGTATCACAGACTACGAACGATATGACTACATGCGTTGTCGTTGATCGTCCTTCTGCCGATCTTTCTTTACATATTGACAACCGAACTCGGACAACTGGAGCTTATGTAGGCAGCAATGGACCTGTAGCATCCCGTATTTGGAAGCGGGGATATTTGCGTTCTTCCTATTCAACTCCAAATTCAGTGTCAAGACCGTATGACGAAGTCTCGAAATATATTCTGTCTGATGAAGCGATTTCACAAAGTGATACACCGAAGATGCCGAATGCTCACAATGCGACATTTCGTAATATCTCAAACAAAGATGGTCAGTGCGTTTCCTCGGGCAACGCACACGTCACCTTGATGTCACCATCAAGTTCTTTAGAGTCTCATGATTCACATACCCAGACAGACTTATCTAGCTTGCGGAATATTGTTAAAACGGATACTCAAATACCCAGCTTACGTGCATGTACAGATACACAAT
This sequence comes from Pomphorhynchus laevis, assembly GCA_012934845.2. Classification (NCBI taxonomy): domain Eukaryota; kingdom Metazoa; phylum Acanthocephala; class Palaeacanthocephala; order Echinorhynchida; family Pomphorhynchidae; genus Pomphorhynchus; species Pomphorhynchus laevis. The sequence continues at coordinate 111,784 of WNNJ02001171.1, read as the reverse complement.
CTGCTGTGTCCTGTGATGGTCTCGATAGGGTGATCTCAAATAAGCGGATATATAATAGAGGTTGCTCAGTTATTCTAGCTAATGTGCCCGAGTCTGTCTTCGAGAATGCGCAAGCACGACTGAATGACGACATTCAGAGTTTGAGGTCTATTCTGGCACATGTACTTGGCTCCTGTGACATTGAGACAGTCCAAAAAGTTAAACTTATCGCTCTTTTCCGTCTAGGTAAGCGTAATGCTTTAAATAATAAACCCCGACTACTCAAAGCTGTCTTCCATAACCAACTTCATGCTACCTTAATGTTGAGAAACTCGTTCCGTCTCAAAGGGTCTAATATTCGACTGCTGAAAGATCTTGATGTATCAGAACGAAAAAAATTATCGAAGGTTAAAAAAGAACTATCATCTCGTGTTGCTAAAGGAGAAACAAATCTCTATGTGAAAAATTTTCAGATTGTGAAGCGACGCACTTGGCTGAGTTGGAGCCCACTAGTCATGTCGCCTCGCGTGCATTCTGTAATCGAAACGGGCTCGTCTACTCTGCCTATCAGAGTCTAAATGGTTTAGCGTCCGGGTTATTTGGATGTGTAAGGGGTGATAGGAATACTCCCAGAGGTATGTTGGGGCATTGTGAAATACTCCATGGTAATGTTCGCAGTCTTATATCGAAGATAGATGAACTGAGATATAGAGTTCAGTTAATTCGTCCTAAATTACTCGCTATCACAGAATCATGGCTATATAGTGATATTATTGATAATGAAGTCTCCATCCCTGGTTATCTGGTTTTCCGCAGTGATCGTAAAAGTGGAAGAGGTGGAGGTGTTATTCTTTATGTGAGCAACGATGTGAAAGTAACTATTCTTAGCACTTCTTCTTCTAATAAAGTCGAAAGTTTGTGGTGTCGGGTAAAATTCATGCATACCGCTCCGCTTGTTCTGGGGGTAGTATATCGTTCACCCTTGGCCGCCACAGATAAACTGATTGGGGAAGTAGAACTTTATTCTAAAGGTACCTCCAATGTTTTAATACTTGGTGACTTGAATATGCCTTCGGTTGATTGGAATTCGTATACGGCTTTTCCTACTTGTGACCATGCTTCCTATGACCTTCTGGAGTGTATCATCTATTGTGGTTTAACTCAGCATGTTCAAAATTACACTCGTTTTGCTAGTGACAGTAGATCTCTATTAGATGTATGTTTATCTTCGAACAGTGAGATTATTAACGCTATCCGTTATGATGCCCCGATCGGTATGTCTGATCATTGCGTATTGATCATTAGGTTAAGGTTTCAAGAAGATACTCGAGGTCCGCGTGAAAATCAAGTGGTTAATGCTTTCAAAACCAACACAGGTGCAATTAAGTCAATACTTTCAACAGCTACCTGGCCAGATCCCGCTGTTGTTGGAGTACACGGCGCGTGGAATTACTTTCAGAGAACCTTAGAGTCGCTGCTTATTTTATTCTCTCCACTTAGAAGCAGGACACGTCGAAAAGATTCTCCCTGGTTCGATTCTGAGTTACGTTCAGCATTGAGGACTCGTAATTTGATCTTCAATCGCTACAAAGTTGGGGAGTGTAGTTATGATGTTTTTAAACAGGCAAGAAATTTATTCAATTCATTGAAGAGAAAGAAGCGGTGTGCATTTGAGAATGCATTAGCTAACAAGTGTAAATACGATTTAAAGGTCCTTTTTCAGTACCTATCAAGCAGGGGAGCTGTTGATTCTTCGATTTGTCACTACTTCTATGACATTTCTGCGAATGACCTAGCTGAAGAGTTTGCGGCACACTATTGCACTTCAGTAGAGCCCGCAAATGAACATCAAACTTTTTGTATGGAATCTCGTGTGCTAAACACTTACTCTGACACGTGTCTTGAGTTGGACCTTGACAATTTGATAACGCCAGCTAAAGTCTATTCCGAATTACGCCGTCTAAAAGCAAATAATTCAAGAGGTTGTGACTTACTACCTTCTGTTTATCTGCGCAGATTAGCAGGCTCAATTTGCGTTCCTCTCTGTGCAATTTTTCGCCAGTCAATCTTGGAAAGATCTCTTCCTAATGTGTGGAAGCAGTCAATTGTTCTTCCCTACTTCAAGAAGGGAGATCGCTCTTCCGTCGAGAATTATAGGCCGGTGAGCATTACCTGCATTTGCTGTAGAGTGTTGGAGAGGTTTGTGCATCGCTACATGGTTGAGTTTTTTCGTGTAGGAAAAATTTTAGTCCCTAATCAGCACGGATTTCGGGAGGGTTATTCAACTGTTTCAAATTTGCTTGATGCTCATCTTGATTGGACAGCGAATAAGACACATTATATCGATACAGACATTATATTCTTCGACTTTTCTAAAGCTTTTGATAGAGTAGATCATGGTCTACTTCTTCAGAAACTTGTCAATACTGGACTCCCAAACATAATAGTTGATTGGATTAGAGAATTTCTTCGTGATCGTTGCTTTCGAGTACTTGTCGATTGGTCATTGTCTGTGTCTAGAGAATGTCATATTGGAGTACCTCAAGGTTCAGTTTTGGGTCCGCTTTTATTCAGCATTTATGTTAACGATTTGCCTGGGTGCATTCGCTCTCGATCATGTTTGTATGCAGATGACTTAAAAATATGGCGGCCCATTCATTCATGTGAGGATGTTGATAATTTGCAAACTGACATAGATAATTTGGAGTTGTGGGCGGCGTTAAACAAGCTTGTGATAAATGTTTCGAAATGCAAACACATGCGTATTATTGGTAATGCTCGCAAGCAACTAACATCAGCTTGTTACACATATAAGGACTGTATTGTGGAAAGTGTCGATAGTTACAAAGATTTAGGAGTATGGGTTACCTCTAATTTATCAACCAAAAAGCACACTGATCAAGCTTGTGCCAACTCCAATAAAATGATAGGTATGATTCGACGCGCGTTTGTTCGCGTTAATCCGACTGCTCTTCGGCCTCTGATTTTAGCACATGTATTGAGTAGACTTTTATATGCAGCTCCGGTTGTATACCCACGTACTGTGCATGAACATAAGAAATCAGAGAGGGTACTTCGCAGGGCAACAAAGCTAGCACCAACGTTGGCGTCGCTGCCTTATGAAGACAGACTGAGATCATTAGGACTTGAGACCGTCACATGGACCCGTCGGTACATGGATATGTGCCTTGTTTGGCATTTATTCCAACGTCCTCATCACCCTCTTCGGAGTAGGGTTCAACTACGTTGTTCAAATGTTCTTCGCGGTCATTCTTTAACTATTCGAAGAAACAGAGTACAGAAATTGGGCGCGATGCAATTTGATAGAAGAATTGTTGAGCTGTGGAACAACCTTGATGCAGAAACCGTTGGATGCAGTTTACTTAGTGCTTTTAAAAGAAGACTACGAATGGATCAAGCAATGTTTCGTGTTGCATTTCCTTATTTTAAAAACTAATTAATTTATTTACGAACTTATTGTGAGCCAGCTATTTGAACTAATGCTCGTATGTTGTTGAATGTATAATAATAATACATACCAGTATTAATATGCATCATAGTCAATATGTATTATAAACTAACATATTAGAACCCAATATTCTTCATCAAAGTTATTTAAATTTTAGTAATTAAAAATAATAAAAAAATTTAGTTAGAAAGTGAAATTAATTTAAGTTAAAGTTCGAACATTTTTGTAGTATAAACACTGTAAGAAAAGAATATACGTGTAAGTATTTAAGATTGATATGAAGAAAATAGAGTAAAGTGCATAGCAAATATTTTTGAAGGAAAATTATTTAAGTTTTTAAATATCCAAGAACTATCTATAGTTGAACGACAATAAAAATTATTTTAATATTTCGCTAGTAACTACTATCATCTTCAGAAAATTTTCTGAAGATGCTAGTAGTTACTAGCGAAATATCAAAATGATTTTTCTTGTCGCTCAACTATACCTGATAGTTCCTGGATATTTAAAAATTTTAATACAGATCAGGATGGAAATATTTCTAGGAAAATTATTTATTACTATTTTTAGTGTTCTTACAATAATTACGCATATTAGCCCTTTTCATTTTTATAGTCTACTCTTTGGATTTTTATAGTCCTATGATTTCATTTTTATAGTCCATTCATTTCATTTTTATATTCCACTCATTACATTTTTATAGTCACCTCATTTCTTTATTATAGTCCACTCATTTCATTTTTATAGACCATTCGTCGGGAGTGAGTTTGTTGTTGAGCAATGAATGGTTTGGGTCGGTGGTTTGTGAATAAGTTAATCGCTCCTGGCTCTGCGAAGTGCTGTATTAATCCAACGACCAGTTCTGTCGTTGAAGTCACCGAGTAACATGTCGTAGCCACTACCTAAAATACGGTCCAAGAGGACCCAGTCTTGTGAATCTCTCCCGGCCGGATGTAGATATTGGCTAGACTGATGCATTTACCATTCTTGACAAGTGCTATAACTAAACAGGATATGGCAGGACAGTATAAATTCAATAAGACAGAGGCCTTCATGAGCATTGAACTAGGGTTAAAAGACTGGGATGACAAGAAGTGGGGTGGGTAATGTGCGGAGTGAAGTGTGTGAAGATATGCTTTGGAAGAAATCGAGTAATGTCCTGGGGTAGACGGATAGACCGCGTATCCTGAAGGACTATAACATCTGATCTCTACCAGATAGAAGCCTAAGGGTAGAAGCACATCCCGAATCCCACTGAAGGATATTCAGTGAAAAATCTCTTGAGTACTTCCCATGGCGAAAGTGTAACCGGAGTGGGACGCCTTCCGCCTAGTCGGAACCAGAGGCGGAAAGGTCACCCTTTCCACCACCTGTTCCTAAAGGTGAAGACATTTGCCCACGGGCGTTATTTTCATTTTCCTCGGTACTGGCTAAAGCTCAGATTAAGTTTTACTGGCTAACTTCATAGGGGCTACATTCTGAAGAACCTGTTCGTTTTTTTTATTTGGGAGCCTTCTTTAAATTGTTAACCTTCCCTGCTAGGGGTGAACAAAGGACTCTGCCAGTTGATTCTCCATATTATTAATCAAGTTCTCAAATTGTACCATCGAGGCCTCATTCTTTCCTTCTATGAATTTGGGGATTTTTGCATAATACTACCTATCTTTTTTGACGGTCGAGACAGCTTTCACAAAAGTCGTCGGTCTAGGTTTAGGGCACCTGTGCCTTTTTTGATATTCTTTAAATTTCTTTCATCTTTTCGACCAGGCGGGGTGTCCCCCAGTTAGAGCAGCGTCATTTATCCATACATTTTCCGGAGTGAATAGTAGAAGTCCCGCAAACCCTGCACTACCGGGGTAGGGAAAAACCCGACGCCCAATGCATCTACTGGTGACACTTATTACAATGGGGGTAGGTTAGAGAGTCCATCTCAATTAATGTAAAATTTAAGTTGTACCCCATGAAGGGGTTTGAAGTCGAGATCGACAGGTTTTGTGCCACATCCACTGGTTCATTGCAGAAGGCCATCGGATGGGGAATCCTTTTTTCGATTATAAACCGAACGCAAAATATATTGAATTTTTCTTCTAACATCGATACATCTTCGTCGGAGAGGAATGTTGGCACATTGTTAATTTTGAACGTAGCCATGATCGGTAATTTTCGCATTCGTGTCATTGAAATATTTGATATAACTCTTGGCCAGATATTGTGTGGTGAAAGATACTTTTATTACAGTTGAAGAGAATTCTCTTTTTGAACTGGTCCGTAAATCCTTTTAGAAAGGTGTTAAATAAACTCTGCCTTTCCATAGGCTCTAGTAGCTTAATAACAACTAAGTTAGCTAGTTTTGGTACTGGGAGAAGTTCCCCCTCAGGAGTGGAATTATAAGAAGTTAAAAAACATACATTCTTTTCTGCATTTGCTGGAGAATTGAACATTATTTTGCTTTCCTTTGATAGCTCCGACGTTGTGCAAATTCAACAACAACGATTTTCTTAAATAAAATTAAACGACAGAATAAATAAGGGAAAAACAGTCAACCAGAAAGTAACAAGTCAAAGACAATTACGACGGTATCATCCATAGTAGTCTTCATCAAATTTACAGCCTCAAATCCAGTGGGATCTAAGCTCTCCAGCCAATCCAACACGCCGCCCTTCAACTGAACCACCCGGGGTCTTTCACCCACCCGAAGAGTCCAATCGAGGCGGACTATGCTGGGTAAACGAGAGACGAAGAGCTTGATAAACCTTAGCATTTGCTCTGGGGGACGTCATCTAGAAAAGAAGACTAATCCAGAGATAGCCCAAGTGACCCAGAGGCGCACCTGAGTTTTCCCTTTCAATGACAGATGCTGGGCCCGTTTCAGGGCCCACGTAGCTCTCTTCAGGATACGTTTAAATCTATCTAGGTCGGCTTTCGCCTACCAGTTCACCGTAATGGCGAACTCCAGGTATTTTACTCGATTCGTGAATTCAGGGATTGGTTGATTAGTCAAAATGTAGGAGAGTGTAGAGAGTGCTAATCTCTTAAGTTTTTGCTTTGTTGCAGGGGCGCCATGAAAGACAACCACCTGCGATTTAGCGGAGTTTAAAATGAGATTAAACTTGGGTAACTGGTCTTTTAACACCTCGTGATCATCACGAGGTGTTGATCACGTTTAAATGCCTTGAAGAGAAGAATGGAAGTAGCAAGATATAAGATAGGAGAAAGTGGAAAAACATGAGGCACACATGTAATATGGTAGAACTGACGTGCATAAGTGTAGTCTTCATAATAGAACCGCTTAGTGTAAAGCAGTATCTCCATCCTGTTAATAATTCTCACAGATAGCCCGAGGGACCTGAGATAGGAGATAACGAATGGAATGGAAATGGGGTCAAGTTCAGCAGGAAAGCCAAGAAAAACAGCCACAGCAAGCTGATGACTGTTATCCTGACAAAACTGATGCACTTCATCAACTGTCGAATGAACCAAGGACATTTGACAAACCCGTGAAAACTCGTTGGGATTAAGTTACGTCTACTTAAATGGTCGCGGATTCTATTGCAAGTGCTTTTTGCGTAGATGGAGATGAAGGAATTTTGAACTGAAATGGGCCGCAGGTCTTTGGGACATGAATTCAATTTTTTAATTGGTGAAAATATACGTCGGCTACATCAGATGGTGAAGCTAAAAGCATTGTGACAGCCACTTATCTTCTTGGATCGATTGTCAACTGCTGCGTATTGGTCATTCGAGTAAATCAACTCAACTTTTCAAAAAGAGTACGTTTGTTAAAGGACTAGCTCGAGAAGAAAGTTGAGCAGCGGATTTGGAGGTGCCCGAAAGTAGGTCCTGGAATTTAAGGATATCCGTAACAGATAAGTCCCTGCTCCTTAAGTCATCCCAAGTCGGGATTGCGGAACCACCTCCCGAATTCTACTGAAGAATATTCAGTGAAAAATGCTCTTGGTTACTTCCCATTGCATCATTGTAACCGGAGTGGAACACTCTCCACCTAGTCTGAACCAGAGGCGGAAAGGTTCCCTTTCCGATTCCAGCCTCGACAGTAGAGTCATTTCACCACAGGCATTATCTTCATTTCTCAACGCAAGGATCCAATCTTTTCTTATCTTTGCAAGTTCTAAAGAGGCTAAGGTCTACGGCGATGAAGTAATCCGTTTCTTTGATCTCGAGGCTTTTTTATATTTAGCAACTAATGTAGGTGGATTTTGAACCTCACCAATCTTTGACATTAGGTTTTTTTTTATAAAATTGGTCATCTTTTCCATTGGTACTTGGTGATTGGCACCAACAATCCGTTAGAGGTCTGAGTTGGAAATCCTGTTGTTATTATTTGCGTTACATGCATCAGCGAAGCTGGCTGGTTTCATCTGCGCTACCAGATGACGTTTTTTGTAGCTTTTGAATGAAGCACATTTTCTCGACCAGGCTGCGTGGACTTTCCCACAGTTAGAACAATGCGGGGATCTATCACATTTTTCTGAATTGTCATCCAGAGAGGCACATAGCCCGCAAGATCGGAGAAGACATACAGAACTCCAATGTCCCATCTATGGCAAACAATACAATGGGGGTAGATTATACAGAGTAAATGCCATATAGTAAATGTGAAAGTAAAATGATTACTATTAGGTAACGATTAACAGCAAGTTCGTGTTAGTACTCTGTTAAGTGATATAGATTTGGATGATAATGAAATCGGCAAAGTCAAATTTCAACGCTTCATTGTAAAATAGATATTTTATCTTATCTCCTATTACTATGACCGTGATAATGGCACCAAAAGCGATTCGAGCTGAATATAGGCTAAGCTACGCTCTAATCCAGCTCGTCATTTCGGATATGTGCGAGCAGACTTATGAAAATAATACAACAAATGAGAATTTAATCTACATAAACAATGTATAGCACTACAAAGAATAGATCCTTAAAAGCGATATGCTATTCGCTAAGGTCGACTTGTTTATTTTTCGAATGTATCATCATATACTTCCGAATGGTAGTTAACTGCACCTTTTACTTCAAATATCACATGCACCAGGATTACAAAATTCAGTCAAATTACAAATTGTTTCAAAATAAGGTTCTTCTTGTTCAGTCCCACGTATGCGTAGGGGTTCCCCTACTACAACTGAATCCATATGTGCTTAGAAATGACCGAAATTCTAGTTATCGGAAACATAATGCTTGATAGCTGTGAACGTTTAAGTGATAAATGAATATGTCAAATATATAGTATAATGTATTTGATTGCAAATGCATATATGTGATCCTTTCAGTACTAGGAATTGTAAACGAATATACCTTAAGAAAGGTTTTATTCAACAATATCTAAAACAGCAAAAGAGCAAATATATTAATCATAACATAATCATAAGTCTTCTCTTCAGCAAATATCGTGAATTTCTACTTCCAGATTATCTCGATAAAATTTGAAGTGTACTTCTATCTTTCGATAAAATGCATTCCTTGTTACTCGCTTGTTTGGTTTCTTCGTCAACGTACAGTACTTCACCTTGCACACATTGATCTTCTAGTTGATTGTCTAATTGTATATCAGATATCACAATAGTTTTATCAGTACACGATTCATTTACTCATTTTGAATCAATGATATTTTATCATCGGTTTCAATAGTCGTACCATGCTGGGGACTTCTAGCGAGTCTACAAAGAGATACGGTTGACTCTCTACCATTTAGATCACGAACTGCTGCGTATTGGCAATTCGAGTGAATCAACTCAACTTTTCAAAAAAGGGTACGTTTGTTAAAGGGTTTATATCTGAGTAAAAACGAATGCCCATTCTACAACCAGCAATGTGAATGTTGAGGAGTATTTTTGAATTCCTTGAATAGCGAAAAAATCGATTATAAGAAGTTTCTCCGGTACTTGCCCATAAGAGCGAATTAATGGATCCCAAAACATCTGGAATACGAATTCCCAATTTCGTTCGTGAAGGTTTCTTGACCTGAGAGCAAGTCGTATAATTTTCCAAATGATGCCAAATGTTCAAATTCGTCTTCTTATCATTGCTTTTCGCCTTATAACTTATCATAGCCCTTCATTTCTCAACCTTCCTTTTCTCGACAATTCTCGTACTGTGTATTGTGATCTGCGTTCCCGTAATTCCCTTCTTTTATATGTCCCAAACTACTCTACCTCTTTTAGCTTCCGCTCATTCGTTGTGGCTGCTCCTCTCTTGTGGAATCAACTGCCTATTCATATCCGCCAATCAACATCTATGCCGTGCTTCAAACGCCAAATCCAATTCCATTTCAACAATTAACTAATTATCTGTGACTTTTGATGTTTTTTTTTGTTTGCTAGTGGTCATGTAAGCGTGCATTTTTCACGCATTTGCCACGTTAAATAAATTATTGTATTATTATTAATATATCTTTCGGTCTGACCATTTCCTTTATGGTTGTCAGCACTGCTTTTGCTCACAGACATCCCCTGTGAATATAAGAAATTTTGATATTCTCGAGACTGGAAACATTAGCTGTGATAGGAGTATATTCTGGCTGGACGACCGAAAATACTAAACACTTGGTGCAAAGCTGTAATGACGGACGTTGATGAACAATATCTACAATATCCGCCTAGACCGCCCCTCTTCCACAGATTCCATCCGCTTCATCAACATTCTATCCAACTACAATTACAAACTAATCTCCACTGCCCCCACACATATACTTGGTGGGGCACTCGACATCATCGCTGTCCCCGATCATTTTGCTGCCTACACCTCACTGTCCATCTCTGATCCTGGTCTATCCGATCACTTTCTTATCACCCTTGATCTCACTCGCAACCACACCCCTCCTCACACACCTACAATCCTACGTCGCCCTTGGAGAAATCTTGACCTCTCCCTTCTCCGCTCTGCCTTACTCAAATCGTCTCTATCATTACCCACAATAACATATTCATCTCCTCACGATCTCGCCTTTCTTTTTGACTCTGAACTCACATCCACTCTCGATATTCTCTTGCCTTTCAAGTCTCACCCACACCGTCGCTTGCACCGTGCCCCATGGTTTGACATCCAATGCCTACTCTCAAAGCGTCGACTCCGCCATGCTTTTCGAGTCTATCACCACTCTCTCAGACGCGATTTCCGCTCGATCACTCCGTCTTTCCGTGATTCCTATCTTGCTCTTCGCCGGTCTCATCTCAACCTACTACGTACCAAATGCAACTCCTTATGGCAGCATAAAATCATCACTTCATTCAACTCTAAGACTCTCTGGCATACTTTTAACTCAATCCTGGCTCGTTCCTCTACGCCGTGCAACATCAATGCTAATGATTATTCGTCATTTCTCCAGACTAAAGTATCCACGCTGCTCTATCACACCCCGGTCTCCATCCTATCCCACTCTGCCCCGCCTAGCCTCATCCTTCCGGAACTCTTTCATCTTCTCCCTGTCTCACCTACAGAAATATCATCTGTCCTCATGTCCTTGCCCAACAAAACCTCACCCGCCGATCCCCTGCCTACCCACATATTAAAATCTATATGCTCATCGATATCCCCATTTCTCACAACCTTGTTTAACTCGTCCATCCGCAGTCGTATCTTCCCTTCACACTGGAAATCCGCAATCGTTCGTCCCCTCCTTAAGAAACAATCGCTCGACCCCTCCCTTCCTTCTAGCTATCGCCCCATTTCGCTACTCCCTACTCTTTCTAAGCTCTTAGAACGCCTCATCTTAATACAAATCAACGCTTATCTCTCCTCATCCAATCTGTACCCTCCTTTCCAATCCGCTTTCCGCTCTAATCACTCGACAGAAATCGCATGCATAAAAGTGTACAACGACTTACTCATTTCTCGAGACAAGGCTCTATATAGTGTTCTCATCTCCCTCGACCTCTCCTCCGCATTCGACATTGTCGACCACTCCGTCCTCCTTTCTCGCCTTCGTTATGATTACGGCTTTTCTTCCTCCTCCGTAGCATGGTTCGCCTCATATCTATCCGACCGTTCCTTTCGCGTCTGTTCTAATTCATCATCCTCCCCTCCCATCCCTATTTTTTGCGGGGTCCCACAAGGTTCAGTCCTAGGTCCTATGCTTTTCTCTCTTCTGCTTGGCGATCTATCTCCGTTTATCAAACCTTACTCCTTTAAGGTCATGCAATACGCCGATGACATTCTAATCTATGCTCATGCACCCGCACATCGCATACACGATATCGGCATTTCTGCCTCCAACTGTCTTTCTTCTATCTACAAACGTCTCTCCAATCTCCATCTCGTTCTAAACCCCGAAAAGTCCAAAATAATGTGGATCCTCCCCCGTAAACCAAACATATCTCCTCCCATTGTTTCTTTTGCCTCATCGATCATCCCTATAGTCCACAATCTCACTTTCTTAGGCTTCCATTTCGATGATCACCTTTCCCTTAAACCCTTCGTCCGTGACAAGGTCCGCTCGTCTAACTTAATTCTCCGTGATATCCGCCGTATCCGCCCCCTTATCGACTTCCGTTCTTGTATGTCTCTTCTTTCATCGCTTCTTTTCCCTAAAATCGATTACTGCCTTAGCCTTTTCGCCAATTCTCCAAAATCCATCATCCTACCCCTACAACGAATAATCAACACCGCCGTTCGAGTGCTCTTTCGTCTCCGTCGCTTCGACCACACATCCACATATCTTGCCCAACTCTCCTGGCCCACCATCCACATCCGCATCAAACTCCGCCTTCTTCTCGTTACTTTTCGTCTCATCGCTGTCGGCTCCCCATCGTTCATCAACCTTCCTTTCTTAGACGATACTCGCCCCACCTCGCTATCGCTTCGTTCCTGTCATACTCTCTTACTCCAAGTTCCTAATTACTCCAACAACTACGGTCTCCGATCCTTCCTCGTCGCCGCCTCACTCGCCTGGAATCAACTCCCTCTCGACGTCCGCCGCGCTCCCTCCTTTATCACATTCAAACACCTCCTCCGTTCACACCTTCTCGACACCTGATTCACAGTCTTGTTTTGTTGTGGTCATGTAAGCGTGCGCTGGCACGCATTTGCCACGTTAAAATAAATCGTTTTTTAATGAGTTACGTGGCTTTAAATCTGCGCAAATACCACACTTAACGTTTACCTTCTCAATATCCGTTTTACTAAACTGTAGGTGATGTTGCTTAACGTATTGTAGCATACGAATTACCCCGAGGTGGTATAATGATTCATGCAACTGATCATGTTCCTCAAGATTTGTTAGGTTTACACTAATGTATGATATTCGAGACAGCATTAGCTGCCTTGTTACTACCATCTATATGTGATTTCATATTTATAAGGTGCCAATTCCATACGCCAACGAGCTACCTTTTCTTTTTTATAGTGTTCTGATGAAACTTTTTAAAAATGAAGCTGACTGATCTCTGATCTATAATTATCTTGAGTGGTCGTCCGAAGAGCAAATGCTTCAATTGCTTTACCGAATTCACAATTGCCAATGCCTCCTCCATGCTAGTCTGGTGAAACCTTATATTCGTAAAGATTGGGAATAGAATGCTACGTGCCTTTTATCCTGGTTTAAAACTGCTCCTTTTGAATTGTAAAATGCGTATGCCTCCATTGTTAGCGGTAAATCTGATTTATACGGGTATAATGTTATTATTATTAGTATTACAAGTTATAGCCAAATGGCTGTTTCAACTGATCACATAGGAAATAAAAAAGAAAAGAAAAGAAGAAAAAAAAAGTTAATAGCGGTTACATAATATTGTATACATTCGGAATGCCATGATCGTTAATCCACTGACGAAGTTGAACTTTAAATTGAGATAAGTCCTTGGTACATGCTATTTCTCCTGGCAACGTGTTCCAGGCGTTTAATGCTCGATGTGAGAGCCTAGCCAAACTCACTACTTTACCATGGGGAAACTTAAATAGTTTCAACGGGTGGCCACGATGCGTCTGAGAACAAACTTTAACATAGCACGAGGGAAAACCATCTATCCCATTTACCATTCGCCATAATGCAACAAGGTCTAGGTAATATAGCCTCTGACCCAAAGATGGTATCTTTAGAAATTCAAGCCGTTCACGATATGAATATGATCCATCCATACACATTCGAGAACCTCTACGAAGGATTGACTCTAGTCTATTGAACTCTTTCTTAGTGTATGGAAAAACTGCTTGCACGCAGTACTCTATATGCGGGCGAACAAGAGCGCAGTAAAGCCGTTTGAAGACGTATGGATTAATACGATTAAATGCATTTTTGACGCAGTACATAGCTCGCAAAGCCTTGCTATGGGCAAACTCTGTATTTGATCAGGATTTCAATGTCCTATGCACCATGACACCCAGATCCCTATACTCCATGACGACATTAAGAATTGAAGTTCCGAGGCGAAAACGACGGTCATCGCAACGCCTTCCTAATTTCATGTGGCCGCATTTGTCAACATTGATCTTCATACCAGTAGCCTCACTCCATTGGTATATTTCATTAAGGTCTTCCTGCAGGGAAATGCCAAGCGGATCAATATCATCTACAGACCATATTTTGAGGTCGTCAGCAAAAGCAAGACAGGGACTCTGAATCCGCAGCAACAAATCGTTAAGGAACACAATAAACAGCAGAGGTCCTAGTACGGTACCTTGCGGAACACCACAGTAAACGCGTCTGGAAGTGGAAAGATGGGTGCCAACTCTCACCCTAAAGAAACGATGACGTAGGAAATCTTGAATCCAATTACACAACATTACAGGAATGCCGTAGTTAAATAGTAATGCTACCAAGCTCTCATGCGGAACCCGATCGAATGCTCTTGAAAAGTCAATGAATACCACATTAATTGATTGGCCGCGACTGACCGCCTCAACCCACATTTCGCGTGAAGTCAATAAGTTTGTTAAGCAGGAACGACCAGGGAGGAAACCGTGCTGAGAAGACGACATTATTCCGAGTTCCCTCAAGTGATGCCTGATCCGGGTGGCGATCAACTTTTCAAGCACTTTGCATAGAGAACTAGTCAGGCTGATTGGTCTATAGTCAGTACAAGCCGTTGCAATGGTTTTCTTTGGGATCGGAACTACGATGGCAGTTTTCCAGACTTCAGGAACACATTCACTGGTCAAACTGTTCTCAAAAATAGCAAGAAGGGAAGGAGCCAAATATCTAGATAAATTCTTCAAGAGAAACGGAGAAATGTCATCAGGGCCAGTAGAGCTAAATGGGTCAAGCTGATCAAGCTGACTTACAATCTCACTAATCGTTACTGGAAGAAAACGCGAAGATTGCTTTAATGCTACACCATGCGAAGTGATAGAAGCTCTTTGTGAATTATTTGTCGGTATCGAAAAAGACGTAGCAAGGCATTCCACAATACCACTCTGAGAAGTTATCATACATCCCTCCGCATTAAGGACATACTTGATTTCTGTATTAAGGGTTCTGTTGCGACGAACATAGGCCCAGAATAGTTTTGGATTCCGTGTTACATTATTAGCGATATACGATTCGAATGCACATCGTTTTGTTGCTTTCACTCTAGTACAAAGATTTCGAACATATTTATATCTGGCAGAGAAACTAGAATCAGAACGCTGAAGCTTCCATAAACAATTTCTTGAACTTATTAGTTGTCTGACGTTGGAATCTATCCATGCAGGTGACTTAGCAGCATAAGAGGATTCGCGCATAGGGGCAAGAATATCAGATAATTTATGTAGGTAATCAGTGATCATATTCAATGATAGCTTGTCCGTGTTCATAAAAGTACACGGGAATTGGTTGTAAACTCTCAAAACATCTTCTCTTCTCACTTTCGACCAATGACGTTTGTAAGTTTTTGAACAAGGTGGACAGAATCTGGAATAAGGGACAGCCGTCAAGGAGAGCAAGCAGTGGTCACTACTTCCTAAAGGAGGGAGATGATCAACTTTGATTATGTCTCCTACATATCTGGAAAACACCAGATCAAGTACCGAATCCGATCTTGAAGTTAAGCAAGTTGGTTCTTGTACATGCTGAATCAGCATGAGTTCCTCAGCAAGGAACTCAGATATTCCCCCCCCCGTCCGTGGAACTACCATCAGAAAAGACATAGTCTGACCATCTAGATCGTGGAAGATTAAAATCGCCCAAAAGAATAAAGTGAGGGGAGGAACATACCGATTGTAAAATAAGTTTTAGTTGATCAGTGTCTGCAATTACTGACGGAGATCGATACACGACGCAAAAGTTCATACTTGTCGCTGAGTGATCAATACGGAAGCATAGAGTCTCAAAAGACCCACAAGGGTCACAAATATTCAACACCTCAGATATGAGGAAATTTTCTCTGACATACGCGGCGACACCGCCACCTCGCCTACCTGATATCCTGTCGCTTCGTATAAGGCGAAAACCAGGAATGTTCACAGTGGTATCGACAATATATTGATGCAACCAGGACTCAGCAACGCAGAAAATGTCATACGAATGAGAAAGCATGTGATACTTCAACTCCACTATTTGAGCAGGCAAACTACGAAGATTAGAATACCCAATCGATAAATAGCGTGTGGGTTGTGGTAAGGGATTACTAGGAACGGTGAATAATTTGCTGAATGAAACTAAGTGTCCCAGATCAGAATTGAAACTAACACTATTGAAGAGTTGCGATGAATGACTGTTGAAACTACCTTTTCCAGACGAACTAGCAAAATTCAAACTGGATACTGCTAAGTGACGCTGTTGATCGTTATGGGATTCCAACGAACTACTGGGTGCCACCTGACAACCTGAAAATTTCGTATGCATAAGTTCGTTTCACCTTCAGATAGCCGGTTTCGTAATACTGTTTTTGCTTCTTTCAACTTTAAACGATCTTCGAGACTCAGATCCTTAAGAATACGATGTGGATAATCTTTAAATCGAAAACCACGTTTGAGCAAAAGGTCTGCATGTTTTGCGGAAGATAATACAACTTTCAACAATCTTGGTTTCTCTACCACCTTTTTTCCAAGTCGAAACAACTTTGTAACCTTCAGAGTAGAAGCTAGCTTCTCATCACCTTCTAAGAGTAACTGACAGAACACAGTACGGAGGCTGGACACATCATCATTCATACGTGTTTGTGAGTTACTGGCCTTTGATTCAGCGATACCACTAAATAAGATATTGCAAGACCTATCTGGATGCGAACGGTAGTTTGTAGAAGGAGCGTTGTCCAAAGAAATGCTCTGACCATTTGAAGGTAAATAATTTCCTGATTTATTCTTATTTTTGGCCTTATGTTTTCTATCGATGGCCCCACTCGAATCGCTACCTCTGATTTCACCCAATTGATGGTATGTCGATCCAGCGTTTCGTGTAGGTTGCAATAGAGTGTTGCGCCATACCCTTCCTTTGTTTACAGCTGGTGTAGTTTGTTCAACATGAATGACCGATTTTTCTTTGTCCTGAAAGGATGACAGCATTTGAAGTTCGACATTTGAAGTATTATCGTGCTGATGCGTAGATGACAGTGAAGGTAATTCAATCCTCGGTTCACATAGGTCAGGAGTTGAACTGTCATCTAATGGCAGCTTAACGACAGGATTAACGGTACAAGTGTTTATCGAAGTTTGATGGTCCGTGCTGTCTTGAGAGACACGAACGTCATTTAAGTTGATAGGTAACGATATATCACAACAATTCACATCACAAACCATATCTTGCACTAGTTTCATTTGGAGGGCCGAAATCATTGTAGCAGAACAAAAGCCGCAATAAAAGTCCTTGCTCTTGAGTGACGACTCGGTATTTAAAGGAATGTCGACAATAGACCACACTTCACAGCCTTTATTGCAGCATTCGACCTCTAGCCGCTTATACGCATTACGATGTTGCGTGATATGTATAGTGTTTGACGCTCTCTTCGAATTTGCTTTCTTCATTGTGAAATTTGTATGTGTAAATAGTTATTTGTTAGCAGCTTAGAATAACTTGTATGTTTATAAGAAACGAAAATATTTTCTAGGATTGCTCGAGTCCTAACATCAATCAAGCGAATCTATCAATTTCTAATCGCCCAATTCGGAATTATAAGCTCAAATTATAATTGTATGTTTATGAGAAACCAAATTTTTCTGTGATCTGCAACTGTAATTGTATGTTTATCAGAAACCAAATTTTTTTAAGTTGCTTTTGAAATTTCTTCAGTAAGAGAATAAATATCACTAGCGGTTTCTTTATGCAATTGAAAAATTTCGCACTTAAACAAAGTCCGTATTTTCATTGAGATAAACGATACTCATTTTGAGTAATAAGCTAGAAGTCGCAATATTTACTGCATATATTTCTTTCGAGGGATTGCATAATTGATCAACAGTTTTATGTGATTTGGGTCTAGTTTCATTTAACCATTTGACAGTCTGTAGCCCAGAAAATATAATTTTTGTTGTATCTATTTTGTTCTTTCTGACGGCCTTTAATCCTAATTTTGATACATAGTGTGTTATTTATTTGTTAATTCACAGCAATTGATTTTTATTTAAAATTTTAATTTTAAATTTTAACTTAATTTTATAAAATCGTATAATTATTTATCTTTATTTACGTAGACTTTATCTTTATCTTTAAAATACGTAGACTCAGTTATCTGATCTGATTGGTTCTACTGATTAGATATTATTGACCTGTAAACTTTGTTTTCTCGGTAATATAACCTCTATCAGAAATACTGAAACTGTTCTTGATACGACATTATTTTTCTGCTAATTTTCAAAGCAAGTTTAATGATTTTTTTCTATTTTTTTATAATAGAGAAGTATAAATCAACAAAATATTATTTAAAATAAAGTTAAACTATTAATCGCAAATTTTTTATGGATGGATAATAAACAATATCCTTTATATAAGAATAAGGTATACTAATAATCAAATTTCATCAGAGGAAATATGCCATTAGCGCGTATTTAGCCCCGCTGCTATGTTCGGTCGAGGAATATGCGTCGAAACTTAATAACATAGCAGTTCCTCATGATGACCTCGAATCCATATTCTTATACATCGTCTGCTATTTATTAGTCAATTCATAAAAATTGACTTTTATTTAAAATTTTAATTTTAAATCTTGACTTGATATAAATATAAATTGTATAAAATCTTGTATAATTGTATATTAATTATCTTTATTTTTATTTATATATAGTATAAAATATGTAGACTCAGCTATCTGATCTGATTCATCATCAAATGTTAAGTTAATCTTCCTGGCCACCTTACAATATTTTTCATAACGTTCGTCGTGCTCCACAAAGTCTCGACCCCAATGATTATATTGTCCAAATATACAAAAACGCTAACAAGATTGTGATCACTTATAATCTAATTTATGATTCGCTGGAGAGCCGATACTGCCTTCGTCAATCCAAAAGAGATTCGTATATATTCATAAAGATTCTCGTCAACTTCAAAATAAATAAATCCTTTAAAATAAATCCTTTTTTAAAGGATGTGAATGGTGATCGCTTTCCAGTAGATGAATCTGATAGTACACTGAAAATATTAACACTTATGAACACAGAATATCGGTAGATTTGATATATTAATTAATCGATTAACGGGACTGGATATGTGTCAAATAATGTGTATCGATTAATAGTGTTAAAATAGTCAACAACCATTCGTCGTTTCTTATCAGACTTTGATACGACCAAGACCTGAGCTCTCCAAGGTGATCAGCTCTTTATTATGACATTTTGGATTATAAGTTCCTTGATCTCGGCTTTAATGAATTGTGAATTTAAATATGCCTGACGGCACGATTTAGTAGCAATTGGTGGATTTCATTACTGATTCCTGGAAACAAAGTCATTGGCTTTGACTTTCATGACAGGTGACTTTAAACATACATGACAGGTGCCGTCTGAAGGGACGCAAGAACCAAACGCGGGTGTTGTTCGTTAAATCTACATGTGACATGTTTGGATATTCAAAAAATATCTGCTTAAAATAAAAGGAGTGCACAGTTTTGGCATTACGTTAAATAGCATTGCTTCTTCACCATAGTTGAGTAAATTGAAGATGGTATTTGAATGCTTCTGAAACACGACAAAGTTTTTATTTTCAATTTTTTAGCTATGCCCAAATCAATCAAGTTGTGCATACTTTCTGTGCCTCTAAGTTACTTAAAAGTCTTACCAGCCCATTTAATATCGTAAAACATCCTTTCTCGTCGCCGCCTCACTCCCATGGAATCAACTTCCTCTCGACGTCCGCCACGCTCCCTCCTTTATCACATTCAAACACCTCCTCCGTTCACACCTTCTCGATTTTGTTTTGCTGTGGTCATGTAAGCGTGCGCTGGCACGCATTCGCCACGTTAAAATAAATCTTTTTTATAACAAAACGGTGGATGCAATTGAACCATGCTGCTTCCTTGTTATACAAACAGACGAAAAATGTCAAAGCTTCCCGCAAGAGTGACATGTGGCGTTGCGAGCAGGACAATGAGTTCGAGAATGAAACGATTTGCCACATAAGTAGCATTGACTATTTGAAATGGGGGATCTTCTTGCTTGATTAAATCCTCCTCTGAAATAAAGCATTTATTTGTATGAACCGCTGCAGTGACTTTAGGCTCGAAAGGATTGTCTTGCTGGCTATCGTTGACATCGACAATTGCTAAAGTAGGTGATTCAACAGAAGAACGTACGGCTTCTTTATGAGCAGCTTCCAACGACTTTGCGATTTGATTCGCAAAGTTGAATCAAATTGCAAAGCTTTGTAATGCCAGAAATGCAGCTTTGTAATATGAGTTCAAGTAGCCGTTGTCTAATGTAATTCCTTGAACAAAAGCGTTAGTAATGTATTATTTACGATTAGTAATTGCGTTAACGTCTTTAAAATCATATTGAGAAGAAAAAAGTCTAATTTTCGAAGGTACTGATCCAAACTCGTGACCTCTTCTTGTCGACAGCTATGCAGTCGAATCCGAGCACAAAATATATTAGCTAACCTGATGAACGTTGACTGAAGAATCGTTATGGCATCGTTGAAATTTGTACGATTTTTAATCAAACCAAACAAGAGAGTGGAAACGAGATTAACAAGTAGACAAAGTTTGGCATCGTCCGTCTGTCATATCTGCTTACAATGCTAAAAAATATCGAATCGTTGCTTCCAATGACCCTATTCATCAGAGGAGGTAGGATCTTCCGGATAAATGCTTTATGTTGAGAGCACAAGAACCTTGTTCATATCAAGCGAATCAAACATTGCTGAATAAACTATAAACGATTATACTTTAAGAAATGTGTTATTCAACAATATCTAAAACAACAAAAGAACAAATACTTTAATCATAACAGAATATAGCCATAACAGGAATATTTAAAAAATCTAGAATATTCGTTTATTGCTTACAGTAAATATGTAATCTCGGAGTTTGACCGCAGAGATCTTTTAAAGTCAAAGCTCATCCTCTCGAAAAATCGAGTTGCTGTCTTAAGTGTGTTAGAATTGGCTGAACAAATCGTCGCTATAATTTGACACATGGAACACCGATATAATGTGTGATTCGTTCTTTAATATGTTAAGTTAGTTGAACGAACATGATATGGTAACCGCTATTTCAGGATGACAAAGTGTCTCGTGATTGCTCAATTTATATTTGCAGTTGCTAGAAGGACACGTGATCTTAGACATCGCTTAAATCGCCTTGTTGATAGAGGATATACGTTTAATTAAAATTTGGTAAGATGCTATCTATATTAACCGTTGGAAAACGAAAATAGATTTTTCCGTTTTAATGTTTTTAAATGCAAAAGATTCACTGTAAAACAGATATATAAGTGTAAAAAATAATTTGGAATTCATGCAATCATCTTTAGGCTTCGAATGAAGTATATAGCTTGTTATTGTCTGGTAATGGAATTTGGTAACATACTACTCTGATTAACATTTGATAATACAGCATGTTACCATATTTTTGATATAAAATGTTTGATGTTCGACAAATGATAAGAATTTTAACTAGTAAAACGTTAAATAGTTTGTTGCTAATTATTATTCGCTTTTTCCAATTACGATTTGCAAGAACAGATTTATAACCACACCACACTAAATGACTTTCTTATAAATCTTTTGATCTCGTTCCGAATAAATCCGGCGTTAATGACCTGTTTTCTAGATTTTGTTTCTATTGATGGAATACTCGGAGGGAAATTTGCAAACAAAGAAATATGAAGGATGCTAATTTAGAGAGCTAATTTTCCATCATTACTTATCTTTCTTTAGTATGAAATATTTCATAAAATTGCTTTCAATTTTTTTGTATTTTGGATTGGTTGCAGCATTTAGCTTTTGCTCTATTGCAATCTGTAAAATCTATAAGTTGAAATATTCTGTATATTAGCATTTTTATATTTTTCTTTCCCTCTGTTTTGGGATACATCCGTTTTTCTTTTTGTATATCCTCTGTCTTGAAAATCTGAACGTAACTGATTGTTCCACTGGTTTCGTTTGACTCTTTTGGAACAATTGTATTGTTCGGGAAGATTTATTTTCGTATATATTTCGTATAATTCTCCTCGTATGATCGCTTCTAGCATGTTGACTTTTATACAAGGAATATATCAGATAACTGAGTTTACGTATTTTATAATATATCAATTAAAAATAAAGATAAATAAAGATAAATAACAAATAATAATATAAGATTTTATGCAATTTATATTTATATCAAGTTAAAATTTATAATTAAAATTTAAAATAAAAATCAAATGTTATGTAGCGACTAATAAATAATAAACGATGTATTCGAATAAGGAATAAGGAATTCCTTATAAGGAATAAGGAATTGTTTAGCAAAATAACGTTTGATTATTTGAACAATATTTAAAATGTCAAAATATGAGAATTACATGCTTTAGTTTCTAGCAATTAATCTCAATGTATTTTTTATTAATAAATTAGCTTTGCTTGCTTTATATTATTCTATTAAAACAGTCATTTATGTTTTTTTTTAATTTTTCCTAATCAAATTAGCTACTGAGTCAAAGTATTTAATATAATTATAAAATATACAAAACATACTAATAATTCTAAATCAAAATTTAATAATTAAATAGTAAAATAAATAACTGTTATAAGATTTTTATTATTTATATCAATTTAAAATAAAACATTGAAATTTAAAAAAGTCATGTTTATGAATTGACTAATAAATAACAGATGTTGTATCATAATAAGGATTAGAGGTCATCATGAGGAATTGCTATGCTACCATGTTTCGGACCTTATTCCTCGAACCAACATAGCAGCGGGCCGAGTGATGCATAAATAATAATTTTTTTATTTAATTAATAAATTATTATTTATTAAATAAATGAACTCCTGGTGCAACAGGAGTTCTTATTGCCTTGTTTTATCTTTGGAGATATACACAATCGTTAAATTTAAAATAATTTATTTTCAATGTTATTTTTTAATGACATTTTTATAATATTTCATCTATTATTAACCCATTGAGCATATCATAGCATCGTCAACTGCCTATATTGCATATTTGCTTGGGATGGTGTATAATAAAGATTCGATATTTAATTTAAATATTCTATCTGTTTTGAGGTTTTTATGTATTTTTTACTAATTTTTCTAGGAAATCTGTTGAACTTTTGATATAACTATCTACGGTTGATGATGTATGTGAAAATAATAGTTTATTTATGAACCTTGATAATTTTTGTTTTGCAATTCCTATGTTACTACTAATTATAGGTCATCCGCCTTCCCACGGTGACATATTTTTGTATTTTTGGAAACGTAAATATTCACACCTGTGGGTTGTTGGTAATCAAATAAACCTTATCATTGTTATCTTGTACAGCTAATATATTTGTCCACTAGATCAATGACTTGTTTTTGTAAGTTTGTTATTTCATTATGATGATATTGCTCATAACACATATTTGACTGTTGGCGTTCGCCTTCATTAAAATAACTTAATTATTCAAACTTACCACATCATTGCTTTTATCTGCGTTTTATTATAAATTCTCTACTTTTTAGGTTTCTTTATGATTTGAATTGACTTTTTAGCAATATCTTGTATTGAATTATAATTAGGTGGCAATGATATGCCCTGTTTTGATATTTATTTTCCTGCACCGTCTACAACTCTTATTTTCTTTAATTACATGTTTGAATAAAAAATTTCTGGATTTTTTATCAACTTAGATAATTCGTAGAGTGAAAACTTTCTTGGTATGATGTTCTATGACAGTTCACGGCTTAATGTATTTTTTCTTAGGGATCCTATAATGGAAGTTTAATCAATATCTTAGAATGTGTTCGCTTTTTTAAGTCTACATGATAATCTCTTGGCCCCTATGTTATCAACATATTATACAAACATACGAGGGTTGTCTTTATTATTTCGGGATTAGAGAACAAAAACAAATATTAATCATCGAAAATCACATTATTGTTTTTCAAAATATTCCCCATGAAGATCTATACACTTTTGCATGCGTTTGAACCAATTGTCAAAGCACTTTTTCCACTCTGATTGAGGTATCTCCAAAACATACATTCTGAATGCAGCAACCGCTTCTACAGGTGTCGAAAAACGTTGACCTCTTAGTTTTTTTTTGCGTGCGGGAATAAAACGAAGTCATTTGGTGAAAGGTCAGGACTATATGTCGGATGACTCATCAAATCGATGTTTTGGGTGCTCAAAAATGCAGTTGTTTGAGCCGATGTGTGAGAGCTCGCATTGTCGTGGTGTAGAGTGATCCGTCTTCGGCGGTTGGTTTTCCTGATTTCTTGGAGGACAACTGGCAAACAGATTGTTGTGTACCACTCAGAATTGACTGTTCTGCGTTGTTCTAGTGGTACGGTTGCGACATGTCCAGTTTTTCCAAAAAAAACATGCTACCATTTGCTTGGAAGTGCTTCGTGCGCGAACAACTTTTGTTGGAATTGGCTAATCTTGAAACACCCATACAGTCGACTGCTGTTTACTTTCGGGCTCATACGCATAAATTCACGATTCATCACCTGTCACAATGTCATATACGTGTTTTAAAGTTATTTTATATTTGTGCACTCAATCGAGTCCCAGCGGACTGTGTTATTCGTTCGATTCGCGTCCTGAATCTAACTCCGACAATGCATATATGCAATAAATCAAATCAGCTAATTAAGTCTACGTATTTAATATAATTATGAAATAAACAAAAAAATGATAATAATTCTAAATAAAAATTTAATAATTTAATAATAAATAATAATAAATAATAATAAATAATAATAAATAATTGTTATAAAGTTTATATAATTTAGATCAAGTTAACATAAAAAAATTGAAATTGAAAATACAAATCAATTGTTATTAATTTACTAATAAATAACATACGATGTATCAGAATAAGAATTAGAAGTCATAAGGAGGAACTGCTATGTTATCAAGTTCCTACCCCTATTTATCGAGCCAACATAGCAGCGGAGCCAAATACGCACGAATGACGTATTTCCTCTGATGAAATTTGAATATATAGTATCTTATTCTAATACAAGTATATTATTTATTATCCATCCATAACAATTGTCCGCTAATGATTTTAAATTTATTTTTAATGTTATTTTGTTAATTAATATATTTTGCTGTTTTCTGCTTGATGTTATTTTTATAGCAACCTAGTTTAAAATATTATTATTATTATTAGTATTACAAGTTATAGCCAAATGGCTGTTTCAACTGATCACATAGGAAATAAAAAAGAAAAGAAAAGAAGAAAAAAAAAGTTAATAGCGGTTACATAATATTGTATACATTCGGAATGCCATGATCGTTAATCCACTGACGAAGTTGAACTTTAAATTGAGATAAGTCCTTGGTACATGCTATTTCTCCTGGCAACGTGTTCCAGGCGTTTAATGCTCGATGTGAGAGCCTAGCCAAACTCACTACTTTACCATGGGGAAACTTAAATAGTTTCAACGGGTGGCCACGATGCGTCTGAGAACAAACTTTAACATAGCACGATGGAAAACCATCTATCCCATTTACCATTCGCCATAATGCAACAAGGTCTAGGTAATATAGCCTCTGACCCAAAGATGGTATCTTTAGAAATTCAAGCCGCTCACGATATGAATATGATCCATCCATACACATTCGAGAACCTCTACGAAGGATTGACTCTAGTCTATTGAACTCTTTCTTAGTGTATGGAAAAACTGCTTGCACGCAGTACTCTATATGCGGGCGAACAAGAGCGCAGTAAAGCCGTTTGAAGACGTATGGATTAATACGATTAAATGCATTTTTGACGCAGTACATAGCTCGCAAAGCCTTGCTATGGGCAAACTCTGTATTTGATCGGGATTTCAATGTCCTATGCACCATGACACCCAGATCCCTATACTCCATGACGACATTAAGAATTGAAGTTCCGAAGCGAAAACGACGGTCATCGCAACGCCTTCCTAATTTCATGTGGCCGCATTTGTCAACATTGATCTTCATACCAGTAGCCTCACTCCATTGGTATATTTCATTAAGGTCTTCCTGCAGGGTAATGGCAAGCGGATCAATATCATCTACAGACCATATTTTGAGGTCGTCAGCAAAAGCAAGACAGGGACTCTGAATATGCATCTATTAAATTATTTAAATGATTTTGAAGAAAACTAATATCGTTACAAATGGTTGCAATTCTTAAAATTTCATTATTTAATGTATTATATTTTATATTATATGGTATGCATGAATGTTCATGCAAAAATATGTTTCTTGTAAATTTAAAGCCCCTGATGGATTATCCTGACGCAAGAGCATCTTGAGCACCTTTAACTGAGTTGTAACATATGATGCTCTCAATTTCGCTTGCATACATGAATGATCATGCAAGAATGTTTCTGGTAAATTTAAACATGCCATATTTACGATCTAAATTAAAAGTAACTTTAATTGATGCTAATTTAATGTTCATATCTAGATAGGTTCGAATACAATGATCACAATTGGATGACCACATCAGTGTGTTAAATGTGCAATCCTCAGTATATTAGTATGAGATCGTATGATACATATTTTAAAATATGCATCTATTAAATTATTTAAATGATTTTGAAGAAAGCAAATGTCGTTACAAATTGTTGCAATTCTTAAAATTTCATTATTTAATGTTTTATATTTTATATTATATGGTATGCATGAATGCTCATGCAAAAATATGTTTCTTGTAAATTTAAATATGCCATCTTTACTATATAAATTAAAAGTAGATATAATTGATATTAATTTAATGTTCATATTTTTTATATAAGTGCTAATGTGTGCCAACTGCATGCTTACAAGTCCACTACCTAACAAAAGTAGCAAAAGTCATACAGATAAATTAGTTAAATTGTTTAAACGGGATCGGATTTGGCGTTTGAACATGCCATTGAGGCTGATTTGCATATATGAATGGGCAGATGATTTCACTAGAGAGGAGCAGTCACAATGAAGGAGCTGAAGTCACAAGAGGTATAATAGTTTGTGGCATGTAAAAGAAGGAAATTACGGGAACGCAATGAACAGTAAACAGGACGAGAATTTTTCGAGAAAAGGAAGGTTGAGAAATGAAAATGGTATGAAAAGTTACAAGGCGGAAAGCAATGAGAAGAAGACGAATTTGAATACAACAATAAATGTTATGAAAATCGAGAGAATCAAGATGGTGGGATGTATAATCAAAACGACGACGGAGGAAAATTGGAGTGGCTGCGTTGACGATGTGTTGTAGTGGAACAAGAGTGGATGTAGGTCTGCTTGAATATAGACTAAGACAGTAATCAAGTCTTGAGAAAAGGAGAGAAGATATGAGAGTCATACAAGAAGGGAAATCGATCAATCTACGAACTTGACGGAGGTTGCGGAGTATCAAGGTAGATGAGTGTACTTTATCTCTAACGAAATATTTAAGTGAAAGTCGGTTTTCGAAATGGAAGCATAGGAAAACGAGATTGTCAACGATAGGAAGAATTGTTGAATTTAATGATACGGAGAGAGGTTCTAAGCTGATGCGTCGAGGAATGATCCACATTATTTTGGATTTATTAGGATTCAACGTAAGACGAAGAGAAGACATATGATTGAAAATTGAGGAAAGACAGTTGGAAGCAGAAGCACTAAGATCATGAATACGATGAGCTGATGCATTATCATATATGATAATGTCATCATCATATTGCATATCATGGAGTTTAAGTGTATGAGAAATTAAAGACAAATCACCGAGAAGAAAAGAGAAAAGCAAAGGACCTAATAAGGATCCTTGTGGACTACCGGACGGGATGAAAGAAGGATGGGAAAGAAAAGAGTTAGAACAGACAAGATGAGAAAGAGAAGAGTTTACGGTTTGATAGATATGCAGAAAACCAAACTACAGTTGGTAAGGATAAGCCATAATCATGACGAAGGCGATTGAGAAGAATCGAGTGATCGACCATGTCAAAAACAGACCATAGATCAAGAGAAACTATGACACTACAATTTTTGATCACGCGAGATGAGTAAGTCGTTATAAACTTTAAGACAGTTAAATTCAGGTGAGTAGTTAGAGCGAAAAGCATCTTGAAAGAGAGGAAACAAGTTGGAGGAAGATAGAAATGCATTAACTTGCTTGAGAACGAGACGCTCAAGAAGTTTAGATAGTGTTAGGAGAAGTGCGATAGGACGGTACGAAGATGGTAGAGAAGGGTCGAAAGATTGCTTTTTGAAGAGAGGGCAAACAGTGACGTCTTTCCAGTTGGAAGGAAATGTGCGGCTGTGGATAGGCAAGTTGAACAGTGTGGTTAGGAAGGGTGAGATATATGAACAGATATTTTTAAGCAAATCAGTGGGAATTGGATCAGAAGGAGAGGCTTTATTAGGTACTGACATAAAAATCGAAGAAACTTCATCAAACGAATCGAGAAGGTGGAATAGCTCTCGGAGGGAAGTATTTAAAGAGAAAAGGGGATTCAAGGCTCATATGGGTATACGGGAAAGTAAATTAGATAGCTTAGATTGTAGGTAAGGAGAAAATTCATCATGATTTATGCTACAAAGTGTAGATGATCATGAAAGAATTAAGTTTAAGATTTTCTAATGATATTTAGAGTTGGAAGATGAATCGAGTTGATTTCGCCAAAACAGGGTACGTTTTGTACGCATAAGAATGATAAGGGAATTCTGTAGAGAAAGATATAAAGCACAGATATTTGGAGTGAGTGAGTTTGGAGAACGTTTAAGACAGCGATTAAGCACACGAACAGATTGAGGAGTTAACATTAAAAAAGACTACCGTATAAATCTAACCAGGGAGCATGACGCGACGGCTGAAAACGTCGTGGTTGAATAGGCAGAAGGTGATTTAAAATTGTCGTAAGCTCAGAATCAAATCGAATGCAGAGGTTATCGAGATAAAGATAATTAAGTAGAAGTGAAAAGAGTGAAGAATTGAGGAAGGCTGTCCAAAGAATAGGGATATCGAGAAGTTTCTAGGGTTTCCTTGGAGTAGCTAATGTTGGAGGCGGAGACAGAGGATGGGGACGAGTAAGATTAAGAGTGACAAGGAAATGATCGGACAAACTAGGATTGGTAATTGAAAAGGAGGTATATGCATTGCAGCAGTTGGGAACAGCAATAATGTCGAGAGCACCGCCGAGAATATGAGTGAGGCTTGTTGAAAGTAGTTTATAGTTAAAATCAGTAAAATGATAAGTTAGAGTGAAATAGTCAGGGTCAGCTGAGCGATTAAGACGAATTTTAAAGTCACCGAGAACAAACAAAGGAGTGTAAAAGAATATACAGTGATAAAGAAGATCTTCAAGCCCACCAAAAAACATATGTGAGGAGGTAGCTGAGCCTGGACGGTATGCAATCACAAGTTCGAGAGGTAAATGAGTTAATGATCTGCATATGAGCAATTCGAACGAAATAAAACGGATTTTAGCATTAATTTTACGTAGATACGTTGGCCTCGTGTGTATGACGTGATAATTTCCGTTGATTTGACGGATTGATAAGGATGACTCGTCTTGTTTCACGTCGATGTTTCTCCATGCGAGCTAAATTGAGCTGGGCAATATCAGAAGGAGAGCGATCAGAAAGATACGACAGGCAGATGAAGTGGTAACAAGTTTAAAACGTTGGCATAGTACCAAGGAAGCATGTGAACTGTGGGAAAAAACGAGTTTTAGGAGTGGATGACTGAGATAATCTTTATTGGATTTGTTAAAAATAATTTTGGTACATACCAACAATTTTTCATCATGAATATTGGTTTTATTAAGAATAAGGCTACCTGGATAAATTTTTTCGCTTATAGAATAAAAGATATTAGAGTTAAATACACATTTATCATCAATGTATTGTAATATATATTTCATATCTTTATATAATTTAGTTTTTTTTACATACCAGTATTAATTTCGATTACCTACAATATTTCTTGAAGTGTGCTTTAATTATTTAAAGTATTTTATTCATATAAACAGAAAGTTGTTTTAATGTACATTTAAAAGCACGACATATGGTTTTAAAAGCACGACCTAGGTTTTATTGGATTTTTGTAATTTTGGATTCTAATATAATATAGGTATAGTTTTATTATGTGATTCAATCTTTATACCATTTTTATCCATTATAGAATGAGGACTTCTAATAATAGTTTCTAAATTTAATAATAAGACTTTATTAATAAAAAATACATAAATGGAAGTGTCGTTTAACAAGTAAGTCCGTCAAAATAGAAACAGTCAGTCAACAGAAAAAATAAGTAAACAACTTATTTGTCTTCTTCCTCTTATGGCCTCAAATTCATGAGGATCTGAGCCCCCAACCAATTCAGCACGCCGCTTTCCGATTGAACCACCCGGGGTCTTTCACCCCCGAAGAATCCAATCGGTGCGGACGATGTTGGGTAAACGAGAGACGAGGAGCTTAAGAAACCTTAGCCTTTGCTCTGGGGGACGTCCTCTTGAGAAGAAGACTAATCCCGAGATAGCCCAGGTACCCCAAAAGCGCACCTGAGTTTTCCCATTCAACGACAGATGCTGGGCCCGTTTCAGGGTACGTTTAAGTCTATCCAAGTCGGCTTTCACCTACCAGTTCACCGAAACGGTGAACCCCAGGTATTTTACTCGACTTGTGAAGGTAGGGAGTGATTCAGAGGCAAATATGGAGGAAAGCGCAGAGAGTTCTAGTCTCTTAAGTTTTTTCTTGGTCGCAGGAGTGTCATGAAAGACAACCACCTGTGGTTTAGCAGAGTTTAGAACAAGATTGGACCTAGGCAACTGGTCATTAATCATAAAAAGAAACGGCTAATGTCCGAGACTACGTCTTTGCACCTGCGTGCAGTGAACAGTGCTGTGATGTCTCAGCGTACACCACTAGATGTTGTTCGCATTTAAATATTTTGAATACATTGATGGAGGCAGCAAGATATAATATAGGAGAGAGGGGGAGCCTTGAGGCACACCCGTAATAGGGTAGAACTAACGCGCATCATGGTCGTCATCATAATAAAATCGCTTGGTGTACAGCAGTATCTTTGCCTTGTTAACAATTTTCGCAGGCAACCCGAGGGACCTGAGAGAAGAGATAACAAAAGGAATGGAGATGCAGTCAAATGCAGAAGAAAAATCAAGGAAAACAACCATAGCAAGTTGATGACTATTCTTCTGACAAAACTGATGCACTTCACCTACAGCTGAATGGACCGAGCGACCTTTGGCAAACCGATGGAAATCAGGTGGGATCCAATTTCGCCTAATCAGATGATCGCGGATTCTACGCGCAAGCGCTTTTTCGTAGATCGAGACGAGGGAATTTTGTTACGAAATGGGCCGCAGGTCTTTAAGACAAGAGACCGGAAACTTTTTAGGAATAAAAATTCTCTTGCTAATGTTTATGCCGGCCACATCAGATGGGGTGGCTAATAGCATTGTGACAGCCACCTTCCTTCTGTGATCAGTTGTCAAAAACTGACAGACACGAGAAGAGAGTGGAGCGACGGTTTTGGAGGTGCCCGGAAGAGGCCCCCAGGCGTTGAGAATATCTGTGAAAGATAAGTCTCTACTCCAGAAGTCTCCCCAAGGCGGGATTGGTTGCGAAGATTGCGTGGCTCCATAATTGTGTAGGGCAATTGGCTCCTTCAAAACTTTATCAAGGCCTATACTACCGATCCAACCCAAAGCCCCATCCCTCCAACAAGCAAACTTCTCCTTATTGAATATCTTCCAAACGAAAGACTGAGAAGGGTTACGACGAGCAATGCTCGCCCTATCACTACTCAGCTGGAACCAATATCTGGTGCGACAGTATTCATTCGAGAGGGTCTGTCTTGCGGAGGAAGAGAGAATAGGGAGGTTAATTAGTTTAGCTTGGACCTTGGGTTTCATCGGAGTGGGACGAAAATGCGACCTTTATCGGTTGTCGAAAACAAGGCGGTAGTTTGCGAAGAGAGGTAGGAATGAAATTCGTTTAAACTCATTACCAATTCGGGGAAAGCGTTGGATAGCTGCCCGAAAGTAAGCCACTCTGATTGGGTCAAAGTGGAATCTTCTCCGAAGCAGCGTACCCTCTTCTATCCGCCAGCGAATTAGATCATGAGATGTGGACAGATGTTGTCGCGACTGCTCCGTACAGAAAGAACTATGGGCTATCTGAAAGAACTCTGGTCTGTCGCTTAGGATCTTGATGTCTGGAGAAGTTTGTTTGGTGCACTGCCTATACGATCCGACAACCGGACCAGTATTTGACAGGAATGTCTTGTGTATAATTATTTGTTTTTTCTTGTCAAATAATTGTTGTTATTATGTTGTATATTATATATGTGTTGCCTAAACCTAGTTTTTAACATTTGATATGTTTTTCCTATATATTGCAATCCACATGTACATTGTATTAGATACACTAGATCTGCGGTATTGCAATTACAATTATCATTTATATTAAACGAAAAACATATATATGTCGTATTGCTTGCAAAACAATTGTTATTCATAACATCACAAATTTTATTTAAAAGTGGTTTTAGTGTTTTCTCAAATATTTTCACATTTATCAGTAAAATTTGGGTATACATTTCACTAAAAACATCGAAAAAAATGTGTAGTGTACAAGTAATTTCGGAGCTATCAAACGATAGCAGCAAAAATCATTCAAAAATCAACGATAATCCTACAAAAAAAGACAAATTAAAGGTAAATCTAACTACGGATTCAAGTAACAAGGTTAGTAATTTTTCTATGGTCTCAGATGTTAGGGAGGTGCTTCCCCCTATTCCTAAATTAAAGAATTTGCTGATAATTAAAGTTAAGAAACCGATTGAAAAACACGATCTCTACAATAAATTTTTGAGATCCTTCATCAAACAGTTTTAGAACAGGGTTCTATTTAACTCTGTTAGGTTACACCCTGCGAAGGTGAAGATCTCTTTTGTCTCGAATGACCTCGCCGCAAACTACTTGTAGTACTTCTCCGCCAATTTAGCTGAATATGGTGAAATCTCATCCAAGCCTATCCTGGCCTCACTGAAAGTTTCAAATCTTCCCTGTTTAATGGAAGAAGATATACGTTCTTTTATGGCTAAATTCAAGGTAACCAACCTGAGGTCAATCCAGGGTAAGGACGGGAACCCTATCCCGGTTGGCTTTTGCAATGCTCCCGTAAATATTGCTGAGTCCTTGTCTAATCCTGCTTTGAATCCCTTTATGGGTTTCAATATTAAATTCACGATCACAGAGAGGGATGATCTGACCTATCCCCACTGCAGCCAGTGTCACAAATGGGGACACTGGGCCTCCAGCTGCAGTGGGACCCCTTCGTGTAGGGTTGGTGGCTCCACCAGCTGTCCTTCTCTTACAACTACCGATCGCTGCGAGGCCCCCCTTTCCTGCTCGAATTGCGGGGGGGGGTGCCATCCTGCTTGGAGCAGGAAATGCTCTCTATTCAAAGAATATAGAAAGTTATTCTTGCTGAAACCGCCCAATCCGGCCAAGTCCTTCGTGGTCGCTGCAGCTCTACGTATGGATGACGCTGACATTCTACGGATTATCGACTTAAAGACTTCGAATGCTCTTCGGCAGATGGAGGAGTTAGTACGCTCTATCCTAACTGTTATCGGGACTAATCCTGTGCTTCCTGTTTCCTCTGTTTCGGAGTCGAAAAAGAGATAATCCAACAGAAGACTAATAGGAGAAATGAAGATACTGCCCAGGGGCAAGTACCTTCCTTGGAGTGGCTAATGGTGGGAAGGACAACATTCCTGAACCTAGCTTTGTCTAGGTAGGCAATCCCCCATCCAACTAATCCATCACAATGCAGAGTACTCGTGAGCCTTTTTCACTGAATATCCTTCAGTGGAACTCGGGAGGTGCTTCCGCCCTTAGACTTCTATCTGGTAGAGATGCAGATGTTATAGTCCTTCAGGAGACGCGGTCTATCCGTCTCCCCCAGGACATTACTCGATTTATCCCAAAGGCATATCTGTTCCTACTATACTCCGTACATAACCCCACCTCACTCCTCTTCATCTCAAGGACTCTTGACCTTAGTTAAGTGCTCCTTAAGGTCCTCCCTCCTATTAAACTACTCATGTCCAGCCCTTTCTTGTTTAGTAGTTTCACTCAGTAAGAACGGTAAACGCATAAGTCTAGCCAATGTCTACATCCGTCCAGGGGAAATTCACAAAAACCGTGACCTCCTGGATAGTATTATTGACAGCGGTTATGGCATGATACTTGGAGATTTGAACGACATAACTGGTCATTGGATCAATGCAGCACTTCGCAGAGCTAGGAACGATTATCTTATTCACAAACCCCCGTCACCTACCTTTCATTGCACATCAACAAATTCTATCCTCGACATTTTACTGCTTCACTCGAGGTGGTTGCTTAAACCCCTCTGCACGGAGCAGTCGCGCCAGCAATTGTTAACCTCTCATGACCTAATTCGTAGGAGGATTGAGGAAGATATGTTGTTTCGAAGGAGGTTTCACTTTGATCCGATCAGAGTGGCCCTCTTTCAAGCGGCTATCCAACTCTTTCCCAGAATAGGAAATGAGAGTTTGACCGAATTTAATACCTACCTCTTTTCGCAAGCTACCGCGATTTTATCGACTACCTATAAAGGTCGTATATACAATCCTACTCCGACGAAACTCAAGGCCCTAGCGAAATAGCTGAACCTCCCTAATCTCTCTGTTTCCGCCAGACATGCTCTCTCGAATGAATACTGGAGCACTAGTTATATATTCCAGCTGAGTAGGGATATGACGAGTATTGCCTGTCTTAATCCTTCTCAGTCTTCCTTTTGGAAGATTTTCAAGAAGGAGAAGTTTATTTGCTGGAAGGATAGAGCATTGAGTTGGATAGGGAATGTAGGCCTTGAAAAAGTTTCGCAGGAGTCACTAGCCCTACACAACTATGGAGCCACTCTATTACCTCAACCAATCTCGCCTTGGTGTAACTTCAGGAGTAGGGATCTATCTGTTACGGATATTCTTAACTCCTGGGGTCCACTCCCGGGCACCTCCAAATCTGTCGTTCCACTTTTTTCTCGGGTCTGTCAGCTTTTGACAGCTGATCAGTGAAGAAAGGTGGCCGTAACAATGCTTTTAGCCTCCCCATCCGATGTAGCAGGCATCAATATTAGTAAGCGTGTTTTTATTCCTAAGAAAAAATCCTGCTTATGCCCTAAAGATCTGCGACCCATTTCGATTCAAAATGCCCTCGTGTCGATTTACGAAAAAGCGCTTGCGCGTAAAATCCGCGACCATTTAAGTAGGCGTAATTTGATCCATCCAGGTTTTCATGGGTTCGTCAAAGGTCGCTCGGTCCATTCAGCAGTTGGTGAGGTGGAGCAGTTTTGTCGGGATAATAGCCATCGTCTAGTTGTGGCTGTTTTCCTTGACTTTTCTGCTGCATTTGACCGCATCTCTATTCCTTTTGTGATCTCTTCTCTCAGGTCCCTCGGGTTGCCTGCGAGAATTGTGAACAGAGTGGAGATCCTGCTGTACACCAAGCGATTTTACTATGAAGACGACCCTGATGCGCGTCAGTTCTACCCTATTACGAGTGTGCTTCAAAAGTTCACCTCTTTCTCCTATCTTGTATCTTGCTGCCTCTATTAACCTTTTCAAAATATTTTAACGCGAACAACGTCTTGTGGTGTATGTTGATGACACCACAGCCCTGTTCTCTAGACACAGGTGCAAAGACGTAGTTTCTGACATCAGCCGTTTCTTTTTAAGATTAAAATATCAGCTACCCAAATCTAATCTTTTTTTAAACTCCGCATTATCGCAGGTGGTCGTCTTTCATGGCACCCCTGCTACAAAGCAAAAACTTAAGAGATTAGCACTCTCTGCGCTCTCCTCCATATTTGCCTCTGAACCACTTCCCACCTTCACAAGTCGAGTAAAATACCTGGGGTTCACCCTTTACGGTGAACTGGTCGGTGAAAGCTTAACTTTATAGACTCAAACGTATCCTGAAGAAAGCTAGGTGGGCCCTGAAACGGGCTCAGCATCTGTCATTGAAAGGGAAAGCCCAGGTTCGTCTTTGGGGCACTTGGGCTATCTCGGGATTAGTCTTCTTCTCAAGAGGACGACCCCCAGAGCAAAGGCTAAGGTTTCTTAAGCTCCTCGTATCTCGTTTACCAAGCATAGTCCGCACCGATTGGATTCTTCGGTGGTGAAAGACTTTGCGTGGTTTAGTCGAAAGGCGGCGTGTTGGATCTGTTGGTGGGCTCAGATCCCCCTGTACTTGAGGCCATGAGAGAGAAAGGGAAGATGAGAAAACGAAGGGAAATTCTGTCATTTTTTATCTGAGTTGGTTTTGACGTACTTTTTTATTCTTGCATGCTTTATTTTGGTGTATTTAATAAAGTCTTTATTATTAACATCACAAGATTTAACTTTTTCTGTTACACAAAACGATCTAAAATTAAAATCTTTTTGATTATTTTTTCTAATCTGTTTGAGTACATGTAACTTTTGTTAAATCATTATTTTTAACGTTGATTTTTCGGTGTCGCCTACAAGTATAGTTGGCTTAGACTAAACGTATAACTGCCCATTCAGTGGCATTTGACAGATGTCTGCCCTGCTTAAGGCGGTTGCAGGCTTAAACAAGATCTATAAAGATCTACACCTTCAATAAACAGGAAAATCGTTTCCTGTCTTTTTAACAGAGATCAGGGATTAGTGCACATTTTAACTTTATTCTATACTTTTAAATTATTGGTATCTTCCTTAATACTTTACGTTTGAAAACATATGTGCGTGAATTTTTCCTTACTCAACAATACATCTCCAAATCAGTCCATAAGCCATAGATGGAATCGTGTGTTAAAAATACTTCAAAAACATTACGAACATAATATTGAATTTCTACCGTCATGCATATGGCCATGTATACAGGGCCATATATGTCCTGCATGCGATAATATGGTGATTTACTTATTGCAGTAATTTACTTATTATACAGTAAGTTACTTATCAGAAATTTTTATTTATATTTTTGTTATGTGTAAACTTGTTATTGCAGAGTTTTGTTCTGTGAACTCATATTTCAGATCAGACAACTGACTCTACGTATTTTATACTATATATAAATAAAAATAAATAATAAATAATTATATAATATTTTATACAATTTATATTTATATCAAGGCAAGATTTAAAATTAAAGTTTAAAATAAGAATCAATTGTTATAAAATTGACTTTTAAATAACATGCGATGCATCAAAATAAGGATTAGAGGTCATTAGGATAAGCTGCTTATATATTCACTGTTTGTTATTGTTCAATTAGTTTTTATATTTGGTATTGTCTTTGCGCACTGATTAAATTTGCGATACTTTACTCTAGATTTCTTGCGCTTAATTTATTTGATATACAGCGGATGTAGAAGCCAAGTGGTTACAATGGATGTAAAAGGCATTGGGAATTAGCGGATGTAAAGTCCATTACTGGCTATAGCTAATGTAAAAGCAATAGGAAGTTAGCGGATGTAAAGTTTAGGTGTTACAGTAGATGTAAAAGTCATTGGGAGTTATCGGATGTAAAAATCATCTGTAGTTACAGCAGATGTAAGTTATCAAAAGGTAGCGGATGTTTGTGCCACAAGGATTTATAGCCGATGTAAAAATTATCAGAAGGCACAGCGATTGTAAAATCAATCAAGAGTAGCAGCGGATTACGTTATACGGAGTTTGCGGATGTAAAATACATAGGGAGTTACCTCGGATGTAAGAATCATGAGCAGTTACAGCGATTGTAAAATTCATCAGGATTTATTGCGGATGTAAAAATAACCGAAAGTTAACGAATGTAAGTGCCATCGGGAGTTACGGCGTATGGATAATCCATAATGAATTATTTTTGTCATCGTAAGGTTTTACCATATTTTTTGTTTTCTTTAATTTACAAATATATTAATTGTTTTCATTTGTGTTCGTGTTACATTTATTATAAGATGCAACATAATTTATATATTGTAAATACAAATATTATATTGTTTGTTCTTGAATACTATTTGTTCATTTCGATAACAGTCCATTTCCCGATAGTTAATATTTTTGCTTTATTGAACTGACATTTCAAATGACACGCCAGCTGCAAATTTTTCTTAAT
This sequence comes from Pomphorhynchus laevis, assembly GCA_012934845.2. NCBI lineage: Eukaryota > Metazoa > Acanthocephala > Palaeacanthocephala > Echinorhynchida > Pomphorhynchidae > Pomphorhynchus > Pomphorhynchus laevis. The sequence continues at coordinate 73,715 of WNNJ02001171.1, read as the reverse complement.
GCGATACTATCAGTTTTGCTAAACATATGTTTAAAAGGTAAATTAATATTTTGTGCTAAACGATTTTGCTGCAAAATTCTAGACGCATGCAACACGATAGTGGTTCTGCCTCATTGTCGCTATGTACGTATTAAATTTGTCTTTATCAGAGTTCCAAACAAAATAAAAAATATTTTATTCTTTAACAGAACGAACTTGTGTGATACAGATTGTGCTGCAGATTACAATTCATCATTTGAATTCATTTAAAATGGGCAAAGATTACTACAGCATTTTAGGTATTGCATTTTTTTACTCATTTTATATATAATTATTCTTATATTTTAAATTTATCCAAACACGTGCTATTTTAGAAAAATTAATAGGCCAACAATTAAACGAACAGAAATCGTAAATTTATCAAATGCATTCCGCCCTTAATTATCGTTAGAAAAAATAAAATATCGTTTTTTAATCTTCAACTTTATATCAGATTAATTAACTATACCTACCCATTTTGTAATATAATAAATTTAAACAAATGTTTGAATCTTAAAATTTTATATAATTTAAATTTTTTAAAATTAAGATTTTTTTAAATTCAATTTCTTTGCATTTATTAATAAATAATATACGATGTATAAGTATTTAGATTAGAGATCACCTAAAAAATCCTTATTATTAGATTTTGGTCCCTATGCATAGAGTCAACAAGGAACGAGATAAAATGTATGTCATTGATGCATTTCATCTAATGTAATGTGATTATTTAGAGTAATATCTTAATCAAATGTAGAGTATATATATATATATATATATATATATATATATATATATATATATATATATATATATATATATATATATATATATATATATATATATGATTTGTGTATTCTTGCTGCGACCTGGGATCCGTCATGGATTCGTTTATATATTTGTAAAATTCAATGAAAACCAGACTTCGATCAATTATTTTATTTCGACAACGTTTCGACCCGCAGTATGGTCTTCTTCATGACAGATATTGTATATATTCTTTGAATTCACCAAGATATTTTTTTAATTCACTAAGACAATTTTTCATTATAAAAATAATGAAAAATTTGATAGCCGTGATAGCATGGGCATATATATATTTTGACTTAAGTTATATTCTTTTTCCCAATACGCTTCGACTTATTCTTTCGTCTGATCTGAACAACTCTATAAACTAACTAATTCGGTTAATGAACTCCAGAATGTTCTAGCATATCTCAATAATCACGAAGCCACTGATACTGACCGTATTGCGAATGAATATATTAAAGATACATTTGTTATACTAGGCCAATATTGGACTGATCTGCATAGCACCGTTTTTATTGGATACTCGGTTCCTTATTCGTGCCAGAAATCAGTTGTTATTGTGCTATATAAATAGTCCGGCGACATCCAAATGCATATCGCGGCATCGCAATTTTTAATCATTCTTTTGAAGTATTTTTTTCCTTGATTTCACGTCGTCTTTCGACCTATTCCGAGAAACTCTTGCCTCCCGAACAACATGGATTTCGAAATAGACATTCCATCAGCACCGCGCTAACTGAAACTCGACATACTATTTTTACAATGATATCGTTAAATCGTCGCGCATACGCAGTTTTCTTAGACTTTTCGAAAACTTTCGATAATATCAACCGTCAACTTATCATTGAGAAGCATAATTATTAATATCACATATCTAGGGACTTCCTCGACACAGTACATCGTGTGTTGTTACCGAATGAAGTGTGCATTTTTGATAGCGTTTATTTATTCGTTTTAATCACTCAACAGAAAGGAGTCTCGTAAGGTGACCCGTGTAAGTTTGTTCTTTTTCTCACTCTGTTGGAGATTAACCAGCTTGCAAACGACACAACCTCACTCCAAGCTTATTATTTTCGTTTCTTCAGATCACTCAATTTATACTTGACCGACTCAACCTATATTGATCGAAAACGGATTTGCTGTCAACATTCTGAAGACCAAAGCCATCAAATTTCGCCGTGGAGGACGTCTTGATAATTCCTATAAACTTTCGCTAGACTTTCGCTACCCATCGAATTCGTCAACTTTTATAAACATATATGTGTCCATCTAACCTTCACATAGTCATTTAGTCTCAACTTTTAACAAAATAATGTAAAGTATTATCGACCATAAACGCATATCGAGAACTTTCAAGTTTATATTTACATGTTGTCCTTCGATTTTTTTAAGGTTATGCTAGAGCTCATAATAACTTACGTCCTACCTGTAATATGGTACGGCATTTAAAGTATAAAATTTAAGTAATTAGATATATGTTAGTTATGCTTTATCAAAAAGTCCTTGACATATCACCCAAAATTTATTTCACGGCTTTTGTAGCTGTCACATCATTAAACCCTTATCAGTCAGTAGACTAGCGACAACATTTTGTCTCCCTGAAACATCCTCATTCAAACCACACACTGAACAATTTACAACTAAGCTCTTTGCAGTTGACACTAAAATATCATCAGCATCAAATACCTTGAAATCAGTAAGGTATAAACCACACACAAAGAAAAAGTCACTTATTGTCCCGCCCATATACACGGGTATCACGATAAGCTTGGCTTAATCCGTATCCCACGCTACGATCGTTCGAATTGTTGACGCTGTAAATTTTGTCAAATTTAATGTCCACCCATTTGCCATATGCTTCATTGCGTTGCCCTTTCCAAATAGTCACTTAAGCAAATTGATTCGCTAACTACCGACATTACCAATACCCTTCACCCAAATCAATTTATTTTAATGCAATTGTTAAGCCAGGCAGTCGAGCAAGTAACCGGCAATTGAAGAAAGGCTATAGTGGCATAATAAATATTCTCACATTGCAATTCGAAATGTATTTACAATTAAAAATTTAATTACAATTATATATGCTAGTCTTTATTTTATTATTACGCTCTCCTCCCTGCATTTTTTGACTCTTACATCTTTTGTGTTGTTCTATCTTCAATTAAGCCCATTTTTATCAAGACATTCTATTCTGTGTTACTTAATCAATTCGCCGTTTGCAGCTTCTGTTCAAGATAGATACAAAAACGAAATCAAATAAAATTTTGATTGTCTTATGATCGCCAATTTTTTTATAATAGAGTTGGCTATTGTTTTTATAATAATTTAAATATTTGAATGTTATCTATTTGATGTAACCGCAGGAATATCCAAAACTGCAACGGAAGACGAAATACGAAAAGCGTATCGAAAGCTTGCTCTTAAATATCATCCTGACAAATGTCGAGAATCTAACGCCGAGGAGAAATTTAAGGCAGTTGCTGAAGCCTATGAAGTGCTAAGTGACAAGCGAAAACGCAATATCTACGATCAACTCGGCGAAGAAGGTGTGTGCATTTTAATTTTCAATATTGATTCAAGACCTTAAAATTTTACTATATATCTTTGGTGTAATGATAAGCTCAATTATTTTATAATTATATTTAATACGTAGACTCAGTTAGCTGATTTGATCGATTTGCATGAATAAATGCGTTTTTCAAAATGTGATGATGGATGTTCCGCTTTTTGTTTAGATAAAAAATTCAAGTCGATGTTAATATTAGAATCAATTGATATCATTATATAAAATCATCATTTTTTATTAGCGTAATAAAAGCATTTTAATATCTCCGATTTTAATCTCTTTTTTCAAACTCAAGAAAGTATTAAATCCGCTGTAGCTTTACTTATCTCAAATAGTCAATTTGTTCTAATTTACTATTAGCTATTACCAGCATAGTTTATTACTACGATTGGATGTAACGTTACACAAACTGTATACAGCTCGCCTAACGGACAATCATATTTGATTACCGAAGTGTCGTTGATCTTGCCAAACGGGCGTGTAGGTATTTCTTATACAAGGTTAATTCATATCGATCTATTGTAACAGAAAACGACTCTTACACGTTATTTTTCGATTTCACACAACTGGATTGACAAAATGTATCTAGTAATCACTTTACGTATACGTGCAAATTGTATTTATGCAATGCTTGGAGCTCGCCTTGTATAATCATTAGCTGACTTATACAAGTCATGTCATTAGATACTTGAGGGTGATTCAAACAAATTGAATTTAACTTATAATTTATCAACCAAGTTTGGTATTAGATTTCGTATAAACAGATTTTAAAATATAATACATTCTTATTTTGAAGTACTGAGTACAATTTAAAATTTTTGTGAATAAATTTCAAAAATTTAGATAAATATATAATAAATATATCCATCTTGATCTTTTTTAATATTCAAGAACGATTGTGAATAAGTGAAAGTCAATAAAATTATTTTGATATTTCGCTAGTAACTACTAGCATCTCCAGCAAATTTGAAACAAATTTAAAAATGAAAAACAATTACAAAAGTACAGTTTATTGTCGGTTTTCTACATTGATATTGATAAAGTCAAAATCATTGCTTACACTTGTTGATTTAACATTTACTTTTGTAGGGAGCAGCAGCAAACAAAACACAACAATGAAATATTAAAAAACACCAAACACGTGTATACAAAATGAACCTTAAAAGATACAAATCATATGTATTCATAAAAAGAACCACATGAACCAAAAGCAAAGAAACATAACAAAAATGGTTAAAACCAAATCATTTTTAAACAAAACATTTTATTATTATATTATATAAATTGGGAGCAAATCGAAATTATAAGCAATGGCCTTTGTTTATATTAATTTTAAGGTTAAGTCAGCTTTATTACCAATCATTAAGTTATCTTTTAGTTTATCAATATAAAACGCTCCTTAAATCTTGCGTTTAAACATTCAAGATTATTCTGACCAGATGGTAGTTCCATCGAAATCAATAATGTGATCATTATTAATGATTTTGATCAACCAAGGCACTGCTTGTTCCACGTTTAAGTGTGTACTTATACTGGCGTACTCTTTTAGTAATACCTAGCCCAGTTTGATCAGGGCAAGGTTTAATAATGTTTTTTGATTCATTGTTGTGTTTTTGCTTGCTGCTGCTCCCTACAAAAGTAAATACTACATGAACAAATGTAAGCAATGATTTTGACTTCACAATATCAATGTAGAAAACCGACAATAAACTGTATTTATGTAATTATATTCAACGCGATCACACTCTAGCAGTGATTTTAGCAGCATTTTTAACTTTTAACATACAAATAGAGTATTATTTAATCTTTAAATATGTTTTAACTTATACATATTATTATTTTTTCTAAATATAGCAATACTTAGCTTTAATGATCTTTGTTTCGAATTATTAAATAACATTTCGGGCTATGTATTTTTATGAAATATGTAGTAACACGATAAATAGCCATTATCCAATTTATTTTCTTCCGATCTAGTTATATATAAGTATTTGTTGAAGAATAAAATGTTATGATCTTATTAAAATCTTATGTTATCGTCATTAGATGACATGCTTGTGCATTATATGTAATGATTGCCACAACATCATTGTGATTATTTGATCAACTAATATCACGTTGTTTGTTATTAGAACAAATAATCAGCTACTTTTGCACACTCGTTTCATGCATTTGTTTCGAATATATTAGTTTACTGCCAAGAATAGTAAATTGTATGTGAGAGATTTAAAACTCTTTATTAAATATAAAATGATGCAGGATTCAGCAAATTTCTCTGATTCTATAACGCTGTAACAATCTGTAGAATCAACTTAACAAATTCATTTGCTTCCAACGCTATAAATTATAATATTTTTTCGTAAAATTAATTTTTTCGGTCTGAGTAGTCGTATGTGAGACAAAAGTTGAGGAGCATGATAGCTGTGAAAGTTTTGCTGATGCAGAAAAACCACATGTAAACGGTTTACTTTGATATACCGAACATTTAGATGTTTTATCTCGAACACGGGTACACACGTCACAATCTTTACAATCATAGCCATTTAAAGAGCCATTTTCGACTATGAACATTTGATTTTAATAATTTACGTAATAAATTTTTAATTAAATGCGAAAATCTATTTATTAATCGCTATTCATATAGTGCATACATAATATTCTTTATGTACAATTCTCTACTTTAGTAATCAAATTTAAAGTTCTCTCGTTTAAATCTTATATAAAGATTTATTTCTTATATATTCAGTATTTCATGCTTTTAAATCAGTTTAAAACATTCAAATCAAAATGTTTTGATAAAAAAAGAAATTATAATGACTAAATAAGAAATAGTCATTATTGTTTATTTAATAATTAATTTAAATTAGAATGCTTAGTTAGCAAAGTTATTTTACTTTTGTAATGATTTTCGCGCTACAGATAGTTATAATAGCTTTAGTGTTCGCTATTTTGAATTATTGTCTTGCTTTCGCAGTTTTTTAAATAATTGTGATACTTAGCCTTTGGATTTGCTATTTTAGATTACACCGTGCGTTCGTATATTCATAATCCTATCTAAGTGATTTTTAAATCAATTTATTTATTCTGTATTTTTATATATTTATTGATTGCTGCATTTCTTTTATGTTTATAATCTGTTTATAGACATGACATTTATTTATTCATTGTTCCTCGTTAATTTTAAAGTCTATATACCTTAAATTATAAATTTCCTTTTGTAAATAGTTGATAATGATCCATTATTGATTAAGAATTATTAAAGCGAGATCAAAAAATGGAAAAATTTTATTTGATATTTCGCTAACTTCTGTTAACATTTTCAGAAAATTACAAATTTTTTGAAGATGCTAACAGAGGTTAGCGAAATATCAAATAAAATTTTCCTCTTTTCTTTGATCCAGCTCTAATAATTTTTTATAAACTGATTTTATTGAGTTTTATATAAATTAAGTATATAGGTATATATTTTCATTTCCTTGCTTATTCTCTGTTTAAAAAATTACTTCATTGAACCAGTTAGCTTATCACCAATTTATATATGTTCTTATTTGAATGTTCTTATTTTATAAATCAATTTATTTCGTTTTTGATTATTATTAGTTTTCATTTTCGTTGTCTGTTAATACAGGTTTACGAAATGCTGAGGCCGGCGGTGGTGCAGGTGGTAGCGAAGGTGGCACAACAACGTTTACTTGGAGTGGAGATCCAAATCAAACATTCCGTATGTTTTTCAGTGGAAGTGATCCATTTGGAGCGTTTATGGCCGATGACGATGATGATATGTTTAGTATCGGATTTGGAGGTGGCTCAACACGTATGACTTTTGGTGGAGGTAGTGGTGGCGGCCGTCACTTTATGGACAACTTTACTAATAAGCAAAAGCGTAGAGATCCCACAATTTTCTATGATCTTAAAGTCTCTCTTGAAGAATTACTAACTGGCGTAACTAAGAAAATGAAAATAAAGCGAAAGGTTCTTAATTCAGATTGTCGGACCACTCGTGTAGAAGATAAAGTACTTACCATCGAAGTAAAGCCAGGCTGGAAATCTGGCACAAAGATAACATTTCCTCAAGAAGGTGATCAGTCACCAGATGCTATTCCAGCAGATGTTACATTTATTATTCGTGATAAACCACATCCACTATTTGAAAGGAAAGATTCGAATCTCATTTATAAGAAGAAGATTTCTCTCAGAGATGTAAGTATTGGGTACATTAAAATAGCATTGATTTTATGTTTCTTTTGTTAATACTAGATATAGCACGCCGTTTACTATTTTTTGTCAATTAGAAACTATCAACGGTTGAACTACTGTTCAAAATTGTTAAATTTCAACAATAACGCTTATTAATGTGAACTATTTATAACCTTTATTTTGTTGTTAGCAATTATTACAATTATGTAATAGTTTGTTGTAATAGTTTGATATTTTTCTCATACTTTGTTCCAAATTTAAATATTGTGAAGTTATCACACACATTATTATTAATCAATGCTGCTATTTTAATTTTACTTGTATCTTTAAAGACATTTCTAAATTGTGAGGATTATTCATCTGACAAGTACTGCAATGCTTTTGTATTGGAAATCAAAACCTTTGTTTCAAACTTGATTTTTAGAGCGTTATAAAATTTATTAAAATTACCATTTACATTCACCTAGTAAAGAATTACAGTTTTCAGTTTGATGTCAGTCAAAATGAAATCACTGAGTTAGTTTCATTTAGATTATGATATGATATGTTCTTTCACCGCGTATTTAGACCCCTACTCTGTCGAATGGGCTAAAAACAAATTTAATTATAAATATCTTACAAATTTCCGACAATGCTTTTTCTTAATTTAATTTATTTTTCTTGTAACGTCGTCATTACCGATTGCTTTATTGAAAAGTTTCTTTATGATTTTGTCTTTATTATTGACGATTTTGTCAACGCCTGCTTCATTAATTTAGTTTAAATGTGTCTTTACATACGTTTCGAAAGGTACATATCACAATAATATTTAGATGCATGTTCATGTATATCTTCCCGTTATGAAATTTTATAGGTCAAGCATATTTCGTGTGCCTGTCGTCTATTTATGTTTGTTATTGTTGACTAGCGGCTCTATTATCACTCAGTTATGTGACATCCATCCATAGTATTAAATTTTCAAATATACGATTTATTCTGTTAAATAAAAATAAATAATACAAGCACTTACATCAGATAAGTGCCACTTACGCTAGGTGCCTTGCTGTAACCACATGTAGTAGGCTTAGCTTTTAAATCGGTATAGAATAAGATTTACTCGATTGATATTGATTCCTCCTGATAACTTTTAATATTTTTCATATATATATATATATATATATATATATATATATATATATATATATATTTAATTTTAGTAATATACAAGTTATGTTTTACATACACATGATATGTAAGCAATGAATAATGGTCGCAAAGAATAAAGCATAACCATAACTGAAAACCGGAACTCAAATTGTCAGCACATGCTTACTGCTGATGAGGTTTACACATGCTGATTAGTAGTGTATAGCTCTGCTATAGGATTGAAGTGATCGCACGAGGGTAAAATACGAATCGAACAAATGACGATAAGGATCATTATGCAAAATATCACGATTGATTGATCTGTATAGGGCATTATCCTATCTAAAAACACAGTTTTGTAGTATTTCTCAGTAGTACGTCCTTCATTAAATTCACAAAAAGTATCGTTACTCGAACTAGTAGATTCATAAGAATAACATACATGCTAATTTGTTACTCACTTTGTTTTTGCCTTTAACTTTTACAATTGTGTGTATTTTTTATAATCTGCTTTTGTATTCTAATTTCTTTTGAGTTTTTGTCTGTTTTTTTTCGATTCTTATTTTCTCAATTTTTTTACATTTAACCTCTAGATTATTTTAAAGTAGATGATTATTTTAAAGTAGATGAGTATTTTAAAGTAGATGATATCTCCGTGGGAATCGAAAATTTCAAATTTAGAAATCAATACAAATTACTGCTTGATGTGCTCGATTTTAATAAAAACAGTAAACTTCGCTTTTTTCGAACGCCAGAAGGAAACAAGTTAGTAACTCTATACAAAAATTACAAAGAGAATATACATATTTGATGTAGTCGATGTATTTCGTTTCCTAACAGGTACAATTGAATGTATGACGAAGAAGTCAATGTATGAGAAGAACAAGAACTTAATGTATGAGACTGTGTTTAAGATCTGCAAATCTGTCTGGTATAATTAATAAATTCAATATATTGGGCATCATCTGAAGGGATAATTAAATTCGTAATATATTATGGATATAATATATTACTAATATTAATAATATATTATGATTAAATTATATCTAAATTGATTTAGACGTAAAAGTTATTATTAGGATAACAATATTTTATCAATTGACAGAAATTTTACAAATCATTAAATTATCGCAACAATTCATTTTATTAATACAATACGTCTATTTTCAATTTACTAATTTGATTTTTTATTCTAATATTATTTTTTAGGCTTTATGTGGTACGACTGTCTACGTACCGACACTAGATAATAGAAAACACGAACTTCGTATTCAAGATGTTATCGGCACGCATACTACACGTACAATCCCTAATGAAGGACTTCCCAATTCGAAAACCGAAAAACGAGGGGATCTTATTGTTACGTTTGACATTGTATTTCCTGACACGCTGACTAAGGAGCAAAAGAAAGTAGTTTTTGATTATCTGCCGTGAAAACCTTCCTCCTGATTCGTTTTAAATTTTTATTATATGTAAGTAACTATCACTCTTTATTATATCGATCGTTCATCCTCGAAATTATGGCCATGATAGAGAATACATGTATGTGATTTTTCTTCCATACTCTGGAGGAATACCGATTTTTTCTCTTATTCTCTGTCAATGCTCAACCGTCGAAATTAGATTATTGCAGTTCAGAAAATAAACGTGTTGTGATTGATGTTTTCTTTTCGCGAATACTTACTATATTTATTACTACAAAATAATATAAATCGATTAAAATAGATTTTTCCTTCTTACAATACCAACGAGAAATAAATACAATACTTTCGAGAAACTGAAATTTTTTTAAGAAAATACTTTCCTTTAATGCTTTCTTCTTGCTCTTATTTTAAATTGTTAATCCGTTTTAAAATAATTGTAATTATTAAACTATATACTTTAGATTTTATTTGCTTTGTATTACGCAAGAGTACGCTTGATTTAAATTAAACTGCACGTCTACCACGCCTTATTACCGAGTCTAATCTGATTATCACCTGAAACGTGTAATTGTCCTACATTTTAACCGCTAAATCACACCGTACTGGTGGAATTATCCATTCACTTTGCTCACTCGTATTATTCAGTTTCTGCTATTCAGTATTTAAGTCTAACCGTTCCAGAATAATCAATGAAACTATTAACGAATAAATATAATGGCTTCGTATGAATGGTTACTTGACTGAAACATTTATAAACTTGAGTATTGCATGTAAACTCATCTAGATCATCAAGTACAAATTGCTTGTCTAGAATTTGTAGTATTTTATGAAATATTTTATTGCAGAAGAGATGTCTAAGCGACGCCTGAGTTTCGTAATTTTCCGTTCTTGATTCAGTTGCGTTCCCGCAGCTAGTTTATCAACTTTATCTAATCCTGCTCACCGGCTCTTTAAGTGTTATCAATAGCTAATAATTTATTATTTTTTTCACGTAACTATTTAATTTAATAAAATTAATTAATTTTAATTAATTAAAATAATTAAAACCTTTAATTTAGAATTAACGTATCTAAATAATAATAGTAATAAATTTAGATCGTACTTCGTAACTATATTTAATATCAAGGAAGTTGTAATAATTGAGATCTGAATTTTCACAATTTCTGCATTGGCTGAATTGGATCATCTAAAGCCAATTGGATCATTGGCTTTAGAAAAGTACATTTTAATTTTTGCTGATCGAGATTTCGACCAATCTGTCGTCACAATCTCAGCTGCACTTAAGCAAAGAAAGCTTTCCTTTAGGCTGACTAATTCAAAACAACAATCAGTAAAACCTTTAATCTTTGATTGGCCTCATTTTTAGCTGTGGGTATTAATATAATTAAAGCTTAAAATTACTCTGTCGTTAATTCAATATTTGATGTTGCTTATTAATTCCTTCGTTAAATTAGACAGTGTGAAAACGCTTTGCGTGAAAGCTGGCATGTTTGAAAAGGGCACATTTGTCGACAGCTCAATTTTTAAAAATACGATCCTTCCTATAAAATATAAGCACTAGTAATCGAAATTTATTGTAATGTTTAAATATTATAAAATGAATTGATGGGTAAATTGTATGGAAAATCAAAATTATTAGATTTAATCTTGTCAGCAAAATTGTCCAGTCTTTATCCTTGAATAATAATTTTACGAGTTCATTACTGAATATCTGTAATGTTTATTTATACATTCAAATGCATAATTAAGATATATCTAATTTTACTACATTTTAAGTTAGAATGTACTAAACGCAACTCTGTTCATATAGCACAGAAAACGAGTTATACTGTCTTGATTTAAAATAGGGGCTTCAATGTTCGAATCTGAACCGGTATCTGATAGCCGTTACAGTTAGAGTTAAATATCGGTGTCACGATAGATTTACCCAAATTTTTAGGTATGTGAAAGAACTTCTTTCACATACCTGAAAATTTGGGTAAAAATATAGTGACACCGAGATTTAACTCTAACAAAAAGTAGACAAATAAAAAGTATGAATAATCATTGGTCATTATTTTTATCGTTGAGAATTGCATTCGTGTCGAACTTAACTTGTTTTATTTTGGTGAAATACAATTATAGACAAGGATTTATTTTAATTTGACAATTTATTTATTCTCAAACTTTCGACAATTTGTCCTTCTCAAACAAATACTGTTTGAAAATTATTACAAAAGTCGAAAATGTGTGAACAATAATTTATTATTTTTTATTAGTATTTTTCATATAGTATATGTTTAAAAAGAACAAACAGTTCAAATTTTGCATATAAAGAAATTGAAAAATTAAAATAAATCCTTGTGTCTAAACTTTTATTTCACCAAAATAAAGCAATCTTATTTTTATCATGTAGAGACACTAACCTTTGCTAGTGATGTCTGCGTGATTTAACATGGACCCATCACACATTTTAAATATTCCTTTTATGAACACGATGTGTTTAGCGGCTCTATCTCAACTTACACTAAAAACTGCAGTGAGAATTTCACCTGAACTGTCAAATTAGAAGTACATTCAATATAAATTGATTATAAACCCATCTCTATGCAGTACGAAGTATAGTGATCTGTTGAAATATATTAAATTTAATGTTTGCCAAAAAATTATTGAGCTACTCGGAGCTAATTGTGGTTCTATCTCTTAGAGTGCTAAGTATAACTTTCTTTTGTGTTCACTCAAAAATTATTAACTAATCAAATGTGATAGTGAATAGAATTTGTATAATCTTATTTTACTGATTCACAATTTATTGAATCAGTAAATTCACAATTTATTGAAACTTGTGAATTAAGAAAGCTGCTATCAAAAGGGTATAAATATAGATTAAATAACAACAACGACAAAAATAAAATTTACAGTTCGTTATATAATAACTTAAATGATTACTTTAGTAAGCTGATTAATAGTGAAAGCTCGAATATATCTAAGATAAAAATTTGGAAAGATTATATATTTGATAAAATTAAAAATAAAATGAAAATAACAAACAATTATAAAAGGAAAGATAAAATTAATAAAGATATGTATAAAGAACTTACTAAATTAAAGGATAACTATATAATAACAACTATTGATAAAGCTAGTAATAACTTTGTCTTCATATGCAAAAAGCTTTATTATGATATACTAATGAAATAGGTTAATTCTAATGATTTAAATACAAACACAATATATGAATGTAGTGATTTAAGTTTAGAAACAATTATTACAAGTCACTGTTCTATAATGGATAAAAAGGGTATAAAGGTTGAATCAGATAATAAAACTATACCTATATTATATTGGAATCCAAAATTACATAAAAATCCAATAAAACCTAGGTTCATATGTAGTGCGTTTAAATGTACATTAAAACCACTTTCTGTCTATATGAATAAAATACTTAAAGTAATTAAAGCACATTTTAAAAAATATTGCAAGGTAATCGAAATTAATACTGGTATAAAACACTATTTCAGTATTAATTCTACAAAAAAATTTTAGAACAGACAAAAGGAATAAATTTTCAAAATATAAATACATACGATTTTAGTACGCTTTATACAAATCTAGATTTAGTAGATATTAAAGAAGCGTTAGTAAAATTAATTAACCTTATATTCGGAAAAAGATATACATATATATGTTATAATAATTATAACGCCTATCTAACAAAAATTAAACCATCAAATAAATATAAATAAATGGATAAAATTGAATTAATAGAATCCTTTAAATATTTTGATAAATCAAAATTATTTAAAAGTAGGGACATCTATATTTAGACAAGTAAAAGGTGTTCCAATGGGTGGTAATAGTAGCCCAATTATAGCTGACTTGTTTTTAAGCTTTATAGAATATGAATTTGTTCATAACTGTGTAAAAACTAAATCTAAACAATATAAATATATGAAATATATGTTTCAATACATTGATGATATATGTGTATTTAATTCTAATAATTTTTATTCAATATGCGAACAAATTTATCCAGAAAGCCTTATTCTAAACAAAACCAATATGAATGATAAAGAAGGTGTATATCTAGATATGAACATTAAATTAACATTAACTAAAACTATTATTAATTTATATCGTAAAGATGACATATTTAAATTTACAAGAAACATATTTTTGCATGAGCATTCATGCATACCATATAATATAAAATATAATACATTAAATAATGAAATTTTGAAGAATTGCAACAATACGTAATGATATTGGCTTTCTTCAAAATCATTTAAATAATTTAATAGATACATATTTTAAACTAGGTTACTATAAAAATAACATCAAGCAGAAAATAGTAAAATATATAAATCAACACAATAATATAAAGAATAAATTTAAACTCTTAAGTGGCAAATTTTTATGGATGGATAATAAATAATATACTTTGCATTAGAATAAGATACTAGATAGTTATTTCAGAGGAAATACATCATTAGCATGTATTTGGCCCCGCTGCTATGTTGGGTAGAGGAGTTAGGGGCCGAAACCTGATAGCATAGCAGTTCCTCCTGATGACCTCTAATTCTTATTCTGATACAACGTCTGTTATTTATTAGTCAATTCATAAAAATGACGTTTATTTTAAATTTTATTTTGTTTTTTTTATTTTTATTTTTAACTTGATTTAAATTATAGAAAATCTAAAAACAATTATTAATTTTATTATTTAATTATTAAATTTTGATTTAGCATTATTATGTTTTGTTTATTTTATAATTATATAACAATACGTAGACTCAGTTAGCTGATTTAATTCGATAGCTAACTTCTGTCATCACTCAGATAAAATTATATATTCAATAGTTTTAACCAATTGCTAATTAAATGGTGATTACCATATTACAGAGGTTCAACAAAGATTAAAAATATATTTAAACGCAAACCACATTATAATAAAAATTGTAGTGTATGTCATCTTGATGTATATGTATACCATCAAATAACTTGTGAGGATTGTGATAAAATGTATATATAGGTCATTCGGGCAGGGTTTATTAAAACGTATTGATCGACATAAATATTATGTTAAAAAGGAATTAGATCAGGGGCTATTATTGATCATTCTTTAAATAATGATAATAAAAAAGGGTTTGATAGTAATAATGTGATTTCGGTGGAGATTAACATTCTTGAACGTAAAATACAATAAGCATTTTTCATTCAAAAATTCATAATAAATTGATGCTTAATTATAAACCCGATATTGATTTTTTAATAACAAAATATTTTGGAATTGTAGTTTGTAGTTTATCTTGGTTTAATATAACTATAGCTTAACTATAACTATAGTTTGTATAGTTATGTAATAGAATTTACATCTTCAGTTGATGGATTTTCTGAAAAAATGTTTTAGATCATCTATGCTTTGATATTCTTTTAAGAGAATTCATAAATCATTACGATAGACGTCAAATATATAATATTAACCGACAAGCCTACTTGATACAATATCTCCCAGATGATATGCGAATAATCACTATTTATTAGGCTGTACAATTGGCTCATGCATCAATGTGTAAATTTGTATTTTTTCCAAATGAGATCCTTGATACTCTAGGATTTCTTAATAAATATCAAGGGATCCGCGATATTAATAGCTTTGATATTAATAGCTTGTGAAATTTCAAACAAAATTATTTTATTTTTTAGTTTCATAGGATTCAATTTTATAAAATTCTAATTTTAAATAGCTGATATTGATCCATTATTGATAAATAATTATTGGAGCTGGATCAAAGAAAATGGGACTATTTTTGATAATTTCTGGTAATTTTCTGAAGATGCTAACAGAGAAGTTAGCGAAATATCAAAAATAATTTCTTCTTTCCTTTGATCCAGCTCCAATAATTATTTAAAATTCTAATTATTTATCTTGAAAAGATGAGTTGTTCTCTTTTACTTTTAATGTCATCAAACCATATGTGAAATAAGGAGAATACATTCTCCTCTATTCATTTATCGAATAGAAGAGGATGAGAGAAACACTAAATTTTAAACTTCTACGTAAATCACAGTTTTAGGGTCACTAATATAAATTATATCATCATGAATATTTCTTACAGAGTAGAATGTAAATATTTCTTGAATGGGTGAATTGGCAAGGCTCTTTACCAATAGCCACCTGCAATGATTTCTATTTTTTATTACTAGCAACGGATAGTGGTGCTCTTTACTGATCAGTCTAAAGACAACGAAACGGAAGTCGCTATGGCTGTTTTTTTTCTATTTGAATTTACTTATAACCTATTAGCTTATTTGCGGGATGTTTTATATTTCTACTAATAAAATTAAATGTAATAAATTATCAAAGAATGGATGTAATGTTACAAATTTACCATTATAATATCTAATGATACTGCTTTGTTTTCTAGAGATCAATCATTGTTTCTTTTATTTTTAGATAAATTTCCCAAAACTTAAAATTAAAAGTGAACATTTCGATTATGAAAACGTCATAATTAAAAAAGTATTCTTTCCCGAAAACATCATATACTTGAAATATATAAAAATATAATAACTTATTTTAATAAATATATAAAATGAACGAAAAATGACTTGGCAAAAGTTACATGTACACAACCAGATTGGAAAAATACGTAAGTACTAATGATTTCAATTTTAGATCTTTTAAATGTAACAAAAAAATTGTATAGTTTGTGATGTTATAATAATTGTATTGTAAGTAATACAACAAACAAATGTTTTTCATTAAATATTAATAATAATTGTAACTGCAATACCGCAGGTGTAGTGTATCTAATACAGTGTACATTCTCTAAAATTCATCATCCTACCCCTACAACGAATAATAAACTCCGCCGTTCGAGTGCTCTTTCGTCTTTGTCGCTTCGACCACACATCCACATATCTTGCCCAACTCTCCTGGCCCACCATCCACATCCGCATCAAATTCCGCCTTCTTCTCGTAACTTTTCGTCTCATCACTGTCAGCTCACCATTGTTCATCAACCTTCCTTTATTGGAAGACACTCGCTTCACCTCGCTATCGTTGCGTTCCCGTCATACCCTCTTACTCAACGTTCCCAATTACTCCAACAACTACGGTCTCCGATCCTTTCTCATCGCCGTCCCACTCGCCTGAATTCAACTCCCTCTCGACGTTCGTCGCGCTTCCCCCTTAATCACATTCAAAGACCTCCGTTCACACCTTCTCGACACATGATCTACATTTTTGTTTTGTTGTGGTCATGTAAGCGTGCGCTGATACGTATTTGCCACGTTAAAATAAATCTTTTTTAAATGTGGATTGCAATATATAGGAAAAACATATCAAATGTTAAAAACTAGGTTTAGGCAACACATATATAATATACAGCATAATAGTCAAACTATATTTCATAAACATATGAGATTAATAGGACATGATATTACAAACTGTAAATTATTTATTTTAGAACATATTATCGAAGAAAACATTTCAATATTAAATCAAAAACTATTAGAAAAAGAAGATTTTTGGATTAAAACGCTTAATTCCATGTATCCATTAGGATTGTACGACGTGGTACAAGGAATTGGCAGATGTAGGTTTTTATTGTAATATAAAATACTATAATAAGACAATATTTTTTTTAAATATTTTTTTTATTATAAAAATAAACAACAAATACACATAATATCCTTAAATTTGTTTGCTTTTTGATCAGTCATTAATGTAAATCTTAGACGCTTGCCCATCTTTTACTATGTTTGATAATACTGTGCTTGTTCGTTTATTCTAAGCCTTGTAGCACGTATACAAACCGATGCACTAACTGCAATGGCGACACTGATTTTTGATTTCAGCCTAGAAATACATTCGCTGTATGCAAGCTTATTACGATCAGCAGATTTGGCTGCTATCCATTTTAGTATTTTATCTGTCTCAGGTCCAATACCACCTGACGTAGAAAATATAAGAGGAAAGAAAGTACCTCTTTCTATATATGCAATTCGTTCACCGTACTTTGCATATTTCCGCTGTTGATGGTATATATGGCATTCGAGAGGAGTTTTGCAAGAGTATGTAGGTGCCAAAGAGCTGTAAATACATATGTCCAAAAAGGATCGCACCATATTTCCTCCGAAAATTCCTCTACAAGCTATATCAGACCGCGCTTGATCATCAGAGCAGGTTGTTGGCTTATTAAATACGTAGTTGTTTGGTATAGATCGTAAACATGGCTCAATTTGCACGTCACAGCATACCCCTACAAGTTCCTTAGCTACAATGTCTCTCACTAAGTTATGTCTGATAATAGTCATGGCACCAGTATGACATGACAATGCATGAGAAGTTGTAAAGTAAGAACCACAAGCACATTTTAGTGATGTTTCGCTTGCTTTTAGATTGTATCTTGCGCATATTGCGTCTTGGAACTCTTGTGAATTTAGCCTCGTATGTCTCATTCGGGTTGGTTTGGTACATAACCACGAAGATGCTCCCTTGTCCGAAGCAAACTTTATTGAATTTTGTAGATCTAATCTTAATTCCATGCGAATGGCTTCACTTTCTAATGATGCAATGACCATCTTTTATTGTTTAATCAACTTTGCTGCTTGATTTTGAGAGGTTATAAGCTGATCTCCCACTTCTTCTAGTAACAGTGGCATGCACATTTTTCGGGATCGAACATATTCTTGTTTGGCAACCTCCATCGGGTTTAAAATCCCCAGACCACCATATTTCGTCGGCATCATATAAATCTGTTCCAGCTCATTGTTTTCATCGTTTTGACCTATAATCTTTGGAATCAATTTCTTTGTAATCAAGTCTTTCAACGGCTTAAACCAAATAGGTTTAGTTGGACATGTGCGCATAAGGTATGTCCACTTATGTTGCAGTGCACATCTTAAAACAAAGTATGCCACCTGAGCATCAATATCTGCAATTTCTGATAAATTTTCTACCATTTTAAGCCAGGTTGCAATCTTTAATTTTACAATATTTTCAATGAACTCGTCAGCCCCACAAGGCGATCCAAGTGCGACGATTCCTTGGAAGGTTATTTCTATTTTAGTGTTGTTAAACAAAATCTTCGTAGTTTCTCCGTCGTTGGGATGAACCAATAATTTGCATTTTGTTTCGTTTATATGAAAACCATATTTTTCTCCTATCTGATTAAGTCTTTGCCAAACTTTATGTAATTGATCAACTGGCCCTACACAGCATGCGTCGTCGGCATACCATCTATGTACGACATTATTCGAACACTTTTGAAGTTCATTGATTAACGGAATTGAAGCCGCTGCAAATGCCGCCATTGCGAGCGGATCACCTTGTGTAAAACCTTCTCTCGAATTTATTGCCTCGTCCTTAATACATAATATTGGGGAATTTTGATAGCAGTTCGTAAGTGCAGTATATAAAGACGGGCATGTAAATTTAATGTTTTTCAACGCAAGCCGTCGGTTGACTAGATTAAAGGCATTCGTTGCGTCAATCTGAAGTATACCATAATCATCATTTTGTTCAAATAATTCCCTTATTGAGTGTACTGCAGCCTCAGCACCACAACGCTGACCAGCACATAATTGTACACTTCCAGCCACTTTCTGTAAATCAGTCGAAATTACGGTAAGGATAGTCTTTGAAATTATTCTACGGCTAACTTCACCTATGCCAATTGGCCTAACTCCTGGATTTTTATCGAGCGGTATTAATCTACTTGCCATTAACGCTTCAGCATTCAGTGAACTGATCTTATTAGATGCTATTTTAATGGATAATTCTGCTAACGCATTAGAAAGTCTCATTGACTCATCCCCATAATTATGTAAAATATCGTACCAATCTTCAGCATCCAAACCTGAAGGTCCACAACTTCCATGAGTTTTCTTTGATAAGACAATAAATGTTAATAATAACAATAGAAAATATACATTAACCATAAACTTCATTAATAAATGTATAGATAGCATAAATATAGCCGGACTTTTAAGCAATTCTAAAAGTAAAGAAATAATAGGGTCAGATTTAAGTAAATATATTCCTAAAATAAGGTATAAACTCCTACCACCATTAGGACGAAAAATTTGTAATTATAATAAAGAATTAAAATCAATATGTAACGATAATATTAGAAACATAATGGAAACAGAATGCAATTGTAAAAGTCTTAGTTTTGATAAAATAAATGAACATATATGTACCCATAATCTAGAATTAATTGAAAATTGTGAATTAAGAAAGCTGCTATCGAAATGGTATAAATATAGATTAAATAATAACAACGACAAAAATAAAATTTACAATTCGTTATATAATAATTTAATTGCTTACTTTAGTAAGCTGATTAATAGTGAAAGCTCGAATATATCTAAGATAAAAATTTGGAAAGATTATATATTTGATAAAATTAAAAATAAAATGAAAATAACAAACAATTATAAAAGAAAAGATAAAATTAATAAAGATATGTATAAAGAACTTACTAAATTAAAGGATAACTATATAATAACAACTATTGATAAATAGTTGTTATAAATACATATAAATGAACAATTAGAAATATTAAAACAACTTTTAAGTGATAATAAGCTAAAAGATCTTTATGTAAATATAAGAAGTTTTTCTAAAGATATCATATGTTCAATAAATCAAAAATTAATTAACGACTATGATAGGCTAAGTTGTATAATAGACAGTTATTGTAATACAAAATACTATAATCGTACAATAAATGTTAATAATAACAATAGAAAATATACATTAACCATAAACTTCATTAATAAATGTATAGATAACATAAATATAGCCGGACTTTTAAACAATTCTAAAAGTAAAGAAATAATAGGGTCAGATTTATGTAAATATATTCCTAAAATAAGGTATAAACTGTAAACGCTATTTAGTGGAAATATTTGTAATTATAATAGCGAATTGAAAGCGATATGTAACGATGATATTAAAATCATTCTAGTAATTGCAAAAACTTAATTTTGATCAAATAAAGGAAAATCGCTATCAAAAGTAATTATAGATATTAATAAATATATTATCAAATAATTAGAATAATAAAAATAAAGTTTATAATTTGTTATATAATGAGTTAAACTGTTACTTTAATAAGCTAATTCGCAATGAAAACTTCTATTATGAATTTCTCAAACGATGCTATTCCGCGTGAATTATGTTAACAATCATTTAACCCAGAAGCAAAGTAACGACGAAAACAGTATTAGATACCGTTTCGTCATCACAATGACTCATCAGTGCCAGATTTCTCTTACTGTTGGATGCAGAGGATAACTAGCATACGGCAAGAAACGAATCATGTGTATAAGGTATTAGAACAACTCTAGTAATGCTATAGAGTGCTTAACCAGCACTACGGCTTCACCAAATAGGATCATTAGCGAAATTACTGGCAAATGCCATCGTAGATATCTTTTATATCGGCTTTCTTTTAATTATGAATTTTTCAGACGATACCATTTCGCGTGAATTATGTTAATCATTTAAGCCAGACGCGAAAGAACGACAAAAACAGTATTATATACCGTTTCGTCATCACAATGACTCAACAGTGCCGGATCCCTCCCACTGCTGGATGCGGAAAAGGACTATCAGACGGCAAGAAACGAATCATGTGTATGATGTACTGGAACACTTCTAGAGGTGTTCTAGTACACCACTAGAGGTGTTCTAGTACCTCATACACATGATTCGTTTCTTGCCATCTGCTAATCGTCCTCTGCATCCTGCAGTGGGAGGGATCTGGCACTGATGAGTCATTGTGATGACGAAACAGTATCTAATGATGTTATCGTCGTTCTTTCGCGTCTGGCTTAAATGATTGTTAACATAATTCACGCGAAATTGTATTGTTTAAGAAGTTCATAATTAAAAGAAGTTAGCCCATAAAATTAATATTGTTGATAAAGGAAGTATTTATCTAGATATAAACATTGAATTAGCATCTATTAAAACGAATTTTCATTTATATTGTAAAAAGGCATATTTAAACTTACAAGAAACATGTTTGTATGATCATTCATGCATACCATATAATATAAATATTATACATTAAATAATTAAATTTTTAGAATTGCGACAATTTGTAATAATATTGGCATTCTTTAAAATCATTAAATTATTTTACAGATGCATATTTTAATATTTTAATAAATAGTAAAATATTTAAATCAACACAATAATATTAAAAATAAATTTAAAATCATAAGCGGAAAATTTTTATGGATGAATAATAAATAATATACTTTGTATTAGAATAGGATACTATATAATCAAAATTCATTATAGTAAATACGTTATTATCACGTGTTTGGCCGCGTATTTATGTTGTGTCGAGGAATAGTAACCGAGACCTGATAGCATAGCAGTTCCTCTTGATGACTTCTAATCCTTATTCCGATATAATTATCTGTGTAATTGTACGGTCTAGTTAGACTTGTTGCATAGCACACTCATTTTATAAGCTGCCCTATTCAATAATTTTGTGATCAATCGTCTAGATGTATTATTTTCCACTCAAACAGTATTTTTTTTGAAGTTGATCATGCGATCCTTCTCTAAGATGAATTTCGTAATCGCTAAATTCATATCACCCGCTTTCTGATCGTGATTGCCTCAACCATTTGAAGTAATTGTATGTCGTTACTCTTGAAAACAATTTTGAAATCAGATGCCGTTGGTTTTTCCGAACAATGATTTGTTTGTGCATGTTTGAAGATTGCAGTAGATGCATATCCGTGTTGTCTTATTCAGTCGATCAACTTACAACGTGTGAACCCTACATAACAGAGGCATTACAGCCATCTTCATTACAAGTATATTTGTACACAACATTGCTGTTTGTCACAGTGTCTGTTCTCGTTCTCATAGAGAATAGCGACCCCATTGTTCTTTTAATGTAATAGGCTCTTATGTCAATATGTTTATTTGGTAATTGATTACAAAGAATCAAATTAATTGATTACAAAGAATTAATTACTAAAATTTAAACAAAGAATCAAAGTAATTGATTACAAAGAATCAATTACTAATACACGCATGAAGAAAATGCGATCATTATATTAACACCCTATATTTCCACCAACTGACGTTAATCAAATTGTAAATACAACATCGATTGAGCTCACACCTTCTCAAATTAGTGTACTAAATAAAGGCTTTAAATTTGGAATTTACCAAAAGGCAAATATTATACGACTGAAATTACAAGTGGAGAAATTCTATCGTGAAATTGAAAACAAGAAAAACAAATAAGAAGTTGTCATTGAAATGGACAATGATCTCAGATGCTAATTAAAATCGTTCGCTGTCTTGAAAAAACGGTTTGTTGATAAAAATCCATTAACCTATGAAGAAAATACCGCAATTACCCAACTAAAAACAATTCAAACACAGTTATTCAAAGACCTGATAAAGGATCAGGAATCGTATTCCTCGATAAACAGGAATATCTGAAAAAGTTGAAAGATTTGATCTCCGATCCTAATCGTTTTATGGTTACATCCAAAAATCACACGGCCAAACTTAAATCTGAAATAAAGAAAATTGCAAATCAATTCAAAAACACCAATCCCTTACTGTGGAGGAAACTCCGAAGAGTCGATCAATACCAAGATGGTTACATTCGGCTTGCCACAAACTCATAAGGATGAAAATAACCCACCTCTGAGACCTATCATTTGCTTGTCGGGAACTGTTACACATGATATCGCTCAATTTATTAATAATATAATATACAGATACCTTGACAATAATTTCAGCATACGATCGACAGATAGGCTACTAACTAGTCTCAAAAATGTACCCATTAAACCTTCTAACACAGTAGTCTCACTTGACGTTGAATCGTTATTCACAAATGTCCCCGTTAATCAAACAATTGACATCATATTAGATAAAGTATATGGACATCCGTCGCTAGCAGAACCAGAAATTAACAGAAATCTAATGAGAAAACTTTTTATAATAAGCACCACAAAAACACCATTCACGTTTGAAAATCGCGTATTTATTCAAAAAGATGGTGTATCTATGGGATATCCATTAGGACCTACATTCGCTAATTTTTAAATGGATCATATTGAAAATAAATTGCTGAAACCTGACGATCAAAATATCAAACCATTATTTTATCGAAGATATGTTGATGATATTCTAACAATTTTTGATTATAAGGAAGATGTCATTGACTTCATAAATAAGTTACACAAGGAAAGTGTACTTAATTTCACATGCGAATGGCATGTTAAAATATACTTGTAATAAAGATGGATGTAATGCCTCTGTTATGTAGGGTTCACACGTTGTAAGTTAATCGACCGAATAAGACAACACGGATATGCATCCATTGCAATCTTCAAACACGCACAAACAAATCATTGTTCGGAAAAACCAACGGCATATGATTTCAAAATTGTTTGAAAAGTGTCGGAAATATTAATTACCAAAGAAGCTGTCAATTCTGTTGGCAAGTTACGATCCACATACCCTACCTCACCTTCTCTCACGAAACAATCAGATAACAATGATATAGACTCTCATTGTATCGAAATTCCACACCAGGTTGCAATCGAGGGTGAACAGTCTAGAAAAGTTTTTAGTGAACAGTCTAGAAAAGTTTTCAGTCAGATATTCTCTCAACGACAAACTGATCCACTAAATAGTCACAGGTCATTCTTATCCAGCAAGTCTAATGAATCTTCCCGGGATCGGTGTTTGAATATTACGAACGTTCTCGAGTCGTCGTCTGATGTGGATCAAACTTGAGTGGACCATGATGTTGAACAATTCCAAAAAAATATTGAGAGTTATTATTTCTCCAGAAGATCCATATATTTCAGAAGTTCTCCCTATTGCGGTATTTAGGATAGGCCGTCGCAACAATCTTGAAGAACGTTCTTGTTTGATGAAAGTTGTCTTTCGTACATCCTCAGTGGTCCGTGAGTTGTTAAAACGCAGATCTAAACTGAGGCAGTCCCCATTTCGATTGTTGACAGATATGTCTTTCGCTGAGCGTTGTCTCTGGCGTGTTGCTCGGACCGAGCTAAATGCTCGGATAGAATCTGGAGAAACTGATCTGCGTATTGTAAATTTTCGGGTAGTTCGGCGTCGTCCACGATTAAGATGGCCCCCGCTATGAAAACTTTTTCTGAGAATTGTAAGATAAGACCCAATGCGCCATATCGTAAAAACAACAAATGGCTCAAAGTTATATATTCGAACGTTCGAAGCGTTCTCAATAAGATGGATGAATTGAAGGTCATAGCTACTTTTCATCATCCAAATATCATTGCCCTTAGTGAATCTTGGCTCTCTGACCTTGTTCTTGACAGCTTATTATCTATAGATGGATATAACCTGTTTCGTTGTGATCGATCTGGTCGAAGGGGAGGGGTGTATTGCTATATTGTAGTTTAGATATTGATGTAGTGTGTTTGCAGACGATTAGAGATGCCAATGGAATTGAGGCTTTATACTTCAAATTGTGCCTTGATCAGGTCAATTCTATGTATGTGCTAGTGTTCTATCGTCCTCCTTTGGCAAGTAGTGATGATTTAATAGAACTTATTAAGCTCTGTGGTCAACAGAAAAAATGCCTAATCTTAGGAGATCTGAATATTCCGTCAATAGATTGGGACTCGTTTTCATCTCCTAGTCGCATTGCATCGGACTCGGTTTTATTGAGTGTTCTACACAACAGTGGTCTGCATCAGCATGCAGTGAGGCAACCCGTTTCACTAGCCAGTCGTCTGCCCAGCTAGACGTGGTCTTGTCTTCGTTTAAGTCTGATATTACTCACAGATTATCATTCTGCACTGAGGATGAGCGATCATTGCGTACTGTCCTTTTCATTTAAATGCGCAAGCAATATAACGTCGGTCAGTCCTATGCATGGTAAGCCTCTGAACTTCTGGAAGGCTGATTTCGACGCAATTATCTACAAATTGAATCTGGTTAGATGGCCAGATCCGTATAAATGCGGAATAGACGAGGCTTGGTATGCTTTTGAGAGCACACTCTATAACTTACTGATATTGCATTCTTCCAAGTTTAAAAAACATAGGCAAGTTTGTCCTTGGTTTGATGGGCTTCTCCGGTATCACTCACGCACACGTAAACATGCGTGTATTTCATTTCGTTGTGAACAACAATCTTATGAGTCTTTCAAACAAATTAGGAATAGATTTACCGCTCTCACGAGAATGAAGCGTCGTCAGTTTGAGGAGAAACTGAGTTCTATGGATGGCAAGGCTCTATTCTCTTACATTCGCAAAATCAGGGGCTCGAATATTCCACTAGTATCGTTGAGGGATGATTCTCAAGGCGAGGTCACGTGTAAAAGTGTCATGGCAAACTTATTTGCCCAGGAGTTCTCATCGATGTTTTGCTCTTCGCGGGCATTGTGTAGTTCTGAATCAGAAAAGGGTTCAGATGCATTCGACCTATCTAATCTGTCGTTTTGTGCTGAAGATGTTTTAAAGCTTCTCTGTAAATTAAAACCGAACATCGCTGCTGGTCCGGACGGACTTCCCTCAATTCTTTTAAATAAAGTTGCTCCTCAAATATATTTATATGTTTTCCGTGTTTCAGTTTTCTATTCTCCAATCTCGAATTCCTTTGCGTTGGAAGGAGTCCATTGTAGTTCCAGTGAAAAAATGGGAGATCGACAAGTGTGTAAGAACTATCGCCCACTAGCCTTGACATGTATTATTTGTAAGTTGCTTAAAAAGCTAATAGTCAAAAACATATCCTCTGATTTGGAAAGCAACGGTAAACTCACTGACTCACAACACGGTTTCAGACCAAATAGATCAACAATAAGTAATCTTTCGGTATCTTCCAACGCATGACAGTCTTCATTAGATGAACGAGTTCAATCTGATGTACTTTTTGTAGATTTCTCTCATGCTTTTAATTCAGTTCCGCATGATCGACTCATTCACAAATTGAGGTCACTTAGTGTTTGTCCTATGTATGTCGCCTGGATTGCAAATTACTTTAGTTCACGCTCTTTCAAAGTACGTGTAGGTGCAGATATGTCCACCTCATTCGTTATTCATTCTGGCGTTCCACAGGGTGCTGTTATCTCCCCACTTCTTTTTCTTGTATATATCAATGATCTCCCATCTGTAATTCGTTCTGATGTCGTAATGTATGCTGACGATATTAAGATGTGGCGACCTATTAGAGACGAAAGGGACATTAAGATCCTTCAAGATGATCTGACATGTCTAGAAAAATGGTCAGCGGAAAATGGTTTGAGGGTTAACCCCTCTAAATGTGCGCATATGTCCATTGGTTCTTCACTAAACTCATCGTATCAGATAGGTTCGATTCAGATAGGCCGAGTAGGTGAATTCAAAGATCTTTGTGTGATGATGACCAGTAGCTTAAAAACTAATGTCCACACTAAATATATTTATAATCGAGGCTATCGTATTTTATGGATGTTTTTCAAGTCTTTTGATCGGATTAGTCCATTAATGTTCAAGCGACTATTTTGCTCTTATATTCTTCCCATCGTTCAATACGGTTTACCTGTAACTTATCCACAGACTTTAAGGGAATCCCGTGACATTGAGAACTTGTTACGTGAAGGGTCACGAATGATTCCGAATTTTTTTCAATTTGAGACATGCTGAACGTTTGACATCTATACGTGTCGGCACATTGAAATATCACAGATCGGCCATTGATTTATCAACTGCAGTCAAAATTGTTTTCGATGGATTTGGTGGTCTCTCTAGCTTATTATCCATCAATGATAGACGAGAAACTCGTGGGCATGTGTGGAAATTAATAAAGCCAACTACAAGAATTCCTGTTCACCATCGATTTGCAACCAGGGTAATTAACGGGTGGAATGCACTAAAGTAATAATAATTTTTTTTTTTTTTTTTTTTTTTTTTTTTTTTTTTTTTTTTTTTTTTTTTTTTTTTTTTTTATATTTTATTTTTTTTATTCAATAATTATATTGGATACCCGCAAATGGGCCCATAAAATCAAAATTTAATCATCTGTAATTGTATCCTGTTCTTCTTCGCTGTATTTTTTGAGCCTCATGGTAAAAGAATTTGCCTTTGCAAGTTTGGTTGCTATCAAATATCTTATGTCATGGACACTCTGTGCGTACGTTTGATTTTGTCGTTCTGAAAGTTTTCTTGCTATTTGCCTTACAACCGTATTAATAGTTGGTCCCATTGCACCTGTCACTCCAATTACAAGTGGATAAAAATTTCCATGTTCAATTTCAGTTATCCTTTCTTCATATTTCGATCTTTTCCTAGCTTCATGGTATAATTGTGGGTGTTCATTTCTACCAGTTGAGTATGACGGTGCTAAGTGATTATAAACACATATATCCATAAAGGATCGACAAGTCATATCTCCGAATAGTCCGCTGCAATATATATCAGATCTTGCGTTTCTGTTCGTTGTGTTTTGTAAGCGACACGAGCTTGTAGCTCATTTGCTTCTGTTTGTTATAATAATAATAATAATAAGAGCAACGACATACAATTACTTCAAATGGCTGAGGCAATCACGATCAGACTATTCCATCCATCCATAAATATAAAATACAATGATATATGATACGGTCTGAAACTGTATTAGATTCTTTCTTTTTTTCTTTTTTCTTTCTCTTTTTATTTTAATGATTTTATATTTTATATACCCTGATGATGGTCAATAGATATATGACCAAAATATTGGTTTCAATAAATTCACTTTGCTGTTCATCACAAAAACATTTTCATCTGTAATTTACGGGTGATTTAGCACATTCCAGCGAGAATTGTTTAAAACAGTTTTTAAAAGGATAAAATGTTTATGAAAAACTTATAATCTAATTAATTATAATAGAACTATAATGAAATATATTGATTATCTTATTGTAACCCAAATTTTCCAAAACCTTTATAATCTACTTGAATATATCATAAAAATATATAATATATTTAAAATATATCAGCAAAAATGTGTGTTTTTATCATTTATTTTTATTCATTAAAATTATTAAAAATTGGTGCAACGATGATCATGTTTTCTAAATCACAAGCACGATTAATAATTTTTCTTCATCGAAGTTTGCATTGTGAAAGTTTTTGCATTGTCATCGAAGTTTTTCATTGTGAAAATAAATGTTATAACAATATCAATCAATATAATACTATAACGAAGATAAAATTTATTTGGCCACTTTGCCTCTCGGCATTGGTCTAACAAAATAAATACATTTAAAAATATCGAGAATAAGTCATAGCCAATCAAATATTCCATGTTTTATTATCAGCGTAATTTATCGATATCGTTTAAGCTCAAGGCAGCTAGGTGTCAATTGATTAAGTATTAAAGTGGCATTGCCAATTAGCCTATTCGTGGAGCGGCCCAGGCAACGTATATTCAACATTCGTCGATCAACGGCTAGATAATTGCCTGCTCGCAGTAGCCGGAGAGATAGTATTTTCATAGACTCTCAGATCCCTCCGATGACTCCAACATCGGATTGGACAATGGACGAAAAAGCAGAAGAGAGTCTCGGAGACCTGTTTCCTTACACTAGCGATATTGGATCATCAAAAGATATCGGGAACGGTAGATAACCGAACAAACAAAATAAAGATAATGAAAATGACAAGCAAAAAATTTACAAATAAATTAGGAGCGATGTATTACTGACCGGAGGAGTTTTAACTGATAAGTGGCATGTTACCGGGTAGTTGTACGGAGACAGCGAAAGAGGCATCAACATCCGAAGTGGACAATCCTTCATGTGGGAACGTGGAATGTCATCTCGCTGGCATGAAAGGAACCAGAATAAGTTAAAGAGATAGTTTGCTTCGGTCTAGAAACAGTCCGAGTGACTTCTCTTCACTATTCTGGAACTGGAACTAAGCTTTTGGATCAAGTTTGAACCTTGAACTATTCGAGAGTTACTAACGGAAAGCGACGACAGGCGGGTGTAGGGATACTTACAAGTCCCCGATTGTCGTTCGTTATGAGAAGTTTAACCCTGTGAACAACATGCTGGTGTATCTAAGAGTTTTAGTCAAAGAGTAGAGGGGATAAATGTCGTGTGTGCGTATGCACCCAAGATCCATATATGCACATGGTATGAGGATTCTCTAATTCAAAGATTAATAATCGATTTTGTAATATTTTCATCTGATCTCCGACGTTATGTTCTGGACACTTGTGTGAAGAGAGGGGCTGAGCGTACAACCGATCACTACCTTGTAGTTAGTAAACTTCGATGGCAGGATTAGATGCAAGACAAGCTTATTATATCCAAACGTTGTACAGGGTCTTTCAAGTTCGAGTTTCTTTTTAAAATTGGAATTAAACACACATTGTGAAAGAAAAATCATATATTTTTGTCAATGTATAATACACGTTCTACAATTTAATAATGATAAACGATATCGTGTAAATGCCCACCGCGGGAACGCTTACAGACGCCTACATTAATCAATCGGCAAAAGGATTGACGCTTACAGACGTCAATCCTTTTGCCGAATTTTTCAATTACATTTCGGTATATTTATGGTTCTATCTCCTTAATTTCGCGCCGAATGTTGTCTTTTAGTGCTTCAAATGATTTTGGTTTGTTAGCATAAACCCTGTCTTTAAGATGGCCCCACAGAAAATAATTCAAAGGTGTTAAATCTGGAGATCTTGGGGGCCAATTTGCGTCTGCATTTCGGGAGAGTATTCTTTCCTTGAATTTCGATTCCAATAGCTTTATTGTTTCATTGGCTGTATGGCATGTCGCAGTCTTGTTGAAACCACATATCCTCCATATTCATGCCATCAACAATAGGGTAAAAGAAAGTTTTTGGCATTTCCCGATATCGCAGTTCGTTGACGGTAAGCGCATTTCCATATGCGTTCTCGAAGAAAAACGGTCCAATGACTCCACCATACCAAAATGCGCACCAAACAGTTACACGAGAGGAGTGTAGTGGCTTCTCTACATACTGCCGTGGATTTTCCAGTGCCCAAATCCGGCGATTCTGTTTGTTTACATAGCAATTCAAATGAAAATTGGCTTCATCTGTAAAGATGATTTTTTCAGCAAAATCATGAGGTTGTTGCTGAACAAAATCAGAGAATTGTCGAAGTTGCTGATGGTTGTTCGGCTTCAACTCTTGCACCAGCTGAATTTTGGAAGGCTTGAGAACTAAGTCTAGACGCAAAATTCTCCATTTGGTGGTTGCTTATAGGTCCAATTGCTGTGAACGTCGTTCAATCGATAAATTTTTATCTTCCTCGATGCTTTCGCGAACAGCAGCGATATTTTTAGCTGAACGCATCGGACGATTGTGCTATGCTGTACTTCTGTCTTGTACCGATCCAGTCGACTCAAATTTTTCGACCAACTTCCTTATTCCTGGATCCGTAGGACGATATATCGACCAAAAATGTGGACAATTTTGCGAAATGTTGTTTTTACTGCTCCACCATTTTCGTAGTGGCTTTTTATTATGTTTATACGGTTCTTAAGCGAAATACAATCCATTTTAGTAAATCGTGAACCTTCTACTTGATATATGGAAAAAAAGTTTTTTGAAACAGTGATAGTTGTCAGAACAATACATTTTTTTAAACGAAACTCGAACTTGAAAGACCCCGTATGAGGGCGTGCTGGGAGCGTCTAGCAGATGTTTATGTTAAAGAACATTTTCTGGCTACATCCGGAAAAACTTCTCTTGGTCGCAAGAAGAGGTTAAGAACATTGACAGGAATGGGATATGTTCAGATCTTCGCTTGCCAAATCAAATGTGAAAAGTTGTGGCTTGAAGCTCTTAGGTGCTTGTCGCGGAGGAAATACTTGAACTGCTTGGTGGACACCAACAGTTAGATATTTTGTCCAAAAGAAGAAACTGGCTTATAAGGCAACTTTCAGATAAATCAGTGTAAGCTGTAGACAAGTACCAAAGTGCATAGAGAGTTTCAGCTCGAGCGGTTACCGAAGCGAAGAAGGCGGCTTGGGAGAAGTTTAGAGAGCACTTAGAACTTGACTAATGGTCAGCTTTGAAGATGTTTTGGAAGACGATCAGGAACCTTCGTGTTGGAAAGCAGAAAACTCCTAAAACTGACTATGACAAGAGAGGATCTATGCTGACTAATATTGAAGAAATTTTTGGTTGTTGGAAAGAGCATCTTAGGAGTCTCCTTAATCCAGTGGATATGCCTTCTCTTGTAGAAGTAAAGCCTTTAGAAGCAACGGTAAAGCTGATCTCTTTAAAAGAGGTCATTGCTGTTGTTAAAAAACCTCGTAATGACAAGTCTTCTGGAATAGGGAAGATAAGGCCTGAAGCTTTAAAGGCTCTCGACGTTGTTGGCATGAAGTGGCTAACACGGATCTTCAACGTTGCATTGAAGCCGGGCAAGGCTTCTAGTGAGTGGCGAAATGGGATGGTGATACCGATCTTTAAGAATGGTTACCGAAGAGTGTGTTTCACTTGTTAGGACACACTTTTTTAGACAAGCTGGTAAGCTATTAGCAAGGATTCTTGAGTTAAGGATACGGCCTGTAGTTGAGAGACAGTTGCAAGAGGAACAATGCGGCTTTCGTCCAGGTCGTAGAATTACGGATCTGCACTTTAATCTCTCAACTATCTTCGAAGAGTCTTGGGAGTTCGCTCAACCGGTCTACATGTGCTTTGTAGATTTGGAGAAGGCGTTCATACAGGTTGCGATTTTATCGGAGTATGGGGTACCACACTATGTTTTGGTAGCTGTGGCTTCTCTGTATTAACAAAATATGAGTTGTGTTCATGTTCTTGGTAGGAAGTCTGAATCCTTTCCAGTAGGCGTTAAGCTTCGTCATGGTTGTCCTTTGTATTCAATTTTTCCTTGTTTACGTGGGTAAAATTATGAGACGTTTTGCTCTGACAGATGCCAGTTTTTAGTTCGGTTCTATCAGGATACCATCTCTGCTTTTAGCATATTATGTTGGCTTCTTGTCCTGATGACTTGCAATGCTTACCAGAGCGATTTACGATAGAATATCAAGCGGCATAGATGTTGGTTAGTACTTCCAAGACTGTCTCTATGTGTTCGTCTCGGATTCAGGTGTCAAGGTCAATCCGGATTGGGGAAACGGTTCTTCCTGATGTGGAGGATTTCAAGTATCATAGGGTATTGTTATCGAGGGACGCAGGAACATCAGGGAGATTGAGAAGCGGATCTGTGCATCTAACGCAGCAACGAGTTCTTTGTACAGGTCTGTCTTGGTGAAAGGGAGTTGAGTCTTAGGGTGAAGCTTTCGGTTCATTACGCAATCTTCGTTCCTTTCTTAACCTATGGGCATGAGCTTTGGGATTTGATCGAAATGATAATATCTCGGATACAGGCAACCGAAATGAAGTTCCTTCGTGGTGTGGCCTGCCTTAGTCTGAGAGATAAGGTTAGTTATTTAATCATCCCGGATAAACTCTGAGTAAAGTCGCTGCTTCTCCACATCTAAGAAAGTCAGCTGGGGTGACTGGACACGTTCTGTGGATGTCTAGGGATCGCCTTTCTTGGAAGGTTTTCCAGACAGGACTCTATGGAAAGTAATCTCGAGGTAGACATTGATACCGGTGGAGAGATCAAATCTCGAAGCTGGTAGAAGACAGCCTTGGGCTATCTTAAAAAGAACTCTAGTCTGTGGCCCAGGATCGCTATGCCTGGAGTAGTTTGGTTCGTGCACTGCATCCACAACCCGATGCCCGGGCTAGTGGTTGACAAGAAAAATCTTGTGTATTATTTGTTTTTTATTGTCAAGAAATTGTTGTTGTATTATGGTTGACTCAAAAATGTTGAAATCCCACTTCACTCAATTCAGCGTAATCTTTGCACTTATCAATATGAATTTTAGAATCAATAACTGCATTACGTCTAATGAAAGTATGCCAATTTAATTTGTCCTTTTTATCGAGTAACTGGTACCTAATCATTTTTGATAATTTCGGCTAATAATCTTAATCGTCAAATATTTTTGTCCCTTTAGAAATCTGCCTTGTTTGTTTTTAAATAGGTAGATATGAGTATCATCTACTTCAAACTTGTATTCTTTGTTTTTGATGTTTTCAATGTTTACACTAGAATTTGGCAAAATGATCTCTCGGAGTTTATTGAAGTAAATACCTGCAGTTTTCTGATGAATTTTAAATGCGGCCGCTGCTTCAGCGGTTGACTTGTTTTCCCTATAGCTTTCCATAAAATCAAATTATCGAATTTTTAACTTCCAAGACTATACTGTTGGCTAATGGTGATGTAGACTTACTACGCCTGTTGTGATATTTGATTCTCGGATTTAAGCCGCGCCGGGTTTTACCTTTATCCCTTTTCATTTTATAACCACAAGCAATACATACAATTGACGCAGCCCGCATTAATCCAATCTGTATTTCATATTCAAATGATTCGCTTTTATCTGCAGTGAGCTCTACAAATTCTATTATCATTATACTAGGCGTGCACAATATATTTAAAAAAGTCAACAAATATCTTCTAAAATAATTATTTTTGATTAAATATTTCGTTTACATGTTCCCCAATAACATCCACAAGAATTTGGAATATTATACAATCTGCGTGCTTTATCTATTTCAGAAAAGTATGATAAACTTATTTATTCACTAAAACAATTTTTCTAAAAATAAATACTTATGATTGAAAATATTGCCCACTTTATCTGCTCATAGCTACAAATTACCAGAATTTATATTTGCCTTCATAATGCATTTACATTCTTCATTTTACAAGTCGATCGTTCAAAATTGTTTTCGATATGTGATTGTAGGATTGTAGTCGAAAAATATGCTAGCTTTTTATCGTAATTTGTCGTTATTATTTGTTTGGGGTTATGTCATCATAATCTCACTAATTATTTGATTGTTGTTTGAATATTTAAGAAATCATAGTTTTCATTATTTAAATCGTGATTTATTTGGTATTTTAGCATTAATTTATAAAAAATTATATCGCATATTTTGTAGATGTTATCTAAGGATTGGATTAAACTTACACAACGTGGTAGCATGTATCGAATAGGACAGAGTACCGCAATGATCACTGTTGGTGCTTTGGCTAAACTTTGGATTAGTACGAAAAGCATTTAATTTATGATTACTACTAGTCTTACATAATTTATATTTATCTATAGATATCAGCTTAAACTGTACATATTAAATTATTACCTTTTAGAGACAGATTCATACTTTCTTTTGATATTTTAAATCTCAGCTTTTTCAATTAATTTGATTGTTAATTTAAATCCAAATGAGAAACATTTTTAAGTAATAAGAATCAGATTAGTAAGGTCATTACAACTAACTTCAAGAAATGTTGCAGGAACATTTGTATTATAAAAGGATGCCTAACTGATTAGGCATCCTTTATAATAACACATGATTTACAGTTTTGTTTTGTTGTGGTCATGTAAGCGTGAGCTGGCACGCATTTGCCACGTTAAAATAAATCTTTTTTTAACTAAACTCATTAAATACTCTAAAAATATTGAAAGCTATACAAGATCAATACTGGCGTAAATGCGATTTTAATATTAATTTCACAAAAGAATTTTGGAACATACTGTGGGCGTATATATTAAGAAAATAATTATGTACGGATTCAGTTTATAAACAGCGATTGTTTGTAATGAATTTAATTTTAACAATTTATAATATTAAAATTTAAATGTTACAATATTATATTTTATAATTTATAATACATATTATACGTGGAAGAAGATAAATATTTTAGAATAAAAATATTTTAGGCATATTTTAGAACAATTATAACGCATTTTTATCTAAACTTTATTATCAAATAAATAATATATCAAGTTAAAATTTCATAAAATTAGGTAAAACGCAATCCATAAAGTCACGTGAGGATGGCATCCATATCTTTACTCGACTCCTCATCTCCCTCAACCGTTTCTTTGGTATCGTAATCTTCGTCAAAGCTTATAATTCGACTCGCCAGGTCCTGAATTTCAGATTTATGTCACTGCTCTGAGATAATCTGCCGAGCTATCCGAATCTTTCCCACAATGCCCCAAAGGACAATACCTGCAATTTTGTTGTTGACGTAATAAAACAGGATCGCCTGATATCCGTTCTCCGGTAACCTCTCGTCTCTGTTGATTTTGAATTTTGAGCAATCCTGAAAGTGAAACAGAACGCTGTCAACATCCAGGTTGCTGTGCACTCGGCCGACACTTTCGATACTCATATCCTTACCAATGTCAAGCCACGGGATTTGTTGTCGGTAATTTGCGACCTTATCACAGCTTATGTTGGTTCCGGCAACACGTCCAGTCGTAACACTTTCCTCGCGGTGAGTCTAACGTGTTCGAGATTTTGTCATTACGTCATATAAGTTACACGCGTTTCCAGCGCACCATATGTTGTCGAAAATGCGAAGTTCAGGTCCCGTTATATAAGCGGAATCATCCACTGCTTCAATAAGTCCGTCGTTTTTAATCGTGGCGTCGACGATATCCATGTCTGCTAGAAATATCATAACTGCCACTTCCTGTCGGAGAAATACGTCATCGCACTTAAACTTCACGAGTAGCTGATTTTTTCGTTTTTGATCAAATTTTATAATTCCAGGACTCTGAATAATCTTGACGTTGACGGATTCAAGAGCTTGCTTACATCTCTGCACAAACCAAGACGGCAGCATCTGTTCAAGAACACCTTTCTTGTGATAACAGATTAGTTTAATTTTTATATCGGGGTATTTGAATGCTAAAGTGCATGCAAGTTAGACTGATTCTATTTGACTCCCGATTATTGCAATGAATCTTACTTCGTTTTTGTCAATCAATGTCTTCGCTTTCTTGAGGTCATCAGTTGATTGTAATCGAATCACACTGTCGAACAACCGATCACTCCCTATTATGTCACTAAGATATTCAGGCACATAGACGGCGGTTCCAGTGGCTGAAAGAGCCTCGTCAAACGTCACCTTCCATCCATCATCCAACGTTGTGACGGATTATTTTACATCTATCCTGGTCGCCTTTCTGTTCTTGAGAAGTCTAATTGCAGAGGGTGAAGGTTATTCTGAAGTAAAAGCATCCTTGTCAACGGTATAAAAGCTGATTTCCTTGTCACCTGCCCTTTTGAATTTCGTTGTGTCCAGTTGCTCGATGGTGCACTCCCCATATTCCTTCGCAACATTGACCTATGAAAAGGAAGCGTTGTGTCACGCGACACCATCAAAATCTTCGAATTCGGATCGTTGGTATTAATCACGTTAATCGCTGAGACAGAACTTGCACCCCGCCGATAATAAGATAGTCTGCGTAGTTTTTGGTTTGCGAC
Organism: Pomphorhynchus laevis; assembly: GCA_012934845.2. NCBI lineage: Eukaryota > Metazoa > Acanthocephala > Palaeacanthocephala > Echinorhynchida > Pomphorhynchidae > Pomphorhynchus > Pomphorhynchus laevis. The sequence continues at coordinate 36,233 of WNNJ02001171.1, read as the reverse complement.
ATCATCCTCGTCAGACTCAAAGAATGTGCGCCTGAATAGACTGCATCCAAATCATCATTGATGTAATTTGTTTCGTCGAAGGTTGCCATACGTCGAACATATCGGGCATTGCCTCTTCTGTGCTTAATGCTCCTATTTCTCTCTGTTCGTTGATAAGCCTGTCGCCTTGATTGTCAAACGATATGTTATTAACCCGCTCCGATTTTAACCGATCGAATGATGGGGATATAATCTCTGAGCCCTGGCTTGACGTCCATCGGATCTTCGGGTCTTGGCTAGGCATCTGGCCAAAGTAGTCTTCGTTTTCTGGAAGGCTCTTGAGAAGAGCTTCCGCATTTTCTCGCATCAACACCACAGATATTCGCTGAAAAAGATCTCGAGCGGCATTTGGGTACGTGGTATTGCGGCGAGCGATGAGATACCGCGCTATTCTGCGGATTAGTCGTTCTCCGTCTGCGTTCCACCCTCCGTATGTTTCAACATCGGCCGGTGTGAAAATGTAGCCGTTTTCCTTCATTTTTTGTCTATATTTTCGTATCTTGACACGACTAGCATAGTCTTCTGCAGCATAGGAAGCTTCCTTACTTGAACGCGGCAGGTACAAAGATTGCTGCGGGTCGGCGACAGCAAAATCAACTGCTTCTGACGGATCTTTGTGAAATAGAATGTCCTATGGATAAAAAACGGGCAGCATCAAACGTGCTTGACACCTCTATTAGTTTAAAGAGACGCTCCTTATCAATTGCTGAGCTTAACCTAGCTTGGCTGGGAACACTGGCCGATGGGATGTCTGTATCAAAGACGTTTGGGTAACTGATGGCCAGGGACTGAAGCGTCGAAGAGAAACTTGGAAAATCTAATGGGTCAAGTCTCAAACTCTTAGCGACATTTGCGATGCTCGCTACGAAAGCCACTGTTGCATGCTTAAGGCAATCCCGAAGACCAAGGCCGCCCATTCGCAAAGGCAATGTTGCTTGAGATCGCGTGCGCCTGTCCAATGAAATACCGATTATTTCGCACAGTGCATTGGCAATTGCATCGTCAAGGTGACTCAAAACGGAAAATGAATAAGGATTTACCGTTCGCAAAAACTTGCTCACTCGAGAAGCAGAAGCGCAATACCGCAGAAGGAGATACGCGACCTGTGGGTCCCGAATCTCAGCTAAAGTCTCGAGGTCTCTGATAATGCCCGGCAAAACTTCACATGTAAGGTGTGAAGCACAAAAATCCTCGCTACCAATTGGCGTTCCCAGTAAAGTGAAGTTCGTAGAATCATTCAATGTCATTGTTTCAGAAAAATTAGACTGCACTGTTCTTATGGCTTCCAGACTGCCGATTATCTCTGTTTTCTGCCAGTTTAGCTTTATGCCTAGACGATCGAAGGCATCCGATAAAAGAGCCAACACCTTGGCTTTGGATTGAACGGTTCCACCGATGATCCCGTCGTCTAAATACCATCGGTTGAATTGAATACCGGGGGTCAGGTTAAGTTGTTTTATAATCGGCTGAATAGCTAATGAGAATAATATTGGTCCAGGTGGATCACCCTGATGCACGCCGCATTAAGATTGTAAAGGGTTCTGACCGACCAACCGTAGGAACGATGACCGTTCGTAACACCATCTAACCAAGGGCGCGCAATCAGGAAAAAGATTGTCCACAGCGTGAATGAGGGCTTCGCGTCTCAAAGTGTTAAAGGCATTCTTAACATCGACCTTCAACCATACCCAATCAGCGTCATCGGTTTTTTCTATGTGAAGGCGTTTAACTTGGTGAATGATACTTTCCATACCATTAGGCGAAGCCACACCAGCTTGATAAGGGTAAAGGGTGTCAAATAAATATATTTACAAAATTAAAATAGTGAACAAAGATATTAATGGACAAATGATAACTTGACTGAAGCAACATATTTTGTTCAATAATTAACTTTAAAAATGGAATTATTTTAATCTTTAAAATAGTTATATTACCCAGCGTTTTTCTGAAATGATTAATAGATAACGTTATATGGATTAGAAAAATGATCATAATGAATTGTCATGTTATCATGTTTTTGCCATTATTCCTCAACCCAGCATAACGATATGGTTAAATACATGCCAAAAATGTATTTCCGACGATATATGTGATTATCAAAAATAGTTAAAAAAATTAATTTATTCTACATTTAGAAAGATATTATGTACATATGCTATAAGTATTGTAACGCAAATAAACTAAATTTCAGGCATTTATCGGAATGAGTAGTTTACGATCAATAGTATATAAAGATTCCTTTTGCTGGCCCATTATTAAGTGAATAATTACTAACGTATTGGCAGTAGTATAGTAAATAACTATATTACTATAGTAAATAACTATATCTGTACTTGGGCATATGGGCATTTAACTCTAAACTCCTACTGTCATATAATGCAAAGAACAATTTTGGTCCGCGATATTTATCTGTGGATGGACGTAATCTAGTTATCGCTTCTCAAATTGCTCCCATTCCTTGAGCACCCACGATATTATGCATATTTGCAAAATACTTATTTCGTCTCGATTTTATGATTTATTGTGGTTTTAACACGTTGAAGAACATGTTTAATAATTATTGGAGCTGGATCAAAGAAAAGAGTAAAATTTCATTTGACATTTCGCTAATTTCTGTTAGCATCTTCTGCTAATAGAAGTTAGCGAAATATCAAAAAAATCTCTTTTCTTTGATCCAGTTCCAATAATTATTGTGGTTTTTGTAAATTCTCATCTTTCTTACTAGCAATTTGCTTTAATTGCAACAATTTACCTTTTATGAAAAGCATTTACTAAAGTAAACTTTAATTAAAGTAATAAAAACACGTTTAAAAAATATATTAAGGTGATCGAAAGATATATAAAACACAATTTCAATGGTTATTTCACAAAATTATCTTATTCCGTATGAACAATATAGCTATCAAGCTTATTTTTTATAAAATTGAAAAACATTTATTTAATTTATTTTAATTTATTTTAATTTATTTGAATATTTCAGTATTAAACATATAAATTGTATTATTTAAGTATTAATTCTACAAAAGAATTTTTAGAACAGACAAAAGGAATAAATTTTCAAAATATAAATACATACGATTTTAGTACGCTTTATACAAATCTAGATTTAGTAGATATTAAAGAAGCGTTAGTAAAATTAATTAATCTTATATTCGGAAAAAGATATACATATATATGTTATAATAATTATAACGCCTATCTAACAAAAATTAAACCATCAAATAAATATAAATATATGGATAAAATTAAATTAATAGAATCCTTAAATATTTTGATAAATCAAAATTATTTAAAAGTAGGGACATCTATATTTAGACAAGTAAAAGGTGTTCCAATGGGTGGTAATAGTAGCCCAATTATAGCTGACTTGTTTTTAAGCTTTATAGAATATGAATTTGTTCATAACTGTGTAAAAACTAAATCTAAATAATATAAATATATGAAATATATGTTTCGATACATTGATGATATATGTGTATTTAATTCTAATAATTTTTATTCAATTAGCGAACAAATTTATCCAGAAAGCCTTATTCTTAACAAAACCAATATTAATGATAAAGAAGGTGTATATCTAGATATGAACATTAAATTAACATTAACTAAAACTACTATTAATTTATATTGTAAAGATGACATATTTAAATTTACAAGAAACATATTTTTGCATGAGCATTCATGCATACCATATAATATAAAATATAATACATTAAATAATGAAATTTTAAGAATTGCAACAATATGTAATGATATTGGCTTTCTTCAAAATCATTTAAATAATTTAATAGATACATATTTTAAACTAGGTTACTATAAAAATAACATCAAGCAGAAAATAGTAAAATATATAAATCAACACAATAATATTAAAAATTAAATTTAAAATCATTAGTGGAAATTTTTGTGAATAGATAATGAATAATATGCTTTCTATTAGAATAAGATACTAGATAATCAAATTTCATAAAAGGAAATACATCATTAGCATGTATTTGGACCCGATACTATGTTAGGTAGAGGAATAACGGCCGAAACCTGATAGCATAGCAATTCCTCCTGATGATTCCTAATACTTATTCTAATAAATCGTACGTGATTTATTAGTCAATTCATAAAAATGACTTTATTTTAAATTTCAATTCTTTATTTTTACTTGATATAAGTTGTATTAAATCTTATAGTAATTGTGTATTATTTATAATTATTTATTATTTAATAATAAATTTTGATTTAGCATTATTATATTTGTATCAACTAGATTATCTCTCTGGACATATTCAGTGCTATCTAAAACTTTAAAGCCGTTTGTATATATCATGCATGTACTACATCATATCATACATGTACAATATCATACATCATATTATACATGTACTACATCAGATTCTCTCTTCCCACATTGTCAGAGTCTTTGATGGAATAAAATATTAAGATTACTTTCAACAAATTAAGGGCGTTCCTCAGGGTGACCCTCTTAGGCTACTTTTGTTCAGTCTATTTGTATATGATCTGCCAGCATATATTAGTGAAACTGACCCTTTTTGTATTTTATATGCAGATGATCTGGTTATATATTCGTCAAAAATATACGATATGAGTTCAGCATTGGTTTGGCTCAAACTGTATTGTATGGCGAATGGTTTGCTGCTTAATTTAGCGAAAACAAAAGTGTTAAAATTCCGATGGGTGGTAGATTATCACTAAATGATGTTTTTACCTGTGACGGTATGAATTTGCAAATGTGTAAGCAATTCTGCCATCTTGGCTTTAATCTGTGCTCTATGTGGAGTTTTACTAATCATTTTGATCTAATTGTTTGTAAGGTTGTTTCTTGTATGAATACGGTCAATCTTTTACGTTCAACAAACTATCCTACATCCATGAAATATTGTCAAATGATGTTTATTTACAAGGGTTACAAATGAGTTATCGGATATTTGTCAGGATTTGGCTATTCAGAGTTTTGAGCAAATTGATAGAATAAAATGGAATTTTCTTAAATTCTTTTTTGCATGTCCCGTAAGGTTTTGTCTTCGTAATTAGCTTATCTTACTAGAGAACAACCATTGTCGTTTATGCTGCAAAAACCTTTATCCTTTATAGAGATGGGGGCGTTTTGTTCGAGTGTATTGAATTGGGATTCGAAGTATATCTTACTGGATAGTGATATCAAATTCACACCTGCCGTTGAATTCTAGAACAGTTGGAGGTTTGGTAGTCAATAAAAGCGAGCATGTATAATAAGATTTTCTCTTAACGGTTTTCATTGAAAGTTTTGTTCAACTTGGATAATGTGCCATACACGATTATCCGCCTGTATTTGTAAATACTGTTTAATGTATGTGCCAACAGTTCTTACATGCTCGAACTTGCATTCATTTAAAAATACGAACTTAGACGTTTCCACGAACTTAAACGTTGTTTTTGTTCTTATTATTAATAATAATGAGAGAGATTTATTTACACCTCGTTGCTTCTCAGCATTAGGTGATAAAAAAGAGTAAAAATATCAAAAATACAAAAAGCATAAAACCGACAGTCACATCAAGTCAATCCGGACCAGAGACAACTTAGATAATTCAGAGCAGAAAAATACATGTAAAAGGGAATTACAAGATTCTTGCAAAAACTGCAAATACACAGACAGGACCATTTGTGCAGAGGTATTCGGATGCAACAAAATTTGTCGTGATATCCATGGATGGATGCTCTCCATACTAAGGGTCTCTTTGACGAATGGGGAAAACGCCATTGTTGCTGAGTGTATACAGACATTAAATATGCTTGCGGACTTATGAGGGCAACTTTTAAGTAAAAAGAGGCTAGATTAGAGAGAAAAGCAGAGGTCCTCCCAAGATTCATTGTGTTACACAAATGAAGCGAACAAGGTTCTAACTTAGCAAGTGTAGCAACAAGCGATGAAGAACATTTCGCTGACACTCCTATTACTCGCTTCAAGTAACGCCAAAGACATTTGTCGATTTGTTTGAAATTGACCTGAGACAAATCTTGCCAAATTATCCGTAAAGCATACTGAACAATCGGCAATAACATAATCTTAAAATAAGAGAGTGCTCCTTCGAAGGACAAAGAACCTAACTTCCTGGCAAAAGTGGAAGCCAAGACTAATCTTGCCAATTTACTATCACGATGTTTAGTGAACGACTATTTTGAGGTTAGTAGGACACCTAAGTAGCAATAACTACTACAGAACTCCAGAACATCGGTTCTATAAGAAAGACGATCCCGACGACGAAGGGGCCTCCTCTTCTGAACTTTATAACCTTAGATTTATTAATATTAACAATTAGTTAATGGATGACGCAATAGCGGGATAAGGCATCCAAAGACGCTTGAGCTGATGACAAAGACTGCGTTAATATCACAAGGTCGTCTGCATAAAGGACACATTTAATGTCGGGAGCCGAACCGTGAAGATATTCAGGTAAATCAAGAATAAATAGAGAAAACAGCAGCGGGCTCAAAGGGTCGCCTTGCAGAAAACCTCGGTTTGCTACAAAAGAATCTGACAATTCCAGACGATTGAAGATCTTCAGACGATTAGGTTGTAGAACAGAGTGCAGAAGGTTGAGGAATTGATCGTTAATAGAAGCCTTTTCGTTAAGCTTTCTAAGCAAGAGTTCACGATTCACCAAATCAAAAGCCTGCTTAAAATCTATGAAAATTGCATATAATGGAATGTGCTTACTAAAACAGTTTAAGATCTCATGTCTCACAATTTGTAATGCATCGAGAGTCGACCGATGTTGACGAAATCCAAACTGCTCTCCAGGTAAAAGGTGCCCACAAAAATGCAATAAACGCATTAGCATCATGTGTGTCAGAAGCTTATAAGAGTGATTTAGAATTGCAATGCCTCGATAAGAATCCAAGGATTTATAATCACCCTTACCTTTATAGAGAATTTTTATCAATCCGTCTTGCCAAGACGTAGGAATTGGAAAACCACAGAGAAAAGCATTGAATAATTTACATCAATAATCTGAAAGAAAATCGACGGTATATTTTAGATGCTCGACACAAAAGTTGTCCGGCCCTGTAGCTTTATTATTTTTCATGAGAGATAGAGATCGCATTACTTCGTTAGATGTGAAAGGCAAATTAAGCGGATCGTTGACTTGGTCATCACCAACAATCGAACACAATGGAATTCTAACAGGAGTATCGATATGTAGATGGTGGCGCAGAAAATTTTGGAAATGGAGGGACCAATCAGACAGCGAGATCGTCGAAATACAATTGATCCTCTGATAATTTTAATATTTGATGTAATTAACTAACAAGGCCAATAAATTGAATGACCAAAAACTAATAAATTACAAATTTATTAATTAGTTGAATTTATTTAAACTTATAAGTTTATTTATTCTCTTGCACAGTTTTTATTTTTCATGTCACTTACTCGTAGTAAATACGATTTTTTACCTTGATTTATTAAGTCATCTTAGTGAATTGATAATATTGATAACTGATATTTTTACATAAAGTAAGTCTTACATTTGAATTATCTGCTTAATTTAAGCGTTTGCTATTCTGTCCATATAAAAAAAGAGAGTTTTAATGCATATAATTATTTTTTATTTTAGCGATATTTAATCGTTGTCTAATTTCTAACAAAGATCGTCTTTCTAAAATCCTTGAACAGCGCAGATCGAATCCTAAACCACTTATATCCGTTTCTAATCATTGTTCTTGCCTTGACGATCCCTTTTTTATAGGTAAACAATGTAATAATGTAATAATGCAATCGATGTATAGCAGCTATATTTGCAATCATAATATTATATATAAAGACTTTCCTAACTGAACACCACAAAATTCATCAAAAATATTTTACATTTTAATTTCATTTTATACTCCCTTTTGTAAGTATTTACACAATTTTATTTTAATTGAAACTTAGAAAAGATTAAAATTCTCGGGCATGGATTACAGTGCATACCGATTGCAAAACATGCCAACAGAAACGATGGTTTAAATGTAAAATGTACGCATCGGCTTATTGCTAATGATGACGATAACGCCCATCATCTTTGTAATGTTTAATAAAGCCTTCACAATTACTGAAAGGGCTTAATAAAGCCCTTTTTTAACAAACCTTATCGCCACTTAGCGTTTATTGTAATGTTTTCATTATTTAACAATTTCCATCACATCAGATAATCAATTAAATTAATATTACATGCCCAATTCATATGTTTTAATTACTTTGTTAAATTATTCACACATTAATTTTATCCCTTTGTATTTAAACGACATACGTTCATACTTGATGTTTCAATAATCATGTAGCATTTACAACTTTAAAGATTAATATTGTTTATTTGTAATTTTCATTATTTTCAAATTCATTTATTGAATCAATAGTATTTTATGTTAATCTGTTATTTAGGAGCGCTATTGTCATTGAGAGATATTATCCGCCGTGATCAGATGCGATGGGGATTAGGAGCTCATGATGTTATGTTTAAATCAAACTTACACACCATGTTTTTTCACTCGGGAAAAATACTGCCAATTGTTAGAGGGCATGGAATTTATCAACCCGTTATGGATTTTGCATTAGACATGCTCAACAACTGTAAATGGGTGCATATATTTCCTGAAGGTGTCGTAAGTTAATGTAACCGTTTGTATCATTTAATATATTCTATCTGCTTGCATGTTAAGCTTCTGTAGATTTTATTTTGATCATATTCAGGATTAAACTGTAACTTACAAGATATAACTTATTTTGAATTATAAAATAAGGAAGCCGCTATTTAAATAAAACATCATGATCTATATCATCAATTGTTATGGCTTGGTATATCTTGCTTGTATGATTTGAATAAATAATAATACATATAGCCATAATTTCATTTCTACAAATATAATTATATCCATAATATATAATTATAATATATAGTATATAATATAATATATAATTATAATATATAATTATAATATATAATATAATTATAATATAATTATAATTATATAATTATAATAATATAATTATAATTTTATAATTATATTATTATATGAGAAAAAATGGATAAGATGTTTAAATGGAGTGAACAGTCTATTAAAATAGAAGGAAAATTTGAATGTTTTATTTACCAGCAGACAATTGATCGTTAGCTCTCTGCTGAAATGACTAGGAAACAATTTTTAATATATGCTCAAATTTTTAATAAATCGAACATAAAATACACGAATAATACACTACTAATGCTAAAACAAAACAAATAACGAATATAAAATATTTAAGAAATTGAATTAAGGCAGGCAACAACAAACTAATATTAAATTTTACAATAATAACTTGCAGCGCATTAAATTCCAATGGAATTTAGTAAATAAAAAACATAATTAAATATAATCTAATGAAATTTAGTAAATAAGCGACTTAGTTTTGCATGTGAATTCATGCATACCATATAATATAAAATATAATACATTACCCTGTTCCCTCCTTTCCAATCCGCTTTCCGCTCTAATCACTCGACAGAAATCACCGTACCCTCCTTTCCAATCCGCTTTCCGCTTTAATCACTCGACAGAAATCGCATGCATAAAAGTGTACAACGACTTACTCATTTCTCGAGACAAGGCTCTATATAGTGTTCTCATCTACCTCGACCTCTCCTCCGCATTCGACATTGTCGACCACTCCGTCCTCCTTTCTCGCCTTCGTTATGATTACGGCTTTTCTTCCTCCTCCGTAGCATGGTTCGCCTCATATCTATCCGACCGTTCCTTTCGCGTCTGTTCTAATTCATCATTCTCCCCTCCCATTCATATTTTTAGCGGGGTCCCACAAGGTTCAGTCCTAGGTCCCCTGCTTTTCTCTCTTCTGCTTGACGATCTATCTGGGTTTATCAAACCTTACTCCTTTAAGGTCATGCAATACGCTGATGACATTCTAATCTATGCTCATGCACCCGCACATCGCATACACGATATCGGCATTTCTGCCTCCAACTGTCTTTCTTCTATCTACAAACGTCTCTCCAATCTCCATCTCGTTCTAAACCCCGAAAAGTCCAAAATAATGTGGATCCTCCCCCGTAAACCAAACATATCTCCTCCCATTGTATATTTTGCCTCATCGATCATCCCCATAGTCCACAATCTCACTTTCTTAGGCTTCCATTTCGATGATCACCTTTCCCTTAAACCCTTCGTCTGTGACAAGGTCCGCTAATCTAACTTAATTCTCCGTGATATCCGCCGTATCCGCCCCCTTATCGACTTCCGTTCTTGTATGTCTCTTCTTTCATCGCTTCTTTTCCCTAAAATCGATTACTGCCTTAGCCTTTTCGCCAATTCTCCAAAATCCATCATCCTACCCCTACAACGAATAATCAACACCGCCGTTCGAGTGCTCTTTCGTCTCCGTCGCTTCGACCACACATCCACATATTTTGCCCAACTATCCTGGCCCACCATCCACATCCGCATCAAACTCCGCCTTCTTCTCGTTACCTTTCGTCTCATCGCTGTCGGCTCCCCATCGTTCATCAACCTTTCTTTCTTAGACGATACTCGCCCCACCTCGCTATCGCTTCGTTCCTTTCATACCCTCTTACTCCACGTTCCTAATTACTCCAACAACTACGCTCTCCGATCCTTCCTCGTCGCCGCCTCACTCGCCTGGAATCAACTCCCTCTCGACGTCCGCCGCGCCCCCTCCTTTATCACATTCAAACACCTCCTCCGTTCACACCTTCTCGACACCTGATTCACAGTCTTGTTTTTTTGTGGTCATGTAAACGTGCGCTGGCACGCATTTGCCACGTTAAAATAAATCCTTTTTTTTATTAAATAATGAAATTTTAAGAATTGCAACAATATGTAATGATATTGGCTTTCTTCAAAATCATTAAAATAATTTAATATATGCATATTTTAAAATATCATTGGGCTATATTTGGTCTCACTGTTATGTTGGGTTGATGAATGGGTTCCCAACATTCTAACAGCAGTTTCTGCTGATGGCATCTAATCTGAATTCTAATACACTGTATATTATTTATTGTTCATTTATCTTTGATAACTGAACAATAAAGATTTAAATTTTAAAGATGACATATTTAAATTTACAAGAAACATATTTGTGCATGAGCATTCATGCATACCATATAATATAAAATATAATACATTAAATAACGAAATTTTAAGAATTGCAACAATATGTAATGATATTGGCTTTCTTTAAAATCATTTTAATAATTTAATAGGTACATATTTTAAACTAGGTCACTATAAAAATAACATCAAGCAGAAAATAGTAAAATATATAAATCAACACAATAATATTAAAAATAAATTTAAAAACATTAGCGGGAAATTTTTATGAATGGATAATAAATAATATACTTTGTATTCGAATAAGATACTATATAATCAAATTTTATCAGAGGAAATACGTCCTTAGCACGTATTTGGCCCCACTGCTATGGCCGAAACCTGATGACATAGCAGTTCCTCCTGATGACCTCTAATCCTTATTTTAATACATCGTCTTTTATTTATTAGTCAATTCATAAAATTGACTTTTATTTTAAATAATAATTTTAAATTGTAACTTTATATAAATATTAATTATTTTAAATTTTATTTAATTATTAATTATTTATAATTTATTATATTTCTTTTATAAATTTATTCATTATAATTTGCTTGTAATTTATAATTTATTTTTATTTTTAATTTATATATAGTATAATTTACTTAGATTTAGTTAGCTGATCAGAATTGTTTTGATCTAATTTAGGATTGATATACAACATTAAATCATAAAGTAAAATTAGCAATCGGAGATAAATTTTATTAAAACAGATCTACAAGTTTAAATCTAAAGTCAAAACATATCGAAGGAAAAGAAGATCAAAGAAATAGGAACTGAACAATAAAGATTTAAATTTTAAAGATGACATATCTAAGTTTATTAACTTAGATAACATTGACATACTGCATTAATTAAAGGCAGAAAATAAATATATATCAAATGAAAAAATCAAAGGAAGTGAAAATAACATATTTCAAGATAGTATTTTCATAGCGTGTAAACGATAAATAATGTACAGCAGATAAAAAATATATACAATTTAAAATGAAACAAAAGAATATTGAATATTATCATTCAATAATTTAATTTTATAATAATTTATTTTATAATGTGATTTTAATAATTTATTTAATAGTATGCATATAAATTAAAATATAAATTAATGATTAAGCACAAGCTAATATGACATTGGTATATTATAGTCAGTTTTAATATTTCACATTATATTATTGTTTTTTAAAATATATGCTTGTTGAATTAAATATGAAATATGAACGTTTTTATGTGAGATAATAGAAAATTTGCCAAAATTTACATGATGACCTGATTAAAATCATTCTGTGATATAGCTCGTAACATAAACATTAAAAATATTTGCGTGTTATATTAAAATTATTTAAGTAATTATATTTAATTATTATTTAATTATATAAATTTTTTTGTTATTTATGTTTGATATTATATCTGTGTTATCGTATATTTGTGTTAATAACGGACGAAATACCATTTGCATCTGAAGCTAAACAGCAGCAAATTAAATTGCTATACATTCTTAAAATAAATATCAAATTGGGTTAAGCTAATTTTCAAAACAATAAAATTTTAGGAGGTATTATTTTGTAACTCGATGATGTCAAGTTTTATATTACTTGTTTATCTGTTTACTATACATACATTCTATAGTTTACTTGTTAAATATAAAATTATACACTTTTGAGAACAAAATGAATCTTGATTACGGATAAATATAAAGGTAGACGTATTTTTTAATTAAATTACCAGTATTTAAAGATTAGTTGAACTGAGCGTTTGAAGTTACACAAAAGTTCGATAACATTAACTGAAAATATAAAAAACACGTTGTATTTTGTATAATTTGAAATTCACTGCGATTTGTCTGTTGAACCAAATAATTTTTGCTGAGTTGATACTTTGGAGAAGTAATAAAATGCATTTTTAATTATTGTAAACATTGAAATGTAGTTAATTATATTAAATAAAGGCAATTTCATTGTATCCGTAAGCTACTTGACTATTTTCCTTCAAATATTTTTTAATCGATTGATTTATTCAAATTCAAATGGTCACAAAATATGCTCACAATATTTCAATCAAAAATATTTAACTTAAACCTAATCTTTTGTGAAAGCGTGTATTTTTATAATTTAATCAGTTAGGAAAGAATATGATGATGCAGTATTTGGGAATCTTGTCTGATTATGAAACGAGCAATCAATTTAATTTCATAGCTAATTTTCATTCTCAACTGTTTAGCGAGAGATAATATTCATATCTTAAAATTAATTTTTGCTAGTTTAGATTATCTATTTTTAATAATAGTTCACTCTAATGAGCAACTACTATGCTATGTAGACGATAATCTACATTTTATAAGTGCCTGTTAAGTTTATTTCTGAATCGTATCATTCATATATGAGCAACCACTTTGCTTTTGAATTTATGCTTAGTATTCATGATATAGCGCAGTATAGAGTTAGGAAATGGCTGCATTGAAATTTCTGTTTATTTTCCATTTAATTTCATTTATATAGCAGATCTGTTTAGTTCGATTTGTACGGAATTTCACAAATTATTTGAATCAAAATCATATATCAGTTATATTACTATATAAAATACTTAATTTATCATTAAATAATATTTTATTTTATTACGTATTTTATTTTATATTAATAAATGATATAATTTATTTAAAGTTTATATACCTGTGCAGTCATTATTACCATTAAAATTTTGATGACTATTTTTTATTCTGCATGCTGATTTTATCCTATATATAATCCAACAGCAGTATGTTAAATTTCAGTATTGATGGACGTCATCAGCTACTGATCCATACCTACATTTCGAGTTTCGTCCCTTTTAATGTTGGCTGACGATCACTCGACTCATCTGCTTTACCAGCAATTAGATTTAATGAGAGACTTTAGTCTTACATTTTGCAAATTTAATTTAAATCATTTATAATTTCAAATTAAATCAGTGTTGATAGGTGAAAGTTCTATCTTCAATTTTAAAACCTTCTTATTTTTTGCGAGTAATTACAATTATCAAACTAGTCGTCTATAGTTTGTTTCCTAATTTTAAGTTGATATACCTGCGCAGCCATTGTTACAATTGAAACTTTGATGATTATTTTTTATATAACGTAAGTATTGGATCAGTAGCTGATGAGATTCATCAATACTGTAATGTAGCGTACTGATTTTGACTTATCGATAGTGTTATCAAAATTTTCAATTGTAACAATGACTGTGCGATTAAATTAACTTAACTTTACTACGCAAACTATAGATGACTGGTTTGATTACAGTAATTAATCAAAAAATAGGTAGATTTTTAAATTGAAAGTAAAAACTTCCCCTACCAACACTGATTTAATTTGAAATCATAAATGATTTCAATTACATTTGTAATATTAAATACGAAAGTATTTCATTCAATCATTTTGCCAATAAAGCAGACAAGTCGAGTGATCGTCAGCCAGCATTGAAAGGACCGAAACGTGAAACGTAGATATTGAATCAGTAGCTGATGCGGTCCACCAATACTGAAATGTAGCGTACTGCTGTTGGATTACAGATAGGATAATAGCATCATGCAGAATAAAAAATAGTCATCAAAATTTCAATAATATAATTTATATTGATCACATGTTAATATGAAATACTCATAATTTTACAAATTATTCTATATTACATTTTACATCTACAGCACCGGCTTATGTACATAAATACATCTATTTACTTATTTGTATTAAATTCTTTTGTGTTTTATATTGGTATTACTCATTTTAGGCAAGGTGCTGGATAATTATCGTCCAGTTGGTCGACTGAAGTGGGGTAAATATTGTTTTCTTTTCGCAAAATTTACCTAACGATAAAATTACAAAGTAATTATTGATTTTATTCAGACAATAAATTATCAACAGTAAGTTGATAATTCCCTTAATTAGTAATTAATTAAGGGAATTAATTAATTAATTAGTAATTCCTATTAATTTTGATCAAACCCATTATTCTACAAAAAAAACAATATAGGTCTAATTGCAAAATATTTTTGTAAGAAAATTAACGGTTGCCTCGTAGGTGTTCGTGAATAATAGGACCAATTTATATAATAAACTGCTAATCAATATTTGCCGTACTTCGAAAATAATATTAATTCAATTATCAGTTGAACTATGAGTTCAAATGTACTTTTTAAGTTTATTTTAAATGCATTTTTATAAATGATTATAGCATTGATAATCTTGATAATTATCCAGAGTGTATATCAATTTTATCTAATTTCGTGGCTATGATTTATCTTTCAAATTCTGTTACTGAAAATCCTAAATATTTCGATAAAAAACATGTTTAAGCTTAAGCATACTTAAAAAAACATTTCTTAGATAAAAAATATTTGTTTTTATTTTCTCGTAATTATTGTGGACATGATCAGAACGTTGTTCTGATCATGTCGGTAAGAGTCTAGAAAATAAAAAACAAACAATTCAATTGAATTATTTGTTTAATTCGGTTGTTCCATAAATATCTTAAAAACAGAGCATATCAATTTTTTTTGTCCAATTATACGTTCAGTGTGCTCTTAAATTGTTCAGGGCATTAAACCTCGAGAGGAAAAATCAAATAAGAAATTATTGATCTAGAATTTTCGATTATCGCAATGGTCCTTTTCAAGTGTTCATTTCCGCAAAAGTCCATAGTATATTTCAATGTAAACATCGAGAGGAATAATAAAATAAGAAATTATTGTTCACAAATTTTCGACTATTGCAATGGTCCTTTTCAAGTGGTATGTCTATTGCAAGAGTCCATTGCAATTGGAATATTGTCCATTACAATTGAACATTTCAATTGGGCAATAATCCATAGTCTATTGGAATTTAAGCATGGATTGAAATAATAAAATAAAAAATTATTGTTCACAAATTTTCGACTATTGCAGTGGTATTTTTAATGTGTTCATTTCTACAATAGTCAATAATTTATTGCCATTGAAACATCCTCCTATCAACCACTAGTCCGGGTGTCGGGTCGTGGAGACAATGCAGGGTCAAACTACGTCGAGATCCTGGGCGACAGACCAGAGTTCTGTTCCAAAAAGCCCAAGGCGATTTTCGATCAGTTTCGACATTTGATATTTCCACCGGAATCGAGGTCTACCTAGAGATCTCTTTTCAGATATTCCGGCATGGAAAACCCTCAGAGGAAGGCGATCCCTAAACATCCTCAGAACATGTTCCAGCCACCTTAACTGACTTTCTTCGATGTGGAGAAGCAGCGACTTTACTCAGAGTCCATCCCGGATAATCGAATTCCTAACCTTATTTCTAAGGCTAAGACCGGCCACACCGCGTAGGAAGCTAATGTCGGTATCTTGTATTTGAGATATTATCCTTTCGGTCAAATCCCAAAGCTCATGATCATAGGTCAAGATAGGAAGGAAGATTGCGTGGTAACCGAAAGCTTCGCCAGAATACTCAACTCCCGCTTCACCATGACGGACCTTACAAAGAACGCATTGTTGCGTTAGCTGCACAAATCCGCTTCTCAATCTCCCTGATGTTCCTGCCGTCCCTCGAGAACAATACGTTAAGATACTTGAAATCCTCCACATCATGAAGAACCGTTTCCTCAATCCGGATTGACATCAACACCTGAATCCGAGGCGAACACATAGAGACAGTCTTGGAGGTAAAACCAAAATCCATGCAGCTTGGCATTCCATTGTAAATCGATCTGGTAGGTATTGTAAATCATCAGGACAGGAAGCCAACAAGATAACATAATCTACAAAAAGCGGAGATGGTATCTTGATGGAACCAAACTGAAGATCGACATCTGTCAGAGCAGAACGTCTCGTAATTTTGTCCATGTAAAGAAGGATCAAAATGGGATACAAAGGACAACCCTGACAAAGCCAAACGCCTACTGGAAAGGATTCAGACTTCCTACCTTGAAAACGAACACAACTCATACTTTGTTCATACAGAGAAGTCACATCTACCCGGAGATAGTGTGGTACTCTATACTTTCTTAGTACATTCCATGACCTCTAGCGGAACTCGGTCGAACGCCTTCTCTAAATCTACAAATCACATGTAGAATGATTGAGTGAACTCTCAAGACTGTTCAAGGATAGTTGAGAGATTAAAGAGCGGATCCATAGTTCCACGACCTGGACGAAAGCCGCATTGTTCCTCTTGCAACTGTCCCTCAACATAGGCCATATCCTTAACTCAAGAATCTTAGCAAATAGCTTATTAGCTTGTCTAAGAAGAGTGATGCCCCGATAATTGAAACACACTGTTCGGTTACCATTCTTAAAGATCGGTATCACTATCCCAGTTCGCCACTCACTAGACACCTTGCCCGACTAAAATGCAACGTTGACGATCCGTGTTAGCCACTTCATTCCAACAATGTCGAGAGCCTTTAAAGCTTCAAATCGAATCTCGCCTACTCCAAAAGACTTGCCATTACGAAGTTTTTAACAACAGAAATGACATCTTCCAAAGAGTTAAGCTCTTCCATCGGTTCTAAAGGCTTTAATTCTACAAGAGAAGGCATATCCACCGGATTAAGGAGACTCCTAAGGTGCTATTTCCAACAACCAAGAATTTCTTTAATATTAGTCACCATATATCATCTCTTGTCATAGTCAGTTCGAGGAGTTTTCTGCTTTCCAACACGAAGGTCCCTGATCGTCTTCCAGAACATATTCAAAGTTTACCTATAATCAAGTTCTATATGCTCTCCAAACTTCTACCAAGCCGCCTTCTTCACTCGGTAACTGTTCGAGCTTAAGCTCTCTTTGCCCTTCGGTACTTGTCTACAGCTTCCACTGATTTATCTGACAAAGTTACCTTATAAGCTAGCTTCTTCTGTTGGACGAAATCTCTAACTGTTGGTGTCTACCAAGCAGTTCGAGTATTTCCTAGCGACAAGCACCTAAGGCCTTCGAGCCGCAACTTTTCACAGTTGCTTTGGCAAGCAATTATATGAACATCTCCAATTCCTGATTAATGATCTTCACCTCTTCTGGCAACCAAGAGAAGTCATCCCGAATGTACCCAGAAAACGTTTTTTGACAGAAACATCTGCTAGACGCTCCCAGCACGCCCTCACACAACGTTTGGGTTTACCATGATTGTCTTGCATCCGATCCTGCCATCGGAGTTTACTGACTACAAGGTAGTGATCGGTTGTATGCTCAGCCCCTCTCTTCACACGAGCGTCCAGAACATAACGTCGCAGATCAGATGAAACGATTACAAAATCGATTTTTGATATTTGACTCAATAAATAATTTATTTAAATAAATTTATTTAATAAATAATAAATAAATTCTTAAATATCCAGGAAAACAATCATGTATAGTTAAACGACAACAAAACTTATTTTGATATTTCGCTAGTAACTACTAGCATCTTTAGAAAAATTTCTGAAGATGAAATGAATCAAAAATCATGAAATTTTTTTGTGAATTTTCTGAAGATGCTAGTAGTTAATAGCGAAAAATCAAAATAATTTTTGTTGTCGTTTAACTATACCTAATAGTTTCTGGATATTTTTAAATACAGATCAGGATGGATATATTTCAAATAATAAATAATATATACAATAATTATATAATAATTAATTATAAATTAATTAATGAATAATTATACAATAAATAATTTATACAATAATTGCCGTAATTATACAAGTAAATTATTGTTATTTTTCATGCCGTTCGTGTAATTGCAATATTTATTAATATTTCATGTCAACATTTCAGGAGTCAGTCGTCTTATAATGGAATGCAAGAAAATTCCTCAAGTTGTTCCTATTTTTCTAGAAGGTAAGCTGCTCTTCATAATAGTGAGTTAATTAGTTATGCATTTAATAACTAACAAAAATAGCAAAAAAAAACAAATTTAAAAACGTTAATTAATAAATATTTCCTAAAATTGCAATGTTTCAGCATTAACAGCTCCTACCATAATTAGGCTTAAACACAAAAAATTTAATATTTACAGTTTCATGTTTTGCCAAAGCCTAAATATTTTAATTTTAGCGAAACAAGAGGATCTTGTTGATTGCACTTTAAATTGTCATTCAATCAGTAAGAATTTTTTAATATATACAGTCAAATTTATTATCTTGACTATTCACCTAACAGGATAGAGTGAAATAAATTTTAAATTTCTTAAAAATTAGTTGGGCTTTTGAAAGCTGACTGTTATAATCATCAGGACAAAATAATTACATTTCTTAAAAATTAGTCGAATTTACGATAGCATTATTTTACAATAAACATTGATTATTTTATTGTAATTATTTTGTCCTGATTATAATAGCAGTCAGCTATCGTTAATTCGACTAATTTTTAAGAATCAAATTTATTTCACTCTACTTTTCAATAAACGGTTTAAACGTATATGAGTGAGCAATTATAATTTATAATGTATATTTTCCTGTCTAACATGCTGATGTAACATGCTGATTGTGAATGTTGATTATTTAAAGTTACTAAGCTTAACTACGACTGTTTGTTCTTCCCTAAGCTATCGCATGATTAAATACGTGATTATATTTTTCATTATTAATTAAAAAAATATAATTTACCCTGATATCAAGTTCATTATCGAATCAATAAAGTGTAGCTCTGATAATTATAACCTTTACTACTCTATGGAGTATATGTAACCGCTGTGAAAGAATTCTTTAAATATTACTTATACTGATTGAAGCTACTCTTGGCAACACACTCAGAAATGATGAACTTGTCTTGAATCATTCCTTCCATAAATAGTAAGAGTTCAAATAACTGCTGATTAGGGTCCAGCTTCAATGTCATATTTTTACGTTCTTTATTATTAATCGTTATGCTAATCCTATCTTTGTATGTATGTTCTAACGTTTGTTATTGCTTGCTTTACAGGTATGGAACGAGTTTTGCCAAATTACTCACCTTATGTTCCTAGAGTAAATCAGACCATCGGCATTGCAGTCGGAGATAATCTTGATTTTAGTGAACTAATCAGCCAATTGAAGTCATCAGGGAGTAGTAATGTAAGTTTTCTACCTGATTTTCATCTATTTCTTACATGTTCAGTATGAGGTTTTATGCTTGCATTCATTTAGGTTCATTTCTCTATTTTTGCTTAGTATCAATTTCATAATAGTTCTGTTATTCGCCTAAAAACTTGAAATTTAAACACCATTTTACGGTAACATTCAATTAATAATGATTAATTATTAATTAATAACGATTAATTATTAATAATGTGTTAGAAAAGATTATTTTACTCCTTATTATTTTACTCGTTAAATCACATGAAATATCTTATAAAATATCTCGCGTTGGCTTTTTATACGGGATATATATACATATCCAGGGTCGAGTGTGCATACATACACAATAATATCAATGCAGCGCACATATGTATTGCATATAAGTACATTAATTAATATAACCGCTTCAAAACCGCTTACCCAACCAAATATACTAAACATGTACGCTGTGATGTGCTTATACATTAAACATGTATATTATAGCGTACTATAAAATATATTGCAAATATTACAATATATGTACGTCATACATAGGCAATAGGTGTGGTTAAACAGGGTTGTAATGGAACTGTGTAAAAAATTATATATTATATATAAAATAAAGTTTTTACGGTAAATATATAAAATTAAATTAAATTTTTATTATTAAAATTTAGAAACCTACTTCAATGAAGCATATCTTAGGCAAATATATTAATATGTTCTTGACCATTTTATTATCGAAAGTTTAGGTAAAAAGTATTGATATGTCACAATGTTAAAATTTGAGAAAACATTTTTTAGTAATAAATTAAAAATAATTTATTTCTATCACATTTCAGTCATTGAAGTACGTTGTGTATATGGTTTGACTTATACTAATTATGCTACAACCCTGTAGCTGCTAAATTTCAATTTTTAACTCGAAATTAAGCCTCTCTAGCTGCTAAATTTCAATTTTGAACTCGAAAACTATTTATTAATTTTTTAGTTAATTTCAAATAATTTTGTACATGAGCGTCGTAGATACTTATAAAACTCGACCGAAATGTCCGATTATATTGCTATCTTAAATATTAACTATCAAATATTAAATTTAAATAATTAAATAATTAAAATTAAATAATTAAATTTTTTGCATAATTTTCTTGGTCAGCCAGCGATTGCAAATAACTATTTTATATGTATAAGATAGGGGTGAGTTAACCTTTGATTTCATTGTGCATTACAGAAATGTTTTGGACAACATATATTGCTTAAAACATATTAATATATAATACATTATGGATAAATTATATATATTCATATATTCATATTTAATATGTTTTATATTAAATATATAATATTTAATAAAATAAAAATAAAATATTATTAACGATGCGTATATATCTTAATTGCATATAAAGCGTTGTTTCAAATAATTAGGTAACGTGCTAAAAACATTTCAGCAACGGTTTATACTCTTAAGGTATTTTTAATGAGGTCTAATGTGACGTTGATTTATTTGACGATTGTACAACTTGTAAAATAAGTGATTAAGATAAAATTTTTAAAGATATAAAATATATGATGTAAATTTAGTAGTGATAAGTAAAAATACTGATCACTACAGACTGCCTCATCATTTTCGCTACTAATTAATATATTATTATTATATGAATAGCAAATAATTATTTTTTTAATAAATGTACATTTAAAAAATAAATCAATTAAATTAAAATTATGTATGTGTTGTGGTAGAAGCTGCAATTGTCCGATATTCAGAGTATTGAAGAACCACTCAAAAGCCCAGAATATGTGCTTATTATCCTGAAAGCTACCAAATATAATTTTTAGCAGTTGGCGTCAGTCGCGTTCTAAATGTCATTGAAACTGCCCTAGCTATCGATATTCTGGTTATTATTGGATTTAGCAACCGGCATGATTGATTATATAAAATAATTAGAGAAATATTTATTTTTGAGAAAGCAGCATCGTTACGTCGTACTAGCCGATGATTGAGGTTTGCAACCGACTATTTAAATGAATGTAAGCATAGGAATCACAACATTGTAAAAATGCTATTTTTCGCTTAAATTGCACATATGCATTCATGATACTATTTCGAACACGAAATAGACTGTCACGCGACAATCCCTTTACCATAACTTTTGTTGCAGAACCAATTCCTCCACTTTTTTAAAAAGCTAAGGAATGAAATGCAGTATTTCGACCATTTAGATTATCTATACATACTTGTTGCATTTATTTGGCATCATGGTTTACGACAGTAGAGGAGGACGAAGAATAGAATACGATGCATAATGTGAATTGTATATTCCTACGTCCAAGTACTTTTGATCGTATCTTCTTTCGTATAATCCCTTGTAAATCAGTCCAAGAGTGCATCTGGACCACAGTTTATTGTTTCTTTTTCAAACACAATTTGAGTTAAAATATTTTGCAGCACAGGCTCTATATCGAATTCATGTCATACTTTAACTAATTATTTTGCGAGTAAGTCACGCATTGGGTTATACCAAATTATTTGAATACCACAACTGTGCAAGATTGCATCCGAATCACACATTACTTTTCTGTTGATTGTCTGTCGGATTCAATCTGCATCTTGATGATTAACCATCCTTGAATTCAACCTGCATTAGATAGTAATCCTCGCATATCAGCAGTAATGCGCTCAGTCAAGAGGACGCTTCTTTAACTACTACATGTTCCAATGAATGCTGTTCCTCAATTTGCAACGATAAAGCGTCTCCTTTAAATCGTTGCTCCGTAAACGCCTTCTTTTGAGATCAGCCAAGATATTTATAAATATTACGTTGTGAAATCCGCAACGCGTTTGACTTAAAACATGATAGATACGATGGGCATATAGTTGATAAGGTGTCATAGGCTAGTGCAGCAACAAAGCTCGGGTAAATCCCGCAGATTCCGCCTATACCTATTGGAAACGACAGTATTGTGCCTTGTTCACTGGACATGGTAAGATTAGTAAGTTTTGTAATAATACTAAATAATAAAATAAATAATTTATAATTTATTAATTATATAATTTATGCTGCATTAATTATTTAAGTTATGCAATAGGCATATTGATCAATAGGTGGTACAACTGTGCGCTGGCAACAGATCATCACAGTCTTCTCTACATTATATGCGTTTGCAATAAGAATCACGCCTATGATATACACAAAATTAGTGATGATAACCATTTAAGGAAATGTGCAGTACCGACGACATTTCCTATCATTAGATAATCCATTCCACAAGTAGTATGTATTGCGAAAGATACGCCGTAGATCCACGATGCTTACGGTCGATTGAAACTAGTTTTTGGTGCCAATTTATACTGTGTTGCAATAAAGCAGAAGTTGATGGAAGAAGCAACCGATCCCTTATCAATTTTTCTAAATTAAAAGTGAAAGAATCCGTCTTAGCTAAGCCCTCTTTCGCTCAAACTTTTTATACGTATGGCGAGTCTCAGCAAGATTAAAACCTAACAATATCCATCTAGTTCAGGAGAAGACACAAAGATATTGCTAGGAGAATAGCAAATATAAAAGCTCCGAAAACAGAAATTGGCTACTTGAAGCTATAAATTTATTAAGACGCTGAATATGTCTTATATGCAGCTCAAATTTGTTTCTTAATGTTTTAAATGGAAGTAAGGCAGATTAACGACAGAGTAGTTGTTTACTTTTTTATTTAAATATTGTTATTTATTTTAAATAATAAGTGACTATAAAATTATTATATAATTGTAATTTATTAAAGTGGTGTAATTGATTTTTTAATGTAGTACTATTTTTTTATAAAATAATTAGCGTTTTCAAATGCTGAATTGGTTTTTAGATTTCTTATAGTTCACGCTCACAGTTTTACTTTTCATATTTTTTTTATCAAATAAGTAATATTAATCATAGAGTAGATGCCAAATAAGCGAGAAACGAATGACTACCTGCGATTTTTCGTTTTTTATTCATTTGGTGTCTGTACAAATGATTTGTGAAGAAAGCATAGAAAGAATATTTGAATTTAATTAAAATGAAATGGATAAACTGAATTTTAGCTGATGCAATTCTTCTAATCTGTCTATTTTAGGCTCAAATAAGATCTGTCATCGCTAAGCGAATCCAAGACGAGTTAAATAAGCTTGCCCGTATTTGCCCAACATTGGATAATCCTTCCAGCAAAGCTTCATAAATTTGACTTTGACTATCACAGTGCGGTCACAATTTGTCAATGGAATCATGCGAATATTATATGTTGCCTACTGTTTATTGACAGTGTTTTCTTATTATACACTTCAAATCCTTAACAAACTTAAGAATGAGTCAATTTGTAAATCTAATAAATAAATCTAAGAATTCAATCTTAATAGTATATTTTAATCGCCATAGATCGTATGTCAATTCATTCGGTAATGCATTCTTGCTATTTAAATGTTAGATCTAACTTCGAGACGATAGGTAGCTAACAAGCGAAGTCACCAATATGGTCATAAAATAGTTTTCTGATAAATTTGCTTTGATCTCGTTAGATCGATAACTACAATAATCAGCAAGAGGGCATTAAAAAGATACACTATATCTTTATTATTGTTGATTACAGAAATAAGTTTATGTGCCCAATAGAGTTCTACAGTTCTTACAGATTACTGTAAAAGACTTGTTGATATTTTGTGTGGACAAAGTCTTCTATCAATCTGTGGTTGCTGGTTGGGTTTTTCCTTACATCCTGATGATGATAGCAGGAGCTATCGAAATATAATATTTTTTATCAAATAAAGGATATGTTCTTCTTCGTTACTGTAATAACTATTTATTTGAAATGGAAGTAAAGATTATGGGTTTAGTATTTATTATCAATATGTGTTTGCTGGTTGTGTATCTTCATATTTCATTAATCCCGAGTTAAAATTTACTAATTAAAGTTTACTCAGCTTCCAAATTTTGTAACTCTTATTAGTCTGTGAACTTAAGCTGATTAAACTGATTTATCTTACATATTTCAGCTTTTCCGAGAATTCCGTTATTGCTCGTGCACTTATTTGTATTTGATAATTGAAACCCGGAAGAAATATGAAACTCCAGCGCAATTCATAATTTTCGATTTAGATACTCTTCAGGTATCATAAAAACAATTAATTATTGACGAATTTCGGACTTAAAATCAAAACATTTAACCGTCCAAACTAAATTCAAAATATTTATGTACTTATCATGAACATTCGCTCATCATAAAAATTTATTATTATAATAAAAAAATTGAATGATGCTATTGTTTTAATTAGATAAATTATAAGTGTCTGTTTTATAAGAATGTATTACATCATTGGTCAGTTGATATCCAATTCACTAAACAGCTCATTTTTTCAAGTTCACTCACTAAACAAGCTTAAGTCTTCATTGAATTCATCTCATTCAGGCTTTAGCCATTTCAACCTAAATTTATAATTTTTCATTTGTGTTAGTGTCGAATATATTTGTATGACGCCGAGCAAGGTTCCAATGAATGGGATTACAGTCTTTCGATTTGGTCGTCACGGATGCAACTCGTGATTCTCCAGAATCATTCGGATCACTAGCAATATGTGTGCACGAGCACTGAACACATTTAACAGAACTTTACCAAAGACCTCTTTATTATTTTCCGTCCCCAACTGCAAACCGATTTAATAATATAGTAGTTTATTAAAAAAACCGGATGCCAAAAACAGAGAATTTCATAAGTTGATAAGAAGTTGATAAGAGACTACTTCACTGAAATCCCTTGATTACAAACAATTTTGCAGGACTTCTTGTTACTGAAACTAGTAGAAGTCTAAGTAGCTTTTGATTAGTGTTCTAATATACAGAACACTGTAGAAATAGTTGTCAAATGGTCTTTATACTCCAACTGATCAAGTTAATGTCTTTTAACGAGTTGTGTTCGATTATATAC
The DNA here is from genome assembly GCA_012934845.2 of Pomphorhynchus laevis. Taxonomy (NCBI): domain Eukaryota; kingdom Metazoa; phylum Acanthocephala; class Palaeacanthocephala; order Echinorhynchida; family Pomphorhynchidae; genus Pomphorhynchus; species Pomphorhynchus laevis. Next base: position 10,112 of record WNNJ02001171.1, on the reverse strand, counting down.
ACTTGAAATGTGTCGAAGTGTCCCTATATTCTAACTGATCAACTTAATGTATTCTAACGAGTTGGATTCCATTTATCGCCTTTTATGCTAAGTAATCTGCAGAAGAAGGTTGTTTATTTGAACTAGGCATTCCCATATATAGCCCGCTGATATCTAAATTTCAAATCATGCTTGTCAAATATTGTCAATTTAATTATTTCAATTCAAGATTGAAAGATCAGCATTTATACAATATTTAAAAAATAACTAACACCTTATTTCACAATTAAAGAGCTTAAAGTTCGATCGTATAATATAAATTTCTTAATTACCTCACTTAAAAGACTGATTATCATTAAGCAGATCGGATCAGCTAACTGAGTATACGTATATAATACTATCAATAAATAATAATGTCAAATAAAAATTAAATAATTATAAATAATAATAAAATAATGAATAATTGTTAATTAAAATTTTAAATAATTTATATCAAGTAAAAATATAACCAGATTAATATAACCAGATTTCTTAAACAAAATTTTTAATGGATTATAAATAAAATACTTTGTATTAAAATAGGATACACATGATTTCAAATTATGTAATTACAATACAAAATATTAAACTAAAAACTATCACAATTAATGCCGAAAAACGCATGGATTGTCAAAAACAAATCCAGATGCTATACTCTACTGATAACTACAAACTATGGATGACGGTCACGCTCGAATCTAATCATAATCCTTCAATCGAATATATCACGTTATGATCATCTCGAACATCCAGTGACATTTTTATACCGACTAACGTGTGGCATGACCTTGTTTGAACATGAAACCTCAAACTCGCAATCTTTGACTGTATTCGTACAAAAATCTTAACATCATTTAACGAGGAGCGAAGGTTTGATACTGAAATGTTCAATATACGTCCAGTCTTTACTCGAAAAACACGGATGAGAATTGTGTGTCGATCAAATTGTCGATACAAATCGCTCAGCCACTTATCATAGTACAAACAACAACGTTGTAGTCAACAATACACAGACTAAGGTATCTACATACCGGCAAATCTTGAAGACTTTATATGTAAAGACATGTTAAGGAGCATCATCAGAGGGTCGATTTTAGAGGTTGATAAGAGTCGAAGCCTAACCATTGTGAATTTGGCCGAATTATATGCACTGAACATCCAATGTCGACTGGATGATGATCTCATACAGTTAAAACCTATTTTATCAAAGGTTATCATCGATTCCGATATTGGCATTGTTAAAAGTATGCGTATCATCACCCCCTTTTGTTTTTGTCTTGCTATAAGACAAACACAAAACCCAAGTTCTTTCCCTTTCTATGGGTCTTGCTATAAATAAGGACAATAATAAAAACCCAGGTTGTTAAATCTTGTGTTTAATTAAGCTGGGATCGTTGAGTTAATACGGATTATTTTTATCGACTAAAGGGCATATTCATCTGCATCATGGACCTAAACAGGGAGGACAGAAAACGTATTGCCTCCACTAAACGTAAGATGGACGTACGTCGAAGAATTAGCAATCATAAATTTTCGGGTAGTGCAGCGCCCATTTATCAATGCACTGGAATCTCTTATTGCGCATAGATAAATCATAAATTTGTGTTCAAACCGTCCGCCGCGTTCACCACCCTTATCTGCAGATTGTAAATTCCATAGAAACATCTACGGATGATTTTCGTCGCCTAATATTATTTGCAAGAATAAAGTATTACCTCGTGTAATCCCACGTCGTAACACTTAAAATTTATGTATTCTAATACTCGCAGTATCATAAACAAATTTGATGAAACCTAATCACTTTTCCAGTGTGAACATCTCGATATCGTTACATTTACCGAAGCATGGCTTGCGTGTTATATCCCTAACTATGAAATTAGTATCGATAAGTATTCTGTCTATCGATATGAACGAACATTGAGACATGAATGAGGTGTTATGTTATATTTTAATTCTCATAAGTTGTGATGTCCTGCTAATTGACGATGACGCAGCAATTGATAATAATACCGTATGGTGTAATCTAGGACCTATTTTAAACTTGCTATTGGTATAATATATCGATTGCCGCGTTCATCTACACTTTCAATCGCGTTTCAGTTAACAAGAGACATGGTATCATCCTACCACCAGAGCGTGCGCTCTATATGTCGTCACCATATTCGATACTTCAATTCCCAACGTTGAATAAGCTGTTTTCTATAAAAATACCATCAAATAGAAAATAGTAAAATATATAAATCAACACAATAATATTAAAAATAAATTAAAAATTATTAGCGGACAATTTTTATGGATGGATAATAAATAATATACTTTGTATTATAATAAGATACTAAATAATCAAATTTCATCATAGGAAATACGTCCTTAACAAGTATTTGGACCGGCTGCTATGTTGAGTAGAGGAGTTAGGGGCTAAAACCTGATAGCATAGCAATTCCTCATGATGACCTCTAATCCTTATTATGATACAACATCTGTTATTTATTAGTCAATTCATAAAAATGACTTTTTTAAATTTCAATGTTTTATTTTAACTTGATATAAATAATAAAAATCTTATAACAGTTATTTATTTTACTATTTAATTATTAAATTTTGATTTAGAATTATTATTATGTTTTGTATATTTTATAGTTATATTAAATACTTAGACTCAGTAGCTAATTTGATTAGAAAAAATTAAAAAAAAACATAAATGACTGTTTTAATAGAATAATATAAAGCAAGCAAAGCTAATTTATTAATAAAAAATACATTGAGATTAATTGCTAGAAACTAAAGCATGTAATTCTCATATTTTGACATTTTAAATATTGTTCAAATAATCAAACGTTATTTTGCTAAACAATAATTTAGGATTCAATCATGATTCTTCGTTTCATAGTGAATTAGAAATTATTGAATAACAGAAATTATTTACCTCAGTATTAGTTCACATATTTCAACATTAATTCGAAATTTGTCAAAATAACTTATCTATATATAAATAGAAAAATCATTATGTATAATATTGCTCGAAATTTAGGCATGCCAACGAAATCACATTTTACCGGAGTTTGATTACATGGAGAGCAGACTTTGTAATCACTCCTAGCCGAGCGGATGGTAGCCGGCATAACTCATCAGTAGTGTTAACTACCATTAATCGTTTCGGCTGCCTTGTGATATATTTAGAAGGCATCTCCGAGAATTTGCTAAAGTGGTTGCATGGGCCTAGCCTCTTTAAACTAACCATGTGCTTTCCGAATCATCCTAATTTTATTCGGCAGGAATTTTACATGCTGTCGTTGCTTGCTTTCTCACAGGATCCTTTGGAAAATACAATTTTATAATTTTATATCAGATTAGTGCTAAACTGTGCCCCGGGAGCTAATAAGCTTCAGTTCTATAATTGTAGATGTTGCAAAAAACCGGAGTTCGATTACAAGTAGAGCAGACTTCCTTATCACTCCTAGACAAGCTGATGGTAGCCGGCAGCACTTATCAGTAGGGTGAACTACCATTAGTCGTTTCGGCTGCCTTGTGTTATATAAAAAAGGCATTTCCGAGAATTAGCTAACGTGGTAGCAAAGGCCTAGCCTCTTTAAACTAACCATGTGCTTTCCAGACTATACTAATTTTATTCTGCAGGAATTTTACTTGCTGTCGTTGCTTGCGTTCTTAAATGATCTTTTGGAGGATACTTTTTTATAAATTTATATCTGATTGTGTTAAAATGTGCTCAGAAAGCTAATAACATTCAGTTTTATAATTGTAGATTTTGCCAAAAATCGGAGTTGATTACATTAAGACCAGACTTCCTAATCACTCCAAAAAACGCATGGACTGTCAAAAACAAATCCAGATGCTATACTCTACTGATAACAACAAATTATGGATGACGGTCACGCTCGAATCTAATCATAATCCTTCAATCGAATATATCACGTTATGATCATCTCGAACATCCAGTGACATTTTTATACCGACTAACGTGTGGCATGACATTGTTTGAACATGAAACCTCAAACTCGCAATCTCTGACTGTATTCGTACAAAAATCTTAACATCATTTAACGAGGAGCGAAGGTTTGATACTGAAATGTTCAATATACGTCCAGTCTTTACTCGAAAAACACGGATGAGAATTGTGAGTGTCGATACAAATCGCTCAGCCACTTATCATAGTACAAACAACAACGTTAATAATAATACAAATTTATTTAATGTGGCAAATGCGTACAAGCTGTACGCTTACAAGTCCACAAACAAAAATGAAAAAGTCAAGCGGATAAATTGTTAAAATGGGATCGGATTTGTCGTTTGAAGCACTGCAGGGAAGTTGATTGGCGTATATGAATGGGCAGATGATTCCACGATAGAGGAGCAGCCACCAGGAAGGAGCGGAGTCCAAAGGAGGTAGAGTAGTTTGGGACATGTAAAAGAAGGGAATTACAGGAACGCAAGGAACAGTAAACAGGACGAGAATTATCAAGAAAAGGAAGGTTGAGAAATGAAGGGGTATGAAAAGTTACAAGGCGGAAAGCAACGATAAGAAGACGAATTTGAACACGACAATAAATTGTAGGCAAATCGAGAGAAGCAAGATGGTAGGATGTATGATCAAAACGACGAAGACGGAGGAGAATTCGGACAGCTGCGTTGACGATGCGTTGTAGGGGAAGAAGAGTGGATTTAGGTGAGTTGGAAAATAGACTAAGACAATAATCGAGTCTAGAAAAAAGGAGAGATGATATGAGAGTCATACAAGAAGGAAAATCGATCAATCTACGAACTTGACGGAGGTTGCGGAGTATCAAGGTAGATGAGCGTACTTTATCTCTAACGAAAGGTTTAAGTGAAAGTCGGTTGTCAAAATGGAAGCCTAGGAAAACGAGATTATCAACGATAGGAAGAATTGTAGAATTTAATGATACGGAGGGAGGTTCGAAGCCGAGGCGTCGAGGTAGGATCCACATAATTTTGGATTTATCAGGATTCAGAGAAAGGCGAAGGGAAGAAAGATGATTGGAAATTGAGACAAGACAGTCGGAAGCAGAAACACTAAGATCGTGAATACGATAAACAGGTGCATGAGCATAGATGAGAATGTCATCAGCATATTGCATAACATGGAAGTTAAATTTATGAGAAATCGAAGACAAATCACCAAGAAGAAGAGAGAAAAGTATAGGGCCTAATACGGAGCCTTGTGGAACACCGGACGGAATGGACGAAGGATGGGAGAGAGAAGAGTTAGAATATACGCGAAATGTACGGTTTGATAGATATGAAGAAAACCATGATACAGTGGGTAAAGAGAAGCCATAATCATGACGAAGGCGATGGAGAAGAATCGAGTGATCGACGATGTCAAAAGCAGACGATAGATCAAGAGAAACTATGACACTACATAATTTATGATCGCGCGATATGAGTAAGTCGTTATAAACTTTAAGACATGCAATTTCGGTAGAGTAATTAGAGCGAAAAGCGGCTTGGAAGGGAGGAAATAAGTTAGAGGAATAGAGATATGTATTAACTTGCTTAAGAACGAGACGCTCAAGGAGTTTAGAGAGGGTTGGGAGAAGTGAAATAGGACGGTACGAAGATGGTAGTGAGGAGTCGAGAGATTGCTTTTTGATGAGAGGACGAACAGTGGCGCATTTCCAGATGGAAGGAAATGTACAGCTACGGATGGACGAGTTGAACAATGTGGTTAGGAAGGGTAAGATAAAGGAGCAGATATTTTTAAGCAAGTGAGTGGGAATTGGGTCAGAAGGAGAGGTTTTATTAGGTAATGACAGCAGAACCGAAGAAACTTCATCAGACGAAACGGGAAGAAGGTGGAATAGTTCTGGGAGGGAAGTATTTAAAGAGAAGAGTGGGTACAAGGGGGCTATGGGTAGTAGGGAAAGTAAATTAGATAGCTTAGTTTGTAGATAAGAAGAAAATTCATCAGGATTTATATTACAAGGGGTAGATGATCGTGAAAGAATTGAGTTTAAGATTTTCCAATGAGATTTCGAGTTGGAAGATGACTCGAGTTGATTTCGCCAAAAGAGAGTACGTTTAGTACGTATAAGAATGAGATGTGAACGGCGTTGAGAAAAGTAGGAATCACGAAGATTTGGAGGGAGTGAGTTGGGTGAACGTTTAAGAAAGCGTTTATACATACGAAAAGAGTGACGGAGTCGACGCTTAGAAAGACTACAGTCAGAATCGAACCAGGGAGCATGGCGCAAGCGCTGGGAACGTCGAAGTCGACTAGGCAGAAGGTTATTGAGGATCGACGTAAGTTCAGAATCAAACAGAATGCAGAGATCATCGGGAGAGAGATAGTTAAGAGGAAGTGAAAAGAGTGAAGAATTGAGTAAGGCTGTGCAGAGAATAGGGATATCGAGAAGCTTCCAGGGTCGACTTGGTGTAGATAAAGGTAAAGGCGGAGAAGGAGGATGGGGACGAGTAAGAGTAAGAGTGACAAGGAAATGATCGGACAAACCAGGATCAGTAATTGACAAGGAGGTATAGTCATTGAAGCAGTTAGGAACAGCAATGATGTCGAGAGCACCGCCGAGAATATGAGTTGGGCTTGTTGAAAGTAATTTATAGTTAAAATCAGAAAAAAGATTAGTTAAAGTGATAGAGTCAGAGTCAGACGGGCGATCAAGACGAATGTTAAAGTCACCGAGAACAAAAGAAGGAGTATAAGACAATGAACAGTGAGACATTAGATCTGCAAGGTCGTTAAAGAAGATACGTGATGGGGCAACTGAACCTGGACGGTATACAATCACAAGTTCCAGAGGGAAAGGCGTTGATAATCTGCATATGAGTAATTCGAACGAAGTGTAACGGATGTTAACGTTGATTTTACGTAAAGACATTGGGTGACGAGCAATGGCAACAATACCGCCATGTATGAGATGTAATTTGACGAGCTGATTCAACTAGAGAACAACCAGAGCGACATAGACGACGAATAGCAAGATCGTTGGAGTCAGTGTGCCAGGATTCGGTAATGCAGAGAATATCGATAGATAATTGATCGAAGATATCGAGAAGCATATCAGCTTTATGAAGAATGGAGCGAGTATTGAATAGACTAAGACGAAAAGTATGCTTAGGAGCGAGATCGACTAGCGAAGAAGACAAGGGGGAGAGATGGGACGCCATCGAATTTTTGGCCTTGTGTGAAGAACGTGAAAATTTCCGTTGATTTTACGTATAGATAAGGATGACTCGCCGTTTGTTTCACGTCGATGTTTTTCAATGCGAGCTAAATTGAGCTGGGCAATATCAGAAGGGGAGCGGTCAGGAAAGATACGGCAAGTAGATGAAGTGGTAAGAAGTTTAAAACGTTGGGAGAGTACCGAAGAGGCATGTGAACTATGTCGGAAAACGATTTTTAAGAGTGGAGGACTGAGATGATTTGATTTAGTGGATTTGTTTAAACGAATAAAGGATACAGGAGCGATATTATTGAAGAGTGATGGGTTATCATCAGGAAGAATGGTTGCTAGGATAGACCTGAAAGCAGATACATCATCATCGAGGCGAGATTGTGGAGAAGCAGATTCGGAAAGCTTTAAGTTTGATATGATTATACAGCGATCGCGCGAAGGAAAACGATTTCGTGGAAGTGGTGGACGGACAGAGCTGGTAGGAGTCGAGGTAGATGAGCAGATAGAAGTGGAAATGACAGGGGTGCTTGATAAAGAATTAATATTGGTTGGAGCAAGTGTGACAGGAGCGGGGTGTTGAATCGGTTGATCAGAGATGTGACTGGATATGATTTTAAATGAAGGATGTAAATTATTTGGAAGTGTTACGTGGGAGGTAGAGTAAGGAGAATTAAAATAGGTTGGGGCATGAGTGACAGGAATGGAGTGTTGAATTAGTTGATCGGAAATGTTACTGGAAATGATTTTGATGGAAGGGTGTAAATTATTGAGAGGTGATACAGGAGAGGTCGAGTAAGGAGTACGTGAGGAGAATAAAGAAGTTTGAGATTTATTTAGATTGGGGGAGGAATAGGAAAGAGGAGGTACGAGATGAAAAGCTTTACCGTTAGCATTGTTAGAATGAGAAAGATTAATGGAAGTTTGGTACGTAGTTGAACGAGGAGTGTGTGAGAGAGTACGTTCAAAAATGGGATTATATGATGCGAAGTCAGGTGTTGATGCGAGGGAAACATCTAAAACAGCATTGGTCTGAGTGGACGTGTGTGATACAGGAGTAGATGAGCAGGATAACTGTAGTAGTCGTACTGATGTACAAAAACCGCAAGTGAAATGTTTACGTTTATACACCGAGTGGTCGGATATTTTAACACGAACAAGTGTCCATACATCGCAATCTTTGGAATCGCATCCAACTTCAAAGCTGGTATAACCATCATTGCATTCCGATGTGGAAGATTCTTGATCAGGAACAGGGATCTGAGATCGCGCTTTTTTAGGCATGACCTTTTGTCGATAGATTGAGCTCAATCCGCGAGCGTAGCGAGCGGAACTGACAGGAATAATTGTATGTTTATTAGCAATCAAAATTGTTTTAAAGTAATAATAAAAATAATTCTAAATCAAAATTTAATAACTAAATAGTAAAATAAATAACTGTTATAAGATTTTTATTATTTATATCAAGTTAAAATAAAACATAGAAATTTAAAAAAGTCATTTTTATGAATTGACTAATAAATAACAGATGTTGTATCATAATAAGGATATAATGAGGATAATATTACATCATCCATAATAAGGATAATCCTTCAATCGAATATATCACGTTATGATCATCTCGAACATCCAGTGACATTTTTATACCGACTAACGTGTGGCATGACCTTGTTTAAACATGAAACCTCAAACTCGCAATCTCTGACTGTATTCGTACCAAAATCTTAACATCATTTAACGAGGAGCGAAGGTTTGATACTGAAATGTTCAATATACGTCCAGTCTTTACTCGAAAAACACGGATGAGAATTGTGTGTCGATCAAATTGTCGATACAAATCGCTCAGCCACTTATCATAGTACAAACAACAACGTTAATAATAATACAAATTTATTTAATGTGGCAAATGCGTACAAGCTGTACGCTTACAAGTCCACAAACAAAAATAAGGATAATCCTTATTAGTAATAAGGATTATCCTTATTACTGGATGATGATCTCATACAGTTAAGACCTATTTTATCAAAGGTTATCATCGATTCCGATATTAGCATTGTTAAAACTATGCGTATCATCGCCCCCCCCCTTTTGTTTGTGTCTTGCTATAAGACAAACACAAAACCCAACGTTGTAGTCAACAATACACAGACTAAGGTATTTACATACCGGCAAATCTTGAAGACTTTATATGTAAAGACATGTTAAGGAGCATCATCAGAGGGTCGATTTTAGAGGTTGATAGGAGTCGAAGCCTAACCATTGTGAATTTGGCCGAATTATATGCACTGAACATCCTATGTCGACTGGATGATGATCTTTATACAGTTAAGATCTATTTTATCAAAGGTTATCATCGATTCCGATATTGGCATTGTTAAAAGTATGCGTATCATCGCCCCCTTTTGTTTTTCTCTTGCTATAAGACAAACACAAAACCCAAGTTCTTTCCTTTTCTATGGGTCTTGCTATAAATAAGGACAATGATAAAAACCCAGGTTGTTAAATGTTGTATTTAATTAAGCTGGGATCGTTGAGTTAATACGGATTATTTTTATCGACTAAAGGGCATATTCATCTGCATCATGGACCTAAACTAGTTTGAACTTTCTTGGCAGCTTAATAAACTACTTACATTCCAGATTATTCCTGTCAGTTCCAGATTATTCCTGTCAGTTCCAGATTATTCCTGTCAGTTCCAGATTATTCCTGTCAGTTCCAGATTATTCCTGTCAGTTCCGCTCGCTACGCTCGCGGATTGAGCTCAATCTATCGATAAAAGGTCATGCCTAAAAAAGCGCGATCTCAGATCCCTGTTCCTGATCAACAATCTTCCACATCTAAATGCAATGATGGTTATACCAGCTTTGAAGTTGGATGCGATTCCAAAGATTGCGATGTATGGACACTTGTTCGTGTTAAAATATCCGA
>WNNJ02001170.1:0-58582 GCA_012934845.2 Pomphorhynchus laevis | reverse complement strand
TAAATATTAAAGATTTGATTCAACCAGGACTGTCTATTACACCTATCTGCTTTTCTCTATATATAGAGAATTTCATGCTTCTACACTGCAAGACGGCGTACCGTTTCGGCTTTGAGAAGCCTCATCAGTTGCAGCAATACAGTGTATACACATGAAAAACATACTATATATAGATTAAAGCAGAAAGAATTTACGATATGCTAATTGCATGACGTAGCTTGCGCTTTCGAAGTCAATGCAATGCAGTGAATTCTAATCAGTGTAATAGACATCAGCGGGATCACTAAATGACCAATATAATGGTTTACAAAGGAAACAGCACCGCCGCCTGGGATCCTCACCGGACCAATAAATAAATTAAAGGTTATTAGTATGTTATCTATTATACAGCATGTTTTTCATGTGTATACACTGTATTGCTGCAACTGATGAGGCTTCTCAAAGCCGAAACGGTACGCCGTCTTGCAGTGCAGAAGCATGAAATTCTCTATATATAGAGAAAAGCAGATACTTAAATTAATACTTAAACATTAATTAAACATTTGTTCAGTATTAATGCATAAGATAACTAAATCATAATACAAATTATCGTTCACATGTAGTAATATCTTAATTTTGTAAGAATTCCGTGCAAAAATAATCCAAAGCCTAGGACTATTTTACAACACTCTAAGATTCAATATGATGAGAGTAATTCAAACTCCGAGTGCATAATATATAAGATACATAATATAAATAAAAATATTATATTTAAGGTAGTGTCTATTAAATTGTGTTTATTGAATTATCCTTTATTGTGGGCGAGGATGATTGTATTTGGCATTGATCATTGTATTAGCTAAGATGGGAATTATTACGGCCAAGCATGCTTGTAGTTGATAATTGCATTGACTATGAATTTTAGTTTACTTATAAGAAAATATAATATAGTAATTTCGTTTTATAATAAATGCATTTGTAATAAAAGTCTACGAAAGTATATACAGTAGCCTCCTGATTATTTATCAGTTGAAATGAAATTACTCTTGTTTAACATCTGATAAAAACAGATATTTAACATCTGCTATGTTATCTGATAACATAGCAGTTCCTCCTGATGACTTTTAATCCTTATTTTTATCCATCTTCTATTATTAATTATTCAATTCAAAAAATTGACTTTTTAAATTTCAATTTTAAATTTTAACTTGATATAAATATAAATTGGATAAAATCTTATATAATTATTTAATATTTATCTTTATTTATATATTACATGGCATATAAGAATGTAATGCTTAAGAATGTATTTAGAATGCAAATGCAAACACATTTAATTTTATAAAAAAGAATTTTTAAAAAGAATTTAATTAAATATTTTACCGCTTTACTTATTATTACTGAGTAAGTAAATATGGCTTGCCATCTTACTTTACCTGGCTTACAGCATTAAATCATAGTGCAATGTCATCAAAGATTTCATTTGTAATAATAACTGCACAATTAAATTAACATAAAATTAGGAAGAAATATATCGATGACTAGTTTGATTATAGAAATTAATTGCAAATATAGATAGGTATTCAAATTGAAGGTATATCCTTCCCTTTCCAACGCAGATTTAATTTGAAATCAGAAATGATTTCAATTAAATTTGCAAAATGTAAGACGAATGTCTTTTATTTAAACTAAATGCCAAACAAAACAGACGAGTCGAATGATCGTCATCCAGCATTAAGAAGGATTGAAACGTGATTAAAGGATTTAAAAGGATTAAATGTAGGTATCGGATCAGTAGCTGATAATGTCAACCAATGCTGAAATGTAGCGTACTGCTGTTGGCTTATATATAGGATTAAGATAGTGTGCAGTTATTATTGAGTAAGTAAATGTATCAAAACGAATTTTTTATTTAGCAATCTCAAGATTCCAGTAAATCTGATATATATGTTCAAACAATTAAGAATACTCATTTACTTCAGACATTAATTATTACCCTACAAATTTCCATGTGATAACCTTCAACCTTAATTTAAATTCTGGATTTCTATTTATGGAAGTCAAAAAGATGCCTATTAAGATACTTGATATAAATATAAATTCTATAAAACAAATCAAATCAGCTAACCAAAACATTCGCAAATTTAGTTCCCAATTAAACTTAACTTTTAACAAATCAAATCAGCTAACTGAGTCTACGTATTTAATATAATTATAAAATAAACAAAACATAATAATGCTAAATCAAAATTTAATAATTAAATAATAAAATAAATAATTGTTATAAGAATTTTTATAATTTATATCAAGTTAAAATAAAATATTAATATTTAAGATAAAAGTCATTTTTATTGTAATTTTCTGAAGATAATAGTTGATAATGATCCATTTATTGATAAATAATTATTGGAGCTGGATCAAAGAAATAAGTTAAATTTTATTAAATATTTCTCTAAACTCTGTTAGCATCTTCAGAAAATTACTAATTAGTAATTTTCTTAATTAGTAATTTTCTAAAGATGCTAACAGGGGTTAGCGAAATATCAAATAAAATTTTTCTCATTTTTTGATTCAGCTGCAATAATTCTTTATCAATAAATGGATCAGTATCAACTATTTATAATAAATAATTTTATATAAGATTTTATACAATCTATTCAAAGTTGAAAATTAAAATAACAGTCATTTTTTATGAATTGAATAATAAATAAGAGATGTAGTATCAGAATAAGGATTAGAGGTCATCAAGAAGAACTGATAGGCTATCAGTTATAACAGTTCTATAAAATCTATAAAATCTTAAATATCTATATAATCTTAAATAATTATTTATCGTTATTTTTACTAATATATAGTATAAAATACGTAGACTCAGTCATCATTTTGGATGACATCATTATGAGGGACCAAATTTCATTTTGAAAGGGTGTGGGTCGGATGGTAGTCAGCCAATACTAAAAGGAACGAAACGTGAAACGTAGGTATTGGATCAGTAGCTGATGAGATCCACCAATACTGAAATGTAGCGTACATCTGTTGGCTTATAGATAAGATAAAGTAGCGTACAGTGTCATAAAAAAATTCAATTGTAACAATGACTGCACAAGTATATCGCCTTAAAATTAGGAAGAAATATATAGATGAATCAAATTGAAGGTATAACCCTCTTACCAAATAAAAAGTAGGTAGAACCTTCCTATTTATTTATAAATATAATACACGAATAAAAGTGAATATTTAAAATAATATCTGAGTATATAATATGTTGTTATAATAATTCATATATTAAAATAATTATATTTAAATATAATATTTTCTATTATGTTGTTTTATTTATAATATATAATCATATAAGCGATTACTGTTGAAATTATTAGCTATTAGCTACTATTATTGAAATTATTATAGCTATATAATTATTATATTGCTATAATCATATTATAGCTATATTAATAAATACTAACATATCTAGCCATAGTAATAAATCAAAATTATTTGAAATCAAATTATTTTTATTTCGGCAGGCAAACTATGTATCTATTAAAGCCAGTAATCCTATAATAATATAAATTAGAACAACAATTAAAATCAGATTTTAAATGAATAGGGAACGAATTATTGTTCCATATTTAGACATCTATTGGTTCTATAGCAATATAAATTGGAACACAAAATAAAATCAGATTTAAAAGGAATATGGAACAAATATTGGTTCCTTATTTAGACATTTATTGGTTTAAATATGGGAAAATTAACCCAATTTTCACGCTTATATACTTTTTGATTTTCAGTTCAGTTGGAACAACATTGCCGTTAAAAACTTAGAAACTGCATGTGAACTGACGATTTAGATCTTTGTTCACATGTCGGAATCCATGATGGAATACGTTTAGATATCATTAAAGTAGTAAACCGCCACCCGTGATCTGCGAAATATTTGTTTCGTATATATTTTATATATTTTGTTATATACATAATTAAGCATTTCGTCTCTTTGCAAATATTTTGGTAGCTATAAAATCGAGTTTACCTATATCCTATGAACTCATAAAATTGCATTCATATATTACATTATCTTATAACAATTATGGCGCATATTAAACTTAAATTCAAAAGATAACGAATATAAATGCATGAATCAAAAAGTAAATAAAACTAATGTAGCCTATAAATATATTAATAAAATATTAAAAGCAAACATTGAATTTTAGTTATACACAGCAAACATTGAATTTCAGTTTCCATAAAATATAATATAAAATCTAGAAATAAAGTAGTCTATAAGCGTGAATATTAGTTCCATTTGTCTATTATTGAATTTTAAACATGTTTTATGTACTTTTGTTCTAATTTATTATTTACAGGTTAATGTAAACTGTATTGTTTACGATAATTTTTGATACTCTTTATTTAAAATAAAATCTAGAAATAAAGTAGTCTATAAGCGTGAATATTAGTTCCATTTGTCTATTATTGAATTTTAAACATGTTTTATGTACTTTTGTTCTAATTTATTATTTACAGGTTAATGTAAACTGTATTGTTTACGATAATTTTTGATACTCTTTATTTAAAATAAAATCTAGAAATAAAGTAGTCTATAAGCGTGAATATTAGTTCCATTTGTCTATTATTGAATTTTAAACATGTTTTATGTACTTTTGTTCTAATTTATTATTTACAGGTTAATGTAAACTGTATTATTATTTACAGGTTAATGTAAACTGCATTTTATACGATGATTTTTGATACCTTTTTGAAATTATATTTATCAATTATTAATTATTAATTATATATTTATCAATTATTAATTAATTTTTATTAGCAATAAAAACAAATTAATGCAAATGAAGAATCGGCAACTTTATTTATAAGGCTAAAGTCATACAACAGAAAATCCGTCCTAACAAATAATAGACGATAGTTAATCATCGACACATTTCGAACCTTTATTTCTATTCAGTTTGTAGAAGTGATAAACAAGAGATAAAGAGAATGATGCGATAAGCAAAGCCAAGAGGAGAGACATTACTATGAGATCTGACTTTTCAACAGGCTCCATTGCAATGAGTACGAGTTCAATTGTAACTGGCTCCAAAGTGTGTTCTCAACAAATTTATCACAACTATGTGATCATCATTCAAACTCGTATGTAATTCTCACTATTACGCATGTAATAATAGTCATTTAACTGAGACTATTATCTACGATTTACATGAGTCATCAATATGCACAAAGCGTTGTATGTACTTTATAGTTTTCGCAAAACTAGAAAAACGTGAATGAGAAAAAGCGTGCATTGTCTGCTAAATTTCATTCGTACAATTTAAACAAGCAATATAAAATGTGTGAATGCATTTAGTTTTGTTCAAGTTAACATTGAATTTAGTGCTAAAATTATAAACCTGTATTTGAGTATAAATTAACATAAAATAATTTACAAATAATTTATAAATCTAGCAACAGGAAAAGTTATTTTAAAACGAAATAGATACAAATGTCTTAATCTGATAATATTTATAATTACAATTAATATAATTGTATAATATTTAATATAATATATAATATTTTATAATATAATATAATATTATATTATATAATATATTATAGTGAAAATGATCGTAAATGCCAACAGTCAGATGCTCATCACAATATTATATTAGAAGAGGGCACATAAATGGAACGTTAAAAAAATATCTTTATATCTTACAAACCGCAAGAAAGCGAGGAACGATTATGGATAGGTTATGGTATCAAAAATAGTATCAGAATAAACAAAAATTTTAAGTCGAACAAAACATAATCCTACTATTAATATCAGTACGTCGTCTTCGAATTTACTTACGTGATTATAGAATTCAGGTATCTGAATGTCATGTTTCTCAACGTTGAGCAACAATGATAATAAATGAGTTTGTCATTTGATCGATTAAAAAATTTACACCCAGGAGTTATTGCGCGTATGGTAAACGAATTACGAGGGAACGCTTTCTCCTATCTTCCAGATGATGTGACATTGCAAGGCTGGGGGTAAGTCTATAATACGGATTCACACCATCCATAACATATGTTAGCCATATGTCACAGTGGCCTACAAAAGAAGGCGTCGTCACTAAGCTAACGGTTTTTTTTTAAATCGAATGATAAATTTTGTCATTCACTTTAGATGACAAAATTGTAGAAACTTGTCTAAACACAATAAAATATTTCTTAATAAATGACTACTTTATCCTATCACTACTTATGCAAATTTATTTATGCATTATATAATTCAACTATCAGAGTGTCGTGTTTCTCAACATTGAGCAACACTGATAAGAGTTCTATGGTAGCGTGTCCGAGTGGTCTAAGGCGCTGGTTTAAGGCAATAGTCTAATAAAGCTTGAGTTTAAATATTTTTAATGCTAATATAATAATTTCGGTAGCGTGGCCGAGTGGTCTAAGGCGCTGGTTTAAGGCACCAGTCCGAAAGGGCGTGGGTTCGAATCCCATCGCTGCCAATATGAAAATTTTTCCGATTTACGAAAAGAAATCGGATCACTAAATATACATCAGAAACAAGAAATATGGAAAAGCAAGCTATTTTATCATTAACAAGCAAAGTAAGTGTAGCTTTTCATGTAATTTAACGTTATCGGATGAACTCCCTTATATCAAAAAGGCTACGAACTTGATAATAATATCTCAAAAGGTTCCTATGGACTCTAAGGTACACTTTACTCGTTTCCTTAGATCATTTATTAAGAAATACCAACCCAACATAATATTAATTAATTTAACAAAAACATTTGTTAGCAGTTACCGGATCTCTTTCTCAACGCCCGACCTGGCTAGGGAATTTCTATTATATGGAGAGAAGTCGTTTAAAGGACTGGCCTCTATATCCTATAATCCAATATAGGCAACAGTAAAAATTACTAATATTCTTACATCCTTAGAAAACAACGATTTGGAGGAGTTACATGAAAAGTATAACATACACGAGATTCATATAATTAAGGGGAGAAGCCACACCCCCTACTAATTGCATTCGCAATCACATATTTAGGCACCGCGAGAATTCTATCTAATTCATGTTGCAAACCCTCTATGAGGTGCAACCTTAGATTCTCGCTAGCGCTGAAGATAATATGACGTTTCCTCACTGCAATCAGTGCCACTCCTGGTGAAGCAGATGGTCGCCATGCAAGAACGACAAAATATGCGAGGTTTGCTCATTGATAAATCCGGATTATCCGATGTCTGCAAAGCACGTCCCGGCTGCTAAAACTGCTCACTTTCCCACCCCGCTTGGTTTAGAAAGTGCTCAAAGAAACTACATAAAAAGATTATCTTCTAACGCAGGCAAATAGTCCAACGATCAACGAGGCGTGAACACTCTTACAAGCAACGCACCTTAATCCACGGAGGATATTCTGAAGTTTATCAAACTAAAAATTTCGGAGCAAATGAAATCGATCCATACAATGATTAAGCACTTGACCGACGCTTTTTCAACATCCAGCGAGTGATTCAGTACCGACAATCATTTCAAACGAACGCTCCTCATCGGGCAGCACACCTATTAAAAGCTAAAAAAGAAAGGAGCAGCTTCGATGATCGTGGAAAATAATGATAATTCCAACTCCAGCAAAGGAGTGGCCAGCTGTTCAGCAGTAAGAGCCAAAGGCCAGAATAAAAACCATTCCCTTAGGGTCTAACTAGGGGGTCCGCTGTCCCTTTTTGTGACACCCTTGCATGGGAAGTAATTCAGAATCGTTTCATTGAACTATCATTCAGGGGAATTGAGGAGGTGCTTCTGCCCTTATTTTTTATCTGGCCGAGATTCAGATGTTATATTCCTTCAGGAAACTAGATCAATCCGGTCTCCTCAGGACATTACTCGGTTTCGTCCAAAACACATATTATCCCACTTTACTCCGTACATAACCTCACCGCACTCCTCTTCTTCTCAAGGTCTTTTATCCTTAATTAAATGCCACTAATGATCATCCATGCTATTGAACTACTCTTGTTCAACCAAGTCTTATTTAGAGATAACACTCTGAAAGAACGGTAAACACATCAGTATAGCCAATATATATTCGGCCGAAAGAGATTTCCAAGAACCGTGATCTACTGGACCGTATATTGGGTAACGACTATGACATGTAACCTGGTGACTTCAACGACAGAACTGGTCGTTGGATTAACGCAGCACTTCGCAAATCTAGGAACGTTTATCTTATGCATAAACCACTATCCCTTACCTTTCATTGCACAAAAGCAAATTTGGTATTCGTCGTCGTCTTCGGTTGCTGCGAAATACATCGACATTCGAGTCCGTTTGTCTATATGTGGTTGATATCTCATCGTGCTGTTTGTCTCCATCCTGTTCCTCTAGATTCCTATGGTCGGTCGTATCTTGGACATCCTTATTCAAATTAAACTCGTGATCATTTGTATCATGATGACCTTCGACTAACTTCTCAGTATGTTGATCGTCTAGAATACATATAGTGAATTCTTTGTTGATCGGATCAGGAATTGTACTTAGTTGGATTTCGTTCCTTTCCGTGTATGCCCCTTTATCCCTATGAACGCGTCCGTATAGTTATGAACCCTTCCATGAAACATATTACATGGTCCATGATCCTTGATACACGGAGCAAGTTGTTTAGTCGACACCGTCGATTTGCTCAGGCAACACCGTTTCTGCATAAATAATAAGATAATTCGCGGGACATGAACGAGGTTCCTCTATCGAAATTTATAAACGAGGGTGTACCGAATAGTGCGAATATCCGACTCAGACACTTTATCACCGTTTTGGTCGACATATCAGGATAAGCGAAGCCAAATAAGAACCGCGAAAAATCGTCCACCGTTACAAGCAAATAACGATTTCTAGAAGTTGATGGCATCGGTCCCTTAAAATCGATTGATATTCTTTCAAATGGTTGCGTAGCCTTCCTTAATCAGAGAAATGGCAAGACGATGGAATAACGGTCGAATTCCAGCACACACGGCACAGTCCCCTACTACGCGCTTAACTTCATCGGTCGAGAATGGCAGGTTGCGTGAGCGGACACAGTGTGTCAATCGTGTAATACCAGAATGAAATAGGGTATCATGAATTAAACATAACTGAGATATGGACGTTTTAATTGCCGCACAACGCACTCTAGACATTGCGTCTGCTAAAATGTTATCATCTCCGCGACGATACGTAATGTGAAATTTGAACGGGGCCAATTCTTATCTCCATCGGATTAATTTTTCGTTCTTAATGCGACTTCGATTGTTTGAGTAAACGAACGCCACGCTTCGTTGATCTGTTATAATTTCAAAATGACGACCCAATAAGTAGTGTCTCCAATGTTTAATACTCTTTACAATAGCTAGAGTCTTCTTCTCTATAGGGGCGTAATGTTTAGCTCCATAGTGTAAGGTTCTAGAGAAAAATGCAACTGGTCGGTTTTCCTAAATCAACACTGCAGCGATACATGAATCCGATGCATCTGTCTCGACCGTAAACATTTTTTGTTCATCGATGTTAGCCATTGTTGACTTCATAATTTCTTGTCTAAGATCACTGAAAGCCCGTAACGCGTCGTCACCTAATGGAAACGAATCGGATATTATAAGCGGTCGAATTTTCTCAGAGAAACTACAAATCCATCTGGAATAGTAGGCAAACAACCCGAGTACCCGCTTCCTTTCAGTTGGCGTAGACGGTGGTTCCATAACTTTGAGGACTTGTATGCGATCATTGTCTGGTCCTATCTTGCCGAAAGTAATGGCATAACCTAACAGGTTAATTTGTTGTTTCCGAATTTCAGATTTATCCGCATTCATGGTCATACCGTATTCGCGAATAACATTCTGAAAGTCGCGCAGATTACGATCATGACTTCAGCTGAGTAGCCGCAGACTATCACGTCGTCTAGATAGGCGAATACATCCTTGAGGTTCTGTTCAACAATGATGTTGTCAATTGTTCTCTGAAAAACTGCTGGGGAATTGGTTAATCCGAATAAAACGCGACAAAACTGGTACAGTCGTCCTGCAGCTTCAAATTCGGTGTACATACTTTCATCAGGGTGAATCGGCAATTGGTGATACGCTGATTGTAAATGGAACTTACTAAACACTCTATAACCAGCGACCTTATGTACAATGGTATCTATTCTAGGCAATGGGTAGGCGTCCATAGGTGTGAATTTGTTTATAGTATGTTCATAATCCACAACCAGCCTAAGTTTCCCTCGTGGACTCTGCACCACAAGAACTTGGGCCCTCCATGCTGATCGACTGGGTTATATAATATTCTCTTTAAGCATCCGATCAACTTCTGTTTGAATAAATCGAATATGCTCGGAACTGTATTGTCTTGATCTAATGGTTACAGGTTCACAATTGGTTACCAACGACGCAAACAACCGAGGTGAGACGACCTTCATCCTTGATAAGGCATCGAGATACAATGGACCGTTTGTACCCTTAAAGTCCATTGTAACGGACTCGTAATTCGACATAAATGGATTACCTAGTATGACGTCGTAACTGAGGTCAGGTAAACAGTGCAGGCGTATGTCCTTTTTGTTGCCGTTTGGAAGTTGAACGTTAGCAGAGCAGCAGCAAATAACCGTTGATATTTGGCCTTTCGTCGCCATAGACACCGTTTCTCTACATGGTGTAATATTCAGCTTGACCGATTTACGAGCTTGAAGTCGATAAAGTTCTCGGAACTGCAATTGTCGAAAAGTGCAATTACATCACTACCGTTTAGTTTGATGGTTTGTTCGGCTATTTGAAGACTATCTTTACCCATAGATTTGAGCAGCACTGTTGTCAAACGCGAATCGTTATGATGAGTGTCGATCACGTTGATACAAGATTTCTGTTTCGGTTTCGAGCGACATACTTTGGAAAAATGTCTAACTTTATCTCGCCAATTACATGTGCTATTACGCGCAGGACATGCCGATCGACGTAAACCAAAAGATGGCTTTATTTGACAATCTAGAACAAACAAAACGTTTATAGTTATAATGTCATATCATCTTCATCCACTATGTAATCGTTGAAACGGCTTGGCATTTTACGTAAGTGTTGGCTATGCCAGACCTGTGGACGTTTTTGATTTCTGAGCGGTTCGCTGATCATCGTTTGTTGATAGTCATCATAATGTTTTGGTTCACTCACTGTCTTTTCCGCTTCCCTTTTCGTCTGGTATTGATCAATATGTAGCTCGCTTTGGGTGTTGTTTCCTGATATATTGTAATTGGTCGCTTTGGTTGGTTCCGTAGTCCGTGTGTATGTTGTCTCTGAGTTTGCCTCGTTAGATATATCTGGAAACGTGTGTAATCATCAGCTTAAGGAGCCAGATGCTTCAACGATACGGTTGTTTCTAGTCCATCGTCGAATCTGATAGAAGCTCTGGATGGATCACATCTCAGAAGTTCCACGACCTGTACTTGAGGATCATATTTGCTAGAGCGAACATGCTGTTTTAATAGAACTTTGCCAGGCGTATGTAAGCAAGTTGGTAACGCCTTCCCTGTGCAAGATCTGCGCTCAAAACGAAAGAACCTCTCATGAGGAGTACAATTCGTCGAAGTGCAAAGCAATGATCTTACTGAATGTAGTGCAGCTGGTAGAGATGATTCCCACGTCGTGATTGGTCTATTATGAGAGGCTAAATCGAGCTCAATAGCCTTCCAGATTATACCGTTGTACTTTTCGATCTGGCCATTACATGTCGGATTGTATGGACAGCTTCGACTTGATGATATTCCTAATCGATTTAAATAATCGCTGAACTCTCTCGCAACAAATGCTGGACCACGATCGGAGTGAATCATTGCGGGCATTCCAAACATGAAGAATAATTTCTCAAGACATGCGATGACTGTTGATGTCGTCATGTTAGAACATGGAAAGGCGAATGGAAACCTCGAGAACTCGTCGATTACGACCAAGATATAACGGTTGCGTGTTGATGATGGAATCGGTCCTTTGAAATCTAGTGATAAGCGCTCGAATGGTTGGCATGCTTTTATTAAGGCGTGATCGTTTGGCTTGAAGAATCTTGGTTTAAGCCGAGAGCAAACGCCACAATTTTTGACGATGTTTTTGATGTCCTCGACAGAACATGGAATATTCCGACTACGGATGAAGTGGTACAACCTCGTCATTCTCGGATGGCATAATGATTGGTGCAGAAACTTAAAATGGGTCAACACATTGTTGCTGGTCAATCCACAATATTGTCGGGAAATAGAAAATTTCATATTGATACGGGGCCAACTCAATGTGCCATCTTACAAGTTTCTCATTCTTTATAGTGCTTTTATGTCGGTCGTTGAATATGAACAAAACACTCGCTTGGTCTGTAATCAGTTGAAATTTTCGACCCAGCAAATAATGTCGCCAATATTTGAGGCATTCAACGATCGCAAGGGCCTCTTTTTCAAGTGATGAATATGTCTTGGTAGCCCCCTGTAATGTTTTCGAAAAGAAAGCAAGCGGCTGCCCATCTTGAGAGAGTACTCCTGTAATGGCATTCTTTGATGCATCCGTCTCGACAATGATCATTTTCGACTCGTCGAATACTTTTAGGACAGCTTCCGCGATCTCTTGTTTGATTGAGTTGAATGCATTTGTTGCATTTGTAGCCAGGGGGAATTCGTACACGTCTAGAAGAGGGTTGATCTTCTCTGAAAAGTTTGATGTCCATCTGAAATAAAGGGCACACATGCCGAGAATCATTTTAAGGTCTGTAACATTCCGAGGCTGTTCCATGGTTGTAATAGCTTTTGTTCTATCAGGGTCGGGTCGTATGTTATTGTGTGTTACCAGGTAGCCGAGCAAACAAATCGACGTGAGACCGTACTTACATTTACTTTCGTTCAAGGTTAGTCCATACTTAACAGTAGTATCTTTGAATAGACGTAGGTTCACATCGTGATCGCCTTTATCTGTACCGCATACGACAATATCATCCAAATATACAAATGTACCCTTCAGCGATTCGGCTTCTATCATATTAACTATGATTCTCTGAAAGACGGCCGGGGCATTTGTCAATCCAAATGGAACCCAATTAAATTCGTAAAGCTTGCCCATTGCTTCGAAGGCGGTGTAACACTTCTCTGACTCTCGCATTGGCACTTGGTGATACGCGGACGTTAAATCAATCCGGATGAAGAACGTATACGTAGCGATACGTACAATAGTAGTGTCAATCCTGGGAAGTGGATATGCATCTAGTTCGGTGAACTAATTAATTGTCATCAAATAATCCACCACAAGTCTTTGTTTCCCTGATGGATTTGAAACTACCACTACTTGCGCTCGCCAGGGTGACTGACTGTGACGAATAATTCCTTCGCGCAATAATCTCTGAACTTCACGATCGATGAAATCGGAATGCAAGAGGATGTACTTCCTTGATTTGACAGCAATGGGGCGACAACCTGGTGAGAGCGTGTTAAATAAACTCGGTTCTTCTATCCTCATTGAATCTAATGCGGCTAGGGTCAACGTTGGAGTATGAGAACTGAGGGATAGTGTCACGGTTTTGAATCCGGATAGAAAGGAATGTCCCAAAATGACATCACAACACAAGCATGGAAGGCATAGAAACTTAACGTCATGATACGTTCGTCCTTGAATCATCGCGTTTGCAAGGCAATATTTCTTAACAGTAGACGATTTGTCTGTGGCGGCCATCGTTATGACATTGTGACATGAATGTGTAGTCAATCTCAAACTCTTTGCAACTGAAGCATTTATAAAATTCATCGAACTCCCGTGTCAATTAACGCTCTCATATTATGATCATTTAGCTTAATGTTTACGATCGAACGTCTTATGTCGTTATTTATACTAGCGAGCAAGGCGCCAACAGCCTCAAACTCCGAATCTTCAGTCATTGCGTTAACACGAGGACGTTTGGATGACTTACACACCTAAGCAAAATGGCCACGTTTGCCACATTGTTGACAATCTGCATTTCTTGCTGGACATTTGCTGCGATGATGGTACTGCCTGCCACAGAAATAGCACTGTTTGGACATACTGACATCCGTTATCTTGTTATCAACACCACTGCATGTTGCGTTCTCTTGAGCTTGAATTGACGCTACGGACATATCAGGTGAACAGTTGTACGCGGATGCTTGCAATTGTGCATTTTCAAGCGTGCGTGCTCGATCAAACGCTTCGATAGCACTAAGATCCTTGCTTTCCAATAGGCGTTGCCGTATATGCGTTGAGCGCAACCCACTAACAAATGCGTCGCGAATCACTAAGTCACGATGCTTGATCGAAGTAACTGCTTGAAATTCACAATCTCGACTGAGCGTTTGTAAGTTGAGGATGAATTGATCGATCGATTGCTCGTCGGTTTGTCGATGTGTGAGCAGTTTGTATCGTGTGAATTTTTGACTTTTCTTCTTAATAAACAGAGCCTCCAGCATTGAGATGGCATCATTGTAAGTTGTTGCAGATTCGATATGTCGATAGACCGTAGTTGACACGTGATTGACAAGGATGTCCAAACGTGAATCAGCAGGTAAGTCTACGATGCTGTCAAGGAACTTTGTAAATCGTCTTTTTTAATGGGCCCATAGAGTGGCTGCGTCAAGAGTATCTGGTTCGAGAGCCAACTGTTCTGGTTTGAGAAACTTCTACATAATCACCAATTGTCAAATAAATTGACGTAAACCAAAAGATGGCTTTATTTGACAATCTAGAACAAACAAAACGTTTATAGTTATAATGTCATATCACCGATATCATGTGCCACCCTCGCCCGCGAAAGAAACAAACCTTGGTTGTTGCAGCGAGAACGGCAGGATCATTTGTTGAGTGATTCTGTTCTCGACCTTCATCATCCGCATAGACAGTGATAATCTGAACATCTCGCAATGACTGACTTTGAGAATAGCTGGCGGAATGAAGTTGAGCTATTTCCAGAGCTCTCGCTTTTGAATATGCGTCATCAAAATTGAGGTCACTGCATTCTAGAAGTCGTTGTCGTATGAACGACGATTGAAGACCTGCCCCGAATGCATCGTGCATCATCAGACTCTTATGTTCAAGTACTGAGACAGCTTTGAAGGTGCATTCCTTACTCAGGGTTTCCAGTGAATCAATGAATTGGTCGATTGATTGCATGCTTGTCTGTCTACATGTGCTTAATTTATATCGCGCTAAGACCTCGTTTCGGGGCTTTACATATAGCTATTCCAATCGATCCATTGCTGCGTTGAACCACTCGTATTCGCATATTTATATTTATCGATAGACCATCGGACTGACATGATTAACCAACACCTCTAATCAATCGTTTGCTTGAAGCTCTGTCATCAATGTCAAATATTTCGAAAAGCGACGTTCCCAGTGCGCCCAGAGCAACGGAGCGTTCACATCGTTAGGCTGAGTTGTCAGAGTTTCCGGTTTGAAAATCTTGCCATTAACAATTGTTTAATAAATTGTACTAACAGGAGCTTTATTAAACAATCTACAAAACAGAAAAATAAGTTAGTGTTCATTAAATATGTCATATGTATTTCCAAAAACAAAATTGTGTTTCTGATTTTGAGGTCATAACGCTAGCAAATGCTTCTCTATGTTCATAGGAAAGCATTGACCTTGAAACTAGAAAAAGTATTGGACCGTAGGAAAGGCTTTTTACAAAGGGCTTACGAAAGGCTTGATGATTAAGGCTAATTTGCAAGCGAGTCCATGCATTATATATCATATGAACTGGCTGTCATGTATTTTTAAAAAATAAATAATTGACAGATAGGTTTGAACTTGAAACGGATACACAAACCCTACAATAATAAACAATTTAAAAAAGGAATATTAAGAGAAGATACAGTTATAGTATTTTTCATCTAAGCTGAAAAGTTACCGCCAAGGAGCTGTTATTTTTCTGCTATGTGAGATTCCGCGTATGAAAAGCCTCACGAGTGGATCTGTAGGTATTGAACGCACTTAAGTAAAGAATAGACAGACGACAATTTGGCAAACCTATAGAGTTATGAACTGCAATTGATAAGTGGTACTTGGTCAATTGGCAGCAATTGATACCTAACATCGATTGGTACCTGTTTACATCGAACGTAAATATTTTGCATCAGAGAGTGACTAAATGGGGGTTTCTAAGGTCGAAACAGATGGATAGAATTTGATTATGGATGAACTAGTTTTGCTGATGGAATTGTCATCTACATCAGATAATGATATTTAGTTTCATGCAATTATTGCTATGGTTTGATTACTATTGCATTCAATAGCATCTGGTTGTCATCTTGATACTTTGAGAAAATAAAAAATAAGATGTTCGATTTCGATAATGCGCTCTCTTCGTACTTGCATCTCTTTCTAAGCTCGTGCTAGTTGAAAGCGGACTATGGATTTTGATTTAAAAATTTCCATGCGATTATTAATCAACATGATTATTAAATAATTAATAATTATTAAGCAATCATAAGCGTCCGCTTTATTAAGTTTTAAAATTATAAATTTTTCATCAAGTTAATTAATTTTTGCTTCAGTAAATTAATTTTATATCATTAACAAGTAATTTATTCCGTCACTGTCGCCTTACGACACTGGAAGTATGCGGAGGAAAAATTAAAGGTGATTATTATAAGTGAAAGAGTGCAGATGGGGTTGACAGCATGTATAAGCTCGTTGCATTTCTCATCACAGAACTTGCGAATACAAGAGTTCACTTGTATTTTACAGAACTTGCAAATACAATAATAAAATTAATATAATTATAAAATTATAAATAAAATTAATAAATTGTATTTGCAAGTTCTGTAAAACTGTAATTAGTGAAATTATAATCACAATTTACAAAATAGCTTTCGCAAATGGGCTTAATATTTATCTACAATTCGAGTTATCATTGTCGAAGTTTGCATAGATATTCTATGCATAATATTTTTGATTTCATTATCAAATCCCGAATTGTACTTATTGTACAAATTATTATATTATTTATATTGTACCTACACGCTCTTTATATTTGCTTTTTATCTCTTCATGATAAGCAATTACGTTTGACATGTATCATATGGCATTGAAAATGAAGATTTTGAAAATTAAACTATTGAAAATAAAGATGTCTTAGAAGGGCCCGTCTTTTACATGCTCAAAGAGAACATTGCATATTATGTCAGATTTCGCGTTTCAGTCTCTTGTTGTTGTCATTGCTTCGAATAATGAAGTGTTTCGGACATTTTGAAATATCGGCTCAAAAATTACTCTATATTACTCATCGAAGTTACTATAAGTTACTCAATATTTGTTAGAGTTGACTCCTTAGCTTTTTCTAATCGTGTTGTGTCGTACAAAAGTCATGCATCTAGTTCGGCAGGCCTGTACGATTTCTGAGCTTACATTGCATTCACACTTTCCCGATTCAAAGTTTTCCTATTGTAACAGGTAACCAGAGCATTCTAGAACACTTGACTATTTAGAAACAAATATTTGGCTTTATCATTTTTGCTCAGCCAGGCTACAGATATAGTTTTGTTCCCGATATTCACTCACCGTTCTGGTGAGTGAATTATTCGCGATGAATACTCTTACTCGTGTTAATTCCTAGTACATAAATGTGTACTACAAGGACTTGTTAAGCTGTCTAGGGTTGCTGAACTTCAATCCAGTTGTGCAGCAGCCCCCCAACTGATAAGACTTAAAAGTCGAAACAACATAGAGTTAGTATATGCTGTTTGAATCTTACCGATTCCTTCGATCAGAATATTTACGACAAATGTTCATTATTATTGTTCTCAATATTGCATAGTGCATATGCAACATTGAGTGGTGTTAATTATTATTTAAAAGGTCAAAATTTGATAACTAATTTCTAAATTATATAAATTTAAATTATTCATTAATTATTAAGGAATTATTTAATTTGTAAAGTTTAAGTTTTGTTTAAGATAATGTTTTAAAATGAGGAAGATTGTTGGTCAAATCAAGCAATACCATTGGGGCAAGCAGGCAGATAAATCTCTCATTATGGAGTTGCTATGCAGCAGTGGAAACATCGACTTCTTGAAACCAATTGATCAATGTAGCCCAATTGCTGAATATTGGTTAGGAAGTCATAAATCTGGACCATTCAAATTTCTAGATGAGAATATAATTCCATTAGAAGTAAAAATAAGATTTTTACTTAAAATACTGTGTGTCAACGATTGTTTATCGGTTCAAATTCACCCGGATAAGACCAATGCTATAAAATTGCACCAAGATGATCCCAATAATTATCCAGATGATAATCCCAAACCAGAACTAGTTGTAGCTCTTTCAAAATTCCGTGCATTATGTGGTTTTCGAAGTTCGACTGAAATCCAGGAAAACATCAACACGTGTCCTTTTCTCAAAACCCTTTTCAAGAAAGTCAATGGTTCGTTAGAAATTACAGAAAATAATCTTAAAGAAATTATTCATCACATTTTGACATTAGAGAAGAACGAGGTAGTTAATGCGATTTCACAGTGTCTGAAGTATTTTTCCGATGATCACGAGTGTAGTCAGTTAATACGTGAACTATCATCATCTTATCCTGAAGATGCTGGAATTTTACTTGTTTTATTTCTAAAGTTACACACGCTTGACACCGGAGAAAGCTTGTATGTTCCAGCAAACGTACCACATGCTTATCTAGCGGGCGGTGACGCTATTGAGGTGATGGTTTGTTCTGATAATGTTATACGTGCAGCACTAACTCCAAAATTTAAAGATTTACCAAATTTAATGAAATTAATGGCTATTTCAACCGTAAGCAAACTGTCGCCGATCAAAGTGCCACCATATTTCACTGTATATAAGTTGCCATGTGAAGAATATTTTGAAGTTAGGACATTTCAATGCGACAATTCTGAATTGTTACCGTTCACCGTTCCTTATGTCGATAGACAATCGATTTTATTAATTATTAAAGGAGCTTGCCGATTATCAAATGGAGAAATTATCGAAGCAGGTCAAAGTTTGCTGATTGATTCTTACGAATCTATGCAATTACAAGAATATATAAAACTGCCTTTTCAATTCTTTCAAGCATATTAATAGCTTTCAATAAATTTACAGGAGTTATATTTGCCAATTTTCAATCAATGTTAAATTAAATTTTGAAAAATACTAATATATTTAGCTTTTAAGCATTTAAATTACGAACGATTGAGGATTTGACAATAACAGACTATTTTTACAGGTCTGATAAAGCAAACACTACTCGCAGTTTATTATTTAATGGTAAACTTAAAATACAACAAACTTGTCCATGATAAATCAATGTATATATTAATGCATATTAGTTAATTATTTGCCTTAATTATTCTTAGTACTTACACTGTAAACGGGCACTCACCGCTTGTGAGTGCACTCTATGCTTTGATATGTATAGTGGTGAGTTAATACTTTTAATTCTTTAAAATCGTTTTTTATTTAGCATTTTACAAATTTTCGTACTGTGAATTTTTTTTCTAAAACAGATTATTTACTATCCATTTGCGAAAATGTTCACTTAAGAGGTAAAATTTATTTAAGTATTAAGTTGATATACTTGCGCAGTCTTGAAATTGATAACAATTTCAAGACTGCGAAACAACTGTAACAATTACAGTTGAAATTTTGATAACAATTTTTATTAACTATTATTAAAGCTGAATCAAAGAAAAGAGGAAATCTATTATTACAACAATTATTGTAATAATTGCGATTATTACAATAATCGCAATTATTGTAATTTTCAGAAGATGCTTACAGAAGTTAGCGAAATATCAAAAATAATTACGTCTTTCCTTTGATCCAGCTCTAATAATTATTTATCAATAAATGGATCATTATCAACTATTATCTTCAGAAAATTACAATAAAAATGACTTTTATCTTAAATTTCAATTTTTTTTGTTAAACTTGATATAAATTATAAAAATTCTTATAACAATTATTTATTTTATTATTTAATTATTAAATTTTGATTTAGCATTATTATGTTTTGTTTTGTTTATATTCTCACCATTGAAATTTTGATGACTATTTCTATTTTGCACGTTGCTTCAATCCTCTCTAGAAGCCAAAAGCAGTACGCTACATTTCAGTATTGGTGAACCTCATCAGCTACTATTGCAATACCGACGTTTCACGTTTCGGTCCATAAAATATTGGCTAACAATTCAATTGAATGAAAGATTTTTCGTCTAACATTTTGCAAATTTAATTGAAATCATTTCTGATTTCAAATTAAATCAACGTTTGCAGGGAAAGGTTCTAACTTTAATTGGAAAACCTACCTATTTTAAAATTAATTGCTATTATCAAACCAGTCATATATAGTTGGTTTTTTAATTTTAAGTTGATATACCTGTGCAGTCATTGTTACTATTGAAAATTTGATGACTATTTTACAATGCACGCTACTTTAATCCTATACTTATAAGCCAATAACAGTACTCCACATTTCAGTATTGGTGGATCTCATCAGCTACTGATCCAATACCTACGTTTCACGTTTCGTTCCTTTTAGTATTGGCTGACTACCATCCGACCCACACCCTTTCAAAATGAAATTTGGTCCCTCATAATGATGTCATCCAAAATGATGACTGAGTCTACGTATTTTATACTATATATTAGTAAAAATAACGATAAATAATTATTTAAGATTATATAGATATTTAAGATTTTATAGATTTTATAGAACTGTTATAACTGATAGCCTATCAGTTCTTCTTGATGACCTCTAATCCTTATTCTGATACTACATCTGTTATTTATTATTCAATTCATAAAAAATGACTTTTATTTTAATTTTCAACTTTGAATAGATTGTATAAAATCTTATATAAAATTATTTATTATAAATAGTTGATACTGATCCATTTATTGATAAAGAATTATTGCAGCTGAATCAAAAAATGAGAAAAATTTTATTTGATATTTCGCTAACCCCTGTTAGCATCTTTAGAAAATTACTAATTAAGAAAATTACTAATTAGTAATTTTCTGAAGATGCTAACAGAGTTTAGAGAAATATTAAATAAAATTTAACTTATTTCTTTGATCCAGCTCCAATAATTATTTATCAATAAATGGATCATTATCAACTATTATCTTCAGAAAATTACAATAAAAATGACTTTTATCTTAAATATTAATATTTTATTTTAACTTGATATAAATTATAAAAATTCTTATAACAATTATTTATTTTATTATTTAATTATTAAATTTTGATTTAGCATTATTATGTTTTGTTTATTTTATAATTATATTAAATACGTAGACTCAGTTAGCTGATTTGATTTGTTAAAAGTTAAGTTTAATTGGGAACTAAATTTGCGAATGTTTTGGTTAGCTGATTTGATTTGTTTTATAGAATTTATATTTATATCAAGTATCTTAATAGGCATCTTTTTGACTTCCATAAATAGAAATCCAGAATTTAAATTAAGGTTGAAGGTTATCACATGGAAATTTGTAGGGTAATAATTAATGTCTGAAGTAAATGAGTATTCTTAATTGTTTGAACATATATATCAGATTTACTGGAATCTTGAGATTGCTAAATAAAAAATTCGTTTTGATACATTTACTTACTCAATAATAACTGCACACTATCTTAATCCTATATATAAGCCAACAGCAGTACGCTACATTTCAGCATTGGTTGACATTATCAGCTACTGATCCGATACCTACATTTCACGTTTCAATCCTTCTTAATGCTGGATGACGATCATTCGACTCGTCTGTTTTGTTTGGCATTTAGTTTAAATAAAAGACATTCGTCTTACATTTTGCAAATTTAATTGAAATCATTTCTGATTTCAAATTAAATCTGCGTTGGAAGGGGAAGGTTTTACCTTCAATTTAAAAACATACCTATTTTTCCTAATGATTGCTTTTATCAAACTAGTCATATATAGTTTCTTTCCTAATTTTAAGTTAATATAATTGTACAGTTATTGTTACAATTGAAATTTTGATGACTATTTTTTATATAGTGCGCGTTACTTTAATCCTATATATAAGCCACCATAGTAAGCTACATTTCAGTATTGGCGGATTCATCAGCTACTGATCCAATACCTACGTTTCACGTTTCGTTTCTTTTGTTGATTGTTGATAATCACTCGACTCATCTGCTTTTTTCATGATTAGATTAAATGAAAGACTTTCGTCTTAGATTTTGCAAATTTATTTGAAAGTATTTCTGATTTCAAATTAAATCAGCATTGGTAGGGGAAGGACCTACATTCAATTCTTTAAGTTGAAGGTAGATTGTTCCCCTGCCAACGCTGATATAATTTGAAATCAGAAATGATTTCAATTAAATGTATTAATACTAAATTATAATTAAATGTATTATATAATTATAATGTAAAATATAATTAAATGTATTAACTTGTATTAATTTGTTTTTTTTGTGAGCGGTCAAAAACGTCACTGTAACGGCACTCTCTTCTCACGGCTACGTATTTTGCTAAGCGCTTTACCAACTGTTCTGCCTCATCCCCTAATCCACATTGTATTGACAAAATAACCGGTATAAAAGCTGCTCTTTCGATCTTGGATATCCGTTCGGAGTACTTAGCCTTTTTTGATTCTTGTTGTAATTGGATGCTGATCGTGGATTCATTGTGGCATAGGAATGATCATGTGTATTGAATACAGAAATGTCCAGGTAGGACCGCTCAGACGGGACGTAGTAATAATAAATTTTTAAAATGTAAGACGATTCTTTCATTAAATCTAATTGTCTATAAAAGCAGACGAGTCGAGTGATCGTTAGCCAACATTAAAAAGAACGAAACGTAAAACGTAGGTATTGGATCAGTAGCTAAAATCAACCAATACTGAAATGTAGTGTAATGCTGTTGGTTTATAGCAGCAGCGTTCTAATTTTTTTATATTTTTACAATTTGTAACATTTTGAGTTGTTATGAATACAATTATAACAATTTCACCATAAAATTTTTACTGTAACAATATTTTTTTAAAAATAGCTCATTTTAAGAATAATGCCGAGAAAGAGAAGTATACAGGTGCAAATATATATTTGCATCGAAAGTCTTATGCATGTTTGAAAGTACTTATCTCTGTGAACAACTTTTCTAATGTATTATGATGCTTAATAAGAATATCTTCACTTCTAGGTTATCAGAACAAAATTTATCTTCATTATGAAATTTTTTTATAAAAAAATTAAATCCTAACTTTAATAGCTTAAGTGAAGAAAATAATCACCACCAATCTTTGTTCAATATTCTGCATTGTTTCTTGTTTAAAAATTTCAGATCTTTTCCGTTATACTGACTTTGTCGTAGCAACATAAGAATGTGCTAAAATAGGAGAATTGTAAGTACTCTTTCAACTGACAATTTTTTTTTGGAGAAACAAGCACAAATTTAAATATTTAAATTAAAAAATATATTTTCCGATTGTGGCACGATATTATCCTCACAGGTATTGATCTTACTTTTGATACAGCAGGACGCTACTAATCAGTCTGGGTGGGTCTCATCAGCTGCTGACCCAGACCTACATTTCACGTTTCGACCCTTATTATCTACTTTCTCCGTTGACTGATGCTGATCGGAATTGGACTCAGGACGTCTGTATCGTGATTCAACGCAACATCCACTAGGCTGGCTGCTCCAGTGGAGTAGATATACATTTCTGTATATAACTTTTGGTAGGGGATCGTATTCTAACGATCTATTAGAAACCTACCCGATGTGTGTGATCCGCTAGCCGGATCACCCGTTTTTCATGCTGCCACTTGCAATGAATGTTTTTTAATTGTATTTGATTGCATCTGTGAGCTGAAAATTTTCCGATTGTGGCACGATATTATCCTCACAGGTATTGATCTTACTTTTGATACAGCAGGACGCTACTAATCAGTCTGGGTGGGTCTCATCAGCTGCTGACCCAGACCTACATTTCACGTTTCGACCCTTATTATCTGCTTTCTCCGTTGACTGATGCTGATCGGAATTGGACTCAGGACGTCTGTATCGTGATTCAACGCAACATCCACTAGGCTGGCTGCTCCAGTGGAGTAGATATACATTTCTGTATATAACTATCGTGCCACAATCGGAAAATTTTCAGCTCACAGATGCAATCAAATACAATTAAAAAACATTCATTGCAAGTGGCAGCATGAAAAACGGGTGATCCGGCTAGCGGATCACACACATCGGGTAGGTTTCTAATAGATCGTTAGAATACGATCCCCTACCAAAAGTTATATACAGAAATGTATATCTACTCCACTGGAGCAGCCAGCCTAGTGGATGTTGCGTTGAATCACGATACAGACGTCCTGAGTCCAATTCCGATCAGCATCAGTCAACGGAGAAAGCAGATAATAAGGGTCGAAACGTGAAATGTAGGTCTGGGTCAGCAGCTGATGAGACCCACCCAGACTGATTAGTAGCGTCCTGCTGTATCAAAAGTAAGATCAATACATGTGAGGATAATATCGTGCCACAATCGGAAAATTTTCAGCTCACAGATGCAATCAAATACAATTAAAAAACATTCATTGCAAGTGGCAGCATGAAAAACGGGTGATCCGGCTAGCGGATCACACACATCGGGTAGGTTTCTAATAGATCGTTAGAATACGATCCCCTACCAAAAGTTATATACAGAAATGTATATCTACTCCACTGGAGCAGCCAGCCTAGTGGATGTTGCGTTGAATCACGATACAGACGTCCTGAGTCCAATTCCGATCAGCATCAGTCAACGGAGAAAGCAGATAATAAGGGTCGAAACGTGAAATGTAGGTCTGGGTCAGCAGCTGATGAGACCCACCCAGACTGATTAGTAGCGTCCTGCTGTATCAAAAGTAAGATCAATACCTGTGAGGATAATATCGTGCCACAATCGGAAAATTTTCAGCTCACAGATGCAATCAAATACAATTAAAAAATATATTTAATTTTTTAAAATTTTAAGCGAATTGAAGTCGGAATAACTTTGAAATATATTTGTATTATTTGCATGAATTTCCGGTGTAATTGCTATCATTGTATAGTTTTCCAATAAATGCACGAAAAGTTATTCAACTTTCTTTATTTTTTGAAAAACAAATGACTTAAATTTGAAAAATCTCAAAAATTTCAAATATAAACATACAATTATTATTGCAGTACTGCAATCTGCATATTTATAATGATTTATAATCCAAAGCTTCGGTAATTTGAGATTTTTCACATAAAGTTATTGAACATTTAATTTCAAAAACAGTAATTTTTAATATTCTTAGAAGATTTGATCGATCAAACGATCAATCTAACATTTTTAAGGCATTGCAAAATAGCATCAAAACCGTTGTCGTTTCGGTGCCTTCTACGCCAAATAAATTCCACAAGATATGAGTCGATCATGGATCGATGTGTACCCCATCGTCGTCTATTTCTAGATTTTAGCTGGTTCCATGTCGACTCTATCTGTTGCGTGTGGATACCGTCTGAAGTCACAAATTCAACAGAATGATTGACAGTCCTGTGCTGAAAGCTGTATCCTTCCAAGCTTTGCACGCCACAATAACCTTTCCAAAGATCTGAATGGATTATTGAGCATGGCAGAATGCATTGGTCAATACAAGCATTTAGTGTTTCGGCGTTTCGTTGATCCACTGCAAAAAGTAAAACCTCAGAGGACTCTTTGCAGACGCCGCCAAACACCCATTGTTGCGTTAAGACGCGTCCCCTATTGTATTTGCGGCGTGCAAATACAGTTTCGTCGATTTCAACGACCATATCCTTACCCCCTATTTTGGTAGGATTGCACAAAATCTCAGCCGCACAGGCCTCACGCATGTAATTATTATAATCAACAGCTGTATTATGATCGATATCCAATTTCTCTTCACAGAATTGAACTGTCGTCAATTGTTTCGACCAACAATATATAAATACGATTGTTTTGGATAGGGATAATCGTGCTCCTTCAAATCAAGTCCCTTCACGAACGGATGGCGAAACATTGCACTGCGATTTTTGGCATCGCTAGTATATATTGTCTCCTCAATTACTTAGTTTCATCGAATGCTTGCGACGACATATTTTTTCTAAAATATCTTTAGAATATATGTTATTAATATAACGTTTGACATACCTCTTGGAATAAGTTCACGAGTCTGCAAGAATTTTACCGCATCCATTTCCGTAGTAATATTACTGCGTAGCCAGTTTAGGTTTATATTACTAGACATCTGCTAATATTTACGAATTTACAAAATAATATGTTCACAGAGATTATAACAAAGAGGTATTAAAACTTTTGAACATCTCCAAAGTTTGATAGAAAAATCGATTACACGTACATACAATATCACTTGGGAGGAATGGGGTATATCAAAGAGAGATTAAAGATTGTATTATATATGTGATAAACAATGTTGGGAAGATGAATTTGATGTATATGAAATTTAAACGACAATGCCCGATAAATCCCCATCCTCCCCATAGTAATCGATTGATCGATCAAATCTTCTAAGAATTTTAAAAATTACTGTTTTTGAAATTAAATGTTCAATAACTTTATGTGAAAAATCTCAAATTACCGAAGCTTTGAATTATAGATCATTATAAATAGGCAGATTGCAGTACTGCAATAAAAATTGTATGTTTATATTTGAAATTTTTGAGATTTTTCAAATTCAAATCATTTTTTTCGAAGAAATGAAGAAAATTGAATAACTTTTCGTGCATTTATTGGAAAACTTTACAATGATAGCAATTACACCGGAAATTCATGCAAATAATACAAATATATTTAAAAGTCATTCCGACTTCAATTCGCTTAAAATTTTAAAAAATTAAATATATTTTTCAATTTAAATATTTAAATTTGTGCTTGTTTCTCCCAAAAAAATTTGTCAGTTGAAAGAGTACTTACAATTCCCCTATTTTAGCACATTCTTATTTTGCTACGACAAAGTCAGTATAACGGAAAAGATCCAAAATTTCTTTTTTATTGTTGTAAAAATTAACTATCTTAGCGTTTTTGATTGTCATCTAAATGCATGCGTTTTTACTAACAGACTTGGTATATGCGGCCCGTGAGATTGAAATTAATTAAAATATGACTTGCCATCTTACTTTACCTGGCTTACAGCATTGAATCATAGTGCAATGTCATCAAAGATTTCATTTGTAATAATAACTGCACAATTAAATTAACTTAAAATTAGGAAGAAATATATCGATGACTAGTTTGATTATAGAAATTAATTGCAAATATATATAGGTATTCAAATTGAAGGTATATCCTTCCCCTACCAACGCTGATTTAATTTGAAATCAGAAATAATTTCAAATAAATTTGCAAAATGTAAGACGAATGTCTTTTATTTAAACTAAATGCCAAATAAAACAGACGAGTCGACTGATCGTCATCCAGCATTAACAAGGACCGAAACGTGAAATGTAGGTATAGGATCAGTAGCTGATGAGATCAACCAATACTGAAATGTAGCGTACTGCCGTTAGCCTTGTAGAATGGAAGCAAATTGCAGTGTTATCAAGAATTTCAATTTAAACAAAAACCGCACAATTATATTAACTTAAAATGATTAATGAATATTAGACGATGTACCATAATAAGGGTTAGTCGTCATCCAAACGAAGTGCTATGTAATCATGGTTTGGTCCCTATTTTCCGATCCAACCTAACAGCGTGGGCCAAATACATACAAATGACGTATTATCTCCGATAAAATGATTATTCCTATAAAACAGATTTTTCCTATAAAAAATGTCCACGTAAGGGTTAACATTCATTATATACTTCTGGAAATCTAGTTTCACAAAGAGCGGATTGTGACTGCTCAAATTAAGATTGCTTTATAATTTTATTCATTCAATCAGTTATATTTAAATTGTTATTTAATTGATTACATAAATTATATTTTTTATAATTCTCAGATGATAAATTCGTGATAATTTCGTTCGAAGATGGGCGAAATAGAAAATATATTTATTAATTTTTATTTTTTGTTGATCCTGCCCGAAAAACTGAAAGTTTGAGGAATAAATTAAATAAATTTTTAATAATAAATTGTTAAATCAGCTAACTGAGTCTACGTATTTAATATAATTATAAACTAAACAAAACATAATAATGCTAAATCAAAATTTAATAATTAAATAATAAAATTAATAATTGTTTTTAGATTTTCTATAATTTAAATCAAATTAAAAAATAAAAATAAAAAATAAAATGTAAAATAAACGTCATTTTTATGAATTGACTAATAAATAACAGACGTTGTATCAGAATAAGAATTAGAGGTCATCAGGAGGAACTGCTATGCTATCAGGTTTCGACATAAAAAATGTAAGTGTTAAGTTTTGACATAAAAAATATTAGTTATATTATAACTTATATTAGTTATCTTCTTTGCGAGTAGTGTGTGGAAACGAGATAATTTAATGTAAATTTTTTATTTTGAAGCAGTTTAAACGAAAATAGAAAATTTATTATTATTATTTAAAAATTTCGCTGCTTTATTTCACCATCATCAGAAATATATAATCTTCCTTTATTTTTTATATTATTGTAATCAGAATCATTATTACAAGATTTATTCAGTATATAGCAGTAAGCATGATAACACGGTAAGGAAAACGAAGAAAAATGACGATTTAGCAAAGAATTCTGATCTTGAGATAAATCTGTTCAGATACGGGCTAACATATCCACATAGTGCAATCAATATAACAATAATAGGCGCATATAATGATGTTGTACAGCACCAGTAATATATCCATTGAAACATTATCCCTAGGCAAGTGAATTGAATTAGAGTAATTGTGCGAATTGAATATCCAAATTTCAAAAGTGGATTCATAATTAGCAATTCGATTGCTTCATACATATTTGGAGTTAAACTATGCCAAAAGTCGGCAATGCTGTCAAAGTCCAGCCAGCTAAAAGCTTCCCAGTTGTGATTAGTGGTATCATAAAACCAGACCAACTTTTGAATGTAGCTAACAAGTGCCACTAGTCCGGCTGTAGGGCAATTACAAAGCAGAATTTTGCCTACATGGTATTTTAAATCATTCTGGTTTGCTAGCAATCTTTTTTCAGGGATGAATACTAACTTCCAGATTATGTTTATGACCATTATTGAAGAAATACATTGTACACACTTGAATATCGCCTGTTTAATCAAATCGGCATTAACATCAATAACTCGCTTTTTAATAATGCTTGCAACCAAGAAACAAAATAGATCAAGTTGAAAAAGACAGAGTATGAAAATGGCCGGGCCGCTAAATTCTGATCTCACCTCTATGGAGTATAATACATGACCATAAATAAAACTCAAAATTACAAAAAATATTTGTATTGCTACGTTATATTGAAGCGTATTCTGTAGAAATAAAGTCAAACATAACTGTAGAATTGAAAATAGATAAAATTGGAACGCACGATAACTGAATAGCTGAATAAGCCCGTATAGCAATTGTAGTACCGTAACATTTTCCAGAAAAAAGTTTTCTATTACAATGGCAAGCACGGGACATACAACGCTAGTTAACTGTAAGTAAAATACTCCGGTAAAATCTCCTTCAAAGTTGGTTAATATACTTTCTTTTATCGGCTGTACGTCACTCTCCAAATCCTAGAAATTAAAAATATCGTGAAATTGCTGATTTATAAAATATTACGATTAACTGTTTTAAATTAGGATTTTATTCAGTTTGATGCGAATTTGATATCGAAGAACACATTGTATGAAAAGGTTGTTCATTATTTAATAGCAATGCTTTCAATACTGGCACGTTTAATTGCTTCGATAAAATAATCCATTTTTATCTTCGATAAAAATGTTGTAATAATTAAAACTCAAAATATTTAAATTACTTTAAAAATTTAAAAATGGTATTTTTTAAATATCAAAAATACAACTGTTTTATATTTTTAATTGAGGTATATTAAATAATGACTATAATTTATCAATGTGATTGAAGGAATACACTATACAAAATTACGTAGTTGCTATCTGAGTTTAAAATTTTTTAATGCTCAGATGTCATGTAATTGAACGCTCGTACAATTTATCTTTCGTGATAAATTGAAGAAAATACTACAAATTTGATAAATTTGCTAAAATAGACTATTAGCATTTTAAATAATTTTGATTCAACGGAACTCTGTATAGTTATGTCAGATGAGCCGTGTAAGGATGCTCTTGTGTTTTCATAAGATATACATAATATAAGAGATATATTATATAAATTATTTTTTTTATTTGATTTCGTCAAATAAAATATTATAAAAATATTATATATAATATTTGAAAAGATATATCATTATATTATATTTATTTTATATAAAATAATATATAATTTTAATAGTATAGGAAGTTGGATTCGTTTGGAAGACTGTAAATAGCTGCCCATTATAACATTTGCAAATAGATTAATAAGTACGAATTAAATTGATCATTCAATCATAAATTAAAATTTAAGGTAATTTATATTAAATTGTAAAGTCATTAAACTCGTTATATTTAAATAATATATATTTCTAATATAATAAGTTGAATTCATATATTAGGAATCCAACTTTGAATTTTTTATTCAATTTTTTATTTTAACTTGATTAAAATATAAATCGTACAAGGTCTTATATAATTATTTATTATTTATCTTTATTTTCATTTAATATGATACTAGATAATCAAACTTTAAAAAATATTGTAAGGTAATCGAAATTAATACTTAAACATTAATTAAACATTACTTCAGTATTAATTACACAAAAAAATTATAAATCAAACATAAAATAGTAAAATATATAAATAAACACAGTAATATTAAAAAATAAATTTAAAATCATTAGCGAAAATTTTATGGATGAATAATAAATAATATACTTTGTATTAGAATAAGATAAATTTCGTCCGCTACACTTCAGTAGCGGACGAAACAATAGCAATACGTCAGGCTAAAATCTGACATGTTGTGACTCAAGGTGTATGCCGCGAAATCACCTTATGTGATCTAGCAAAATTGTCAAATAAATGAAAGAATCTATCAAAGGATCACCAGCACCAATTCAATGATGTCCATTTTATATCAAACTTAAACTATATATGACTAGTTTGATAATAGTAATTAATTGCAAAAATTGTTGGATTTTCAAATTGAAGGTAGCACCTTCCCTTTTGAACGCTGATTTAATTTAAAATCATAAATTATTTTCAATTAAAATTGCAAAATGATGAAAGTCTTTCATTAAAATCTAATCGTTAATAATAGCAGACGAGTCGAGTGATTGTCAGCCAA
Source organism: Pomphorhynchus laevis (assembly GCA_012934845.2). Lineage (NCBI taxonomy): Eukaryota > Metazoa > Acanthocephala > Palaeacanthocephala > Echinorhynchida > Pomphorhynchidae > Pomphorhynchus > Pomphorhynchus laevis. Next base: position 27,263 of record WNNJ02001170.1, on the reverse strand, counting down.
CATTAAGTAAATCGGAACGTGAGACGTAGGAATTGTTACAATAACTGATGAAGTCCATCAATACTGAAGTGTAGCGTACTGTTGTTGGCTTATAGATAGGATTCAATCAGCGCATAGAATAAAGATAGTCATCAAATAGTCATTCAATTGACTGAATTGTTTAAGATAATAATAAAATTGTAATTATTTTCGTGTCTTTATTCTGAATAATTAGAATGAAGACACTACAAAGTCACAGTTCCTAAATAGTATAACACAAATAGTATGTTATTACTATGCAGTAATTGAAAAAACGCCATATGTTGTGATTAATAAAAATTTAAGAAAATCATTGATTAAAAGATGTCAGTTTTAATAGCAAATTTATGTCATTATGAGACAAAATACTGTTTTTGTTTTCCTTTTGCATTCTTTCTGTTTACTTTTCATTCTTTTTGTTTGCTTTTTGAAGTTATTATATTGTGTTATTAAGCGGGTATTAAGTATTAGAATAAGAGATACTAGATAATCAAATTTCATCAGAGGAAATAGTCATTAGCATGTATTTGATTCCGCTGCTATCTTGGGTCGAGGAATAATGGGGCCGAAACCTAATAACATAGCAATTCATCCTGATGACCTCTAATCCTTATTCTGATACTACATCTGTTATTTATTATTCAATTCATAAAAAATGACTTTTATTTAATTTATTTTTTTTGTTTTAACTTGATTTAAATTATATAAAATCTTATAACAATTATTTATAATTATTTATTATCTAATTATTAAATTTTGATTTATTGATTTAGCTGTATCTTTATTTTAATTAGTTATTTTTTATTTTATAATTATATTAAATACGTAGATTCAGTTAGCTGAATTGATTTGCTTTTAATGCTGAACGTGTAATAAATTTGTCAATTGTCAGCAAGTGTTCTGCTCCGCATGTCTGCTCAATAGTTTTGGAAAATATAATATAATGCATAAGATAACTAAATCATAATATAAATTATCGTTCACATGCAGTAATATCTTAATTTTGTAAGAATTCCGTGCAAAAATAATCAAAGCCTAGGATTATTTTACAACACTCTAAGATTTAATATGATGGGAATAATTCAAACTCCGAGTGCATAATATATAAGATACATAATATTAATAAAAATATATTTTTATATAAATATATATTTTAGTATTTATTATATATTATATAATAGATGTATTATACTATAATATAGATTTATATTATATATAAATATATATACTTATATATTTAGATATAACGTTGACAGTACATTAGAGCTAACACGCCAATCTCAATCTTATCTCAACGATAAAGTTATATAAGTTTATAATATTATTAATGCTTAAAAGGGATTAATTTTTACGTGGCAAATGCGTGCAGGCACACGATTGACCACAAAAAAAAACAAAAATCTAAGTCATATGTCGAGAAGGTAGGAACGGATGAGGGTGCGGCGACTAGGAAGGATCGGAGGCCGTAGTTGTTAAGCGATGAAAGAAAAGACATACAAGAACAAAAGTCGATAAAGGGGTGGATACGGCGAATGTCACGGAGAATTAAGTTAGACGATCGGATATTGTCACGGACGAAGGGTTTAAGGGAAAGGTAATCATCCAAATAAAAGCCTAAGAAAGTGATATTATAAACTATGTTAATGATTTGATGAGGCAAAATATACAGGGGGAGGAGATATGTTAGGTTGATGGGGGAGGATTCACATTATTTTTAACTTGTTTGGGTTTAGAATGGTATGAAGATGGGAGAGACGTTTGTAGATAGAAGAAAGACAGTTGAAGGCATAAATGTGTATATCGTGTATGCGATGGGCGAGTGCATAAGCATAGATGAGTATGCCATCGGCGTATTGCATGACGTTAAAGGAATAAGGTTTGGTAAAAGGAGATATATTGTCAAGCAGAAGAGATAAAAGTATGGGACATAGGACTGAACCTTTTGGGACCCCGAAGAAAATAGATATAGGATGATAGGAGGATGAATTAGAACATACGCGAAAGAAACGGTCGGATAGATATGAGGCAAAGCATGCTACGGAGGAGGAAGAGAAGCCGTAATCATAACGAAGGTGATAAAGGAGGATGAAGTGGTTGACAATGTCGAAGGCGGATTAGAGGTAAATACGATGAGAACACTATATGAAGCCTTGTCACGAGAAATGAGTAGGTTGTGGTAAACTTTCATGCAGGCGATCGAATCCCTCTACGTATGCATGACAATAGATGGGAGATTTGTCTCAGCGTTGCACACAAACGGTGATAAAATAAGCCATCACGGCATTCGGTTGGGGTTAGATTAAAGTCCTGAGTGTGATTGGCCCCACTTAGCTAAGAGAATGCAAATTTGTACAAGCAAAGTTTTTTTTCATACAAATTATTCTTAGCTAAAAAGATGAGTTATATCAATACACAATTCCTAGCTGATATGTATGCTAGTGTTGTAGATTTGTTGTTGATACAGTCGTAACTTATATCCGTGAAGCTCTTAGTCGTACGAAGCTCATAATCTTCGAGATACATAAATCCCCAATCCCGCAATAAAAATGTAATCCACAAATCTGAGACATCCCAATTTTATTGGGGACGTGAGAATGTTTACATCTTTCAAGTTGTTCTTCATTACATTTAGTGTAATGAAAAAGCTGTCACAATTTCCATTGGAGAGATTGCTTTAAACCGAAGTAAGCAATGTGTGTGTCGATCTTACATACCTCACAGAGATGTTCGACCAAGTTCACATTACTGGTTACCTTGCCAGAGATAGTACTGACCATAAACACCTTTGTTCCGAAAAAAGAATTTGTTAACTCTATTCATCGAATGATGGAAAAGTAGTGAAGTTTTTGAGGATTTGTGTGGTAGCTGTAATCATGGCCATATTTTAGCATTAATCTCCATACTTTTTCGAAAACTTACGGATGACTAACTCAGTGGGCATTATCAATGCATCAACAATGTGTTAAGGCTGGGTGTTGCTCACATCAGTTAAATAAGTTGCACCGAAGCCATGATAAATGCTGTCATGACAAAATGATTTAATTTTGAGACCCTTTCTGAGAGTACAGCAAACCACCTCTTAGCACGAACAATACATATAGGTAGTAAATTTTCTCGACATTGGGGAACGCCAGATAATGAATTTTTGATAATAAACTTATCCTCTTTTAATATTTTGAATCAAAATATTAGAGGAAAAGTATCAAAATCGTAAGAATCGAAAGAATCAAAATATCTTTCGATATATCTCAATCAAAGTATCAAAAATACCGAGATGAAATATACATAATAAAATTAATCAGGAGATAATTTTACTAAGTAATCAAAGAATTGCTTGCATATGCAACTATGATTTGAATAGATTCAATTTAGATGATTATAAATATCTGAAGAAATCTGTGCTGATACAAGTAATTAAAAATCCAAGTTGTATTTAAACTCAAATATAGTTTATACAACCAGTAAATTTTCTACTTAGATACCAGAAGTGGAAATAAAACCAAAACCTTCCGATTTTGGAAAGCAGTCACTTCCAAGTGGATTGCATCAAAGGGCGTTATATTTGTTATTGACGAAGTAAAAAAAGTCATCTTATGGTATATCTATGTTTGCTGCCCTCACTAAATTGATGGACGGAGAAAACCGATGCCTTATCACAAATAAAATGCTATCTTCGGAGTTAACAGCGTGGCCGGATATTATAATGGGAAACTGATATTCCTCCCAAAAAGGAAAATGAGTGTCAACAGTTAAAGACATAAGGGAACTTGTATATAAATCGCAAATCTAGTTTATACAACCAGTAAATTTTCACCAGAGGCATTCTAAACATAATTAATTTAAAAATGCTATATTCTACCAGATAACTGTTTTCACAATAATTTTGAAGTTAATTGAAATTCATATATCAGCTACATGAAAGCAGTTTATAAGCAACATATTTAGTTAACTTGTACCTACCAATTTGGACCGTAATTTCCGATCATAAATGTGATATTTCATTTTTCAAAATTTCCAAAAGATCTTATTTTTTATCTTTTTGAATACTATTTTTTAAATTGAAAGCAATTCACACATTATTCAGAAAAAAATGCTATCTCTAAATAACGAATCCGTTATTTTGTATTTGATTTCTTCTTTGTTCACGGCAAACACTTAAAGAAATATGAAATAACTATTACGACAATTCTGTGCTAAATTTTGGAAAGCACCTTAATGTCTCTAGAAATAATTATATAGAATTCACAATGATTACATTTTAATTGATGCTTGCAGGGAGAAAAGGTGCGTGGCAAGTGTTCAATGTCATTTGAGTCGACACAAAATAATTGGAGTGTGGCAATTAAAATTATTTATTTGAGCCTTGGAAATATTTTCCTCAAATCAAACTTTTAATTTTAGTAAATTAAGGAAATAATTTGATTTTAAAGTGTTACATCACATGACTATTGAACATAACTTAGGATATTTCGTTCTAGTCAGTTTAAACATTCATAATTTTACTATATTCTTTTTAATACATTATTAGACAAAATAAATATACGTAATAAAGACCATAAATTAAAATTTTATAAAGAGAAAATGTTTTATTTTTTTGCAATACTAATTACGTTGTAAACAGCATAATAAGTGCCATGTAAGTTTTGTGAGCTTCAATATTGACAGCGAAATCGACAATTGCCAAATTATGTTAGTACCTTGAACGATCGCAGCGTGTGTTTATTCTTCAATGAATGCCAAACTACATTCTTTATAAGCGGCTTAGTCGATAAATTATCAGTTTGTGTTTAATTAAAATTGTTACTCGAAAATTCATCCAACTGGTGCTAGTTTCTTTCATATTATAAGGCACTGTAAATATTCAATTTTTATTTTGGGAAATTCAGTAATCCAAATATTTAAAATTCATAAGTTTATAAGTACATATTCAAATATGTAATTGAAATAATACACTATTTAACAAAAGTCACACAGAGTAATTTTTAAATAATCAAGTTTCGAAATGATTAGAGAACCGACCTGATCAGAATAAAGAGATATAAAGTGACTTGATCAGGAATAAAAATTAACTGTCAAATTTAAGTTCCAGAATATATCCACTAATGCAATAAGTCTATTTTAAAACAATAGTGGAAACAATTCTGACAATTTGTTCAATACTGCTTCAGTACATTACAATTACAGTGTCTATTTGATTCAAACAAGTTAAAAACATTAAAATAGTTTTCCTAGTATTACGATAGATTACTATAGTTAGAGATTCCTTTACTACAAGAACAAAAGGATGCACCAAAACATGAAAATATACAGGATAAAAAAAAACAAAAAGTTAGGAGACAATCATAATTGCGATAGAAAACAGTTTCAGTAAAAACTGAATGGACGGACCAGTGTCCTCCAGCATACATCACTTCGCCGCCCTCTGGCTGAATCCCTCAAGATCTCTTACACACTTAAGAGACCAGTCGAGACTTCATCTTTACACCTGCGTCCAAAAAATAGAGCTGTGGTATAATCAGCGTATACCACTAGATGTTGTTCACGTTTGAAAGGTTTAAAACATATATTGGAGGCAGCAAGTTATAAGATAGGAGAAAACCTGGAGCCTTGTGGCATACCTGTAAAAGGATAGAACTGGTGTATATCAGGGTTATCTTCATAGAAGAACGCTTAGTATACAGCACAATCTTCACCCTGTTAACAATTCTCGCAGGCAACCCGAGGGATCTCAGAGAAGAGATAACAAAAAGAATTGAGATACGGTCAAATGCAACGGCAAAGTCAAGAAAACCACCACAACAAGCTGATGACTGTTATATTGGCAAAACCTATGCATTTCTCCAATTGCTGAATGAACTGAGCGACTTTTTACAAACCCATGAAAAACTAGTGGAATAAAATTATGCTTGCATAGATCGGCGCGGATTCTACTCACAAGCGCTTTTCCGTAGATGGAGACGATGGAGCTTTGAATCGAAATGGACCTCAGATCTTTGAGACATTTAATAGATTTTTTTCGATAAAAATACCCTTCGGCTAATGTTTATGCCTGCTATATCGGACGGGGTGGCTAAAAGCATTTTGACGGCAAACTTCTTTCTCTGTCTGTAAAAAGCTGAACAGCCACTTCACATGTAGCAGTAGTATGTCGAGGAAAAAATTTGTTTTTTTTTTGAGCAATGAAAGGTGGGGCGGTGGCTTATGAAGAAGATATTCGTTCCTGCTTCTGCGGAGTGCTGCATTAATCAAATAACATGTTCTGTTGTTGAAGTCACAATGTAACATGTCATAGCCGCTAACTAATGTACGATCCAGGAGGTCACGGCTCTTGTGAATCTCTCCGGCCTAATATATATTGGCTATACTGATACATTTACGGTTCTTCCTGAGTGTTATCGCTAAACAAGACAGGGCTGAACAAGAATAGTTCCGTAAAAGAGAAGATCTTAAATTGCTCTCTGGTTACAAAACCTTAAGATGAAGAGGAGTGAGGTGAAGTTATATACGGAGTGAAGTGGGTAGTTATGTGCTTTGGTAAAAATCGAGTAATGTGCTGGCGGACCGGATAGATCTAGTTTCTTCTGCATCTGCATTTTGATCAGTTAGAATGATAAGGTCAGAATCATCTCCCGAATTCCACTGAATAATGTTCAATTTGTAAAAGGTTCTGGATTACTTCCCATGCAATTGGTGTCATTAAGCAGGACCACAAAATTAATTAGTTGGGTCTAATGGATGGAAGGTTGCCCGTCCTATATTCGGTCCTAGCAGTGGGAACACCGACCTCTTCTTTGCTAGAGTCATTATCATCATGTCACTTAATTTTCAACTTCTTGCTCTACTTTGTCATGCGAAGTGGGGAAGTACCGCTCTGGGGCGAAACTCATTTAGTTGAAGCTTGAACTGAATTCGTCGGAATTGCAAGTATCAGCACTGTCTCTGCAGGCCTCTTGATCAATGTTTCCATCAATTTCATGTTTTTAGATATTCTCTTGTCGATTATCTCCAGTATTTCATCCTGGACCTGTGCTTCATCTGACATTGCTGAAACCAGGATTGGTAACCTGCATGGTTGATGTCGACTTTTTTGCTAGATGCATTTTTTGTAGGCCTTTCATTTGCGAGACCACGCTAGATTGGATGTGGTAAACCGCAGTTCGAGCAGCAGGAGACTGCTGATCAAGTATCTGGGTGTTAGTCTTCCGAAGTACTGAAGTTCGTTAAGTTGAACACTTTCTCGAATTCTTTAATATAAGAATCCTCAAGGAGGCTAAAAATATTTGAGATCTTGACTTTAGTCTGGATAAGCTTATAAAATATAGAGGCTATGTCTTCTAAGTGCTTTGTTGAATACTTTATGTATTCTTTGGCCATGTCAGAGTTTATGACAAAGTTGCGGTAGGTATTTCCTAATGATTTCGCTGAGTTAGTTATGATTTTGTTAGTAATAGTTTTATTACTAACAAAATTATAGACAATATTGTAGTGTACAATATTTAACAATATTGTAGTGTACAGTGATGCTGATAAGATTCAAATAACACGAGGATAATATCAAACCGACCAATTAAGAATAACGGCTCGTGTATGCAATATTCACAATAGTTAAAAGACAGCTTACGGTTTACTGTCCAGTGAACATTTCGTACAAGAACGGAATAAAAAATCGGTGTGTGGTGGATTCGAATTGCGAATATTAGTTACTGCCCACACCAAATATAGAACACATTAATTGTGTAATTTGGTATATATGCCAAATATAAACCAGCATTTGGCGACAAGGAATCAGAGGAAGCAGTAAAAAACGATACACGAAATGTAGGCGTGGGCTCACTGCTGATGAGGTCCACCCACGCTGATTGTAGTGTACAGTGATGCTGATAGGATTCAAACAACACGAGGATAATATCAAACCGACCAATTAAGAATAACGGCTCGTGTATGCAATATTCACAATAGTTAAAAGACAGCTTACGGTTTACTGTCCAGTGAACATTTCGTACAAGAACGGAATAAAAAATCGGTGTGTGGTGGATTCGAATTGCGAATATTAGTTACCGCCCACACCAAATATAGAACACATTAATTGTGTAATTTGGTATATATGCCAAATATAAACCAGCATTTGGCGACAAGGAACCAGAGGAAGCAATAAAAAACGATACATGAAATGTAGGCGTGGGCTCACTGCTGATGAGGTCCACCCACGCTGATTGTAGTGTACAGTGATGCTGATAGGATTCAAACAACGAGGATAATATCAAACCGACCAGTTAAGAATAATGGCGCGTGTATGCAATATATTCACAATAGTTAAAAGACAGCTTACGGTTTACTGTCCAGTGAACATTTCGTACAAGAACGGAATAAAAAATCGGTGTGTGGTGGATTCGAATTGCGAATATTAATTATCGGCCACACGAAATATAGAACACATTAATTGTGTTATTTGGTATATGAGCCAAATATAAACCAGCATTTCGGCGACGAGGAATCAGCAGAAGCAGTAAAGGACCGAAACACGAAATTTAGGCGTGGGCTCACTGCTGATGAGGTCCACCCACGCTGATTGTAGTGTACAGTGATGCTGATAGGATTCAAACAACACGAAGATAATATCAAACCGACCAATTAAGAATAACGGCTCGTGTATGCAATATTCACAATAGTTAAAAGACAGCTTACGGTTTACTGTCCAGTGAACATTTCGTACAAGAACGGAATAAAAAATCGGTGTGTGGTGGATTCGAATTGCGAATATTAGTTACCGCCCACACCAAATATAGAACACATTAATTGTGTAATTTGGTATATAAGCAAGATATAAACCAGCATTTGGCGACAAGGAATCAGAGGAAGCAGTAAAAAACCGAAACACGAAATGTAGGCGTGGGCTCACTGCTGATGAGGTCCACCCTCGCTGATTGTAGTGTACAGTGATGCTGATATGATTCAAACAACACGAGGATAATATCAAACCGACTAGTTAAGAATAATGGCGCGTGTATGCAATATATTCACAATAGTTAAAAGACAGCTTACGGTTTACTGTCCAGTGAACATTTCGTACAAGAACGGAATAAAAAATCGGTGTGTGGTGGATTCGAATTGCGAATATTAGTTACCGCCCACACCAAATATAGAACACATTAATTGTGTAATTTGGTATATGAGCCAAATATAAACCAGCATTTCGGCGACGAGGAATCAGCAGAAGCAGTAAAGGACCGAAACACGAAATGTAGGCGTGGGCTCACTGCTGATGAGTTCTACCCACGCTGATTGTAGTGTACAGTGATGCTGATATGATTCAAACAACACGAGGATAATATCAAACCGACCAATTAAGAATAACGGCTCGTGTATGCAATATTCACAATAGTTAAAAGACAGCTTACGGTTTACTGTCCAGTGAACATTTCGTACAAGAACGGAATAAAAAATCGGTGTGTGGTGGATTCGAATTGCGAATATTAGTTACCGCCCACACCAAATATAGAACACATTAATTGTGTAATTTGGTATATTCAGCGTGAGGTCCACCCACGCTGATTGTAGTGGACAGTGATGCTGATAGGATTCAAACAACCACACGAGGATAATATCAAACCGACCAATTAAGAAGTTTTATAAATCCTCTTAGAAAGCTCTTAAAATTCTGGTCTCCAAATCCGCGGCTCTTTTATCGTGCAGACAAAAGAGCCGCGGTATCATCAGCGTATACCACTAGATGTTGGTCGCGTTTAAAGTTTTTGTAAAGTTTAATGGAGGCAGCAAGATACAAGATTCGAGAAAGTGGGGAACCTTGTAGCACACATGTAATAGGGTAGAACTGACGTACATCAGGGTCGTCCTCATAGAAAAATTGCTTTGTATATAGCAATATTTCCACCCTATTAACAATTCACGCAGGTAACCCAAAGGATCTGAGAGAAGAGATAACAAAAGGATGAAAATGCGGTCAAATGCAGCAGAAAAGTAAAAAACAGCCACAGCAAGCTGGTGACTGTTGTCTTGACAAAACTGGTGTACTTCACCTATTGCTGTATGGACCGAGCGATCTTTTACGTACCCATGAAAACCAGGTGGGATTAAATTTCGCCTACTTAGATGGTCACAGATTTTACGCGCAAGCGCTTTTTAATAAATGGAGATCAGAGAGTTTTGAATCGAGATAGGCCGCAGATCTTTAGGACATGAAATCGATTCCTTTTTTGGTATAAAAACACGACGGCTGATATTAATGCCAGCAACATCGGAAGGGGAGGCTAGTAGCATTGTGATGGCGACCTCTTTTCTATGACTATCTGTCAAAAGCTGACAGACCCGAGTGGAGAGTGTGCGTGGGATTCGGAGGTGCCTTGAAGTGGTCCCAGAAGTTTAAGATATCTGTGACAGATAAGTCCCTGCTCCTGAAGTGACACCAAGGCGGGATTGGTTGGGGAGATAAAGTGGCTCCATAATTATGTAGAGATAGTGACTCTTCCAAAACTTTGTCAAGGCATATGCTACCGATTTAACCCAATGCTCTCTCCTTCCAGCAGACAAACTTCTCCCTCTTAAATATCTTCCAAAAAGAAGACTGAGAAGGGTTAAAGCAAGAAATGCTCGCCTTATCCCTACTCAACTAAAACCTATATCTAGTGCTCCAGTATTCATTCGAGAGGACCTGTCTGACGGAAACAGAGAAATTAGGAAGCTGTAGCATTTTCGCTAGTACCTTGAGTTTTGTAGGAGTGGGTCAGTATATTCGACCTTTATAGGTAGTCGAATCAAACGCGGTAGCTTGCGATAAGAGGTAGGAATTAAATTCGGTCAAACTTTCATTACCAATTCTGGGTAAGAGTTGGATAACTGCCTGAAAGAAAGCCACTTTGATTGAATCAAAGTGAAACGTTCTTCTAAGCAACGTATCTTTTTCTATCCGATAACGAATTAGGTCATGATAGGTGATCTATTTTGGTGCGACTGCTCAGTACAGATGGGTTTTAAAACTCACATCTTATAAAACATTAATATGTCGAGGAGAGAATTAGTTGTTGAACAATGAAAGGTGGGGGACGGTAGTTTGTGAATAAGATAACCGTTCCTAGCTCTGCGAAGTGCTGCATTAATCCAACGACCAGTTCTGTCGTTGAAGTCACCAAGTAATCTGTCATAGCCACTATGTAAAATACGGTCCAGGAGCACATGATTCTTGTGAATTTCCCCGGGCCTAATATAGATATTTGCTATACTGATACGTTTCTCGTTCTTACAAAGTGATATAGCTAAACAAGAGGGCTGGACAAGAATAGTTTAAAAGAAGAGACTTAAGGATCTTAAGGAGAATTTAACTAAGGTTAAAAGACCTTGATATGAAGTTAAGTGAGGAGGGGTTATGTACTGAGTAAAGTGGGTGTAAATGTGATGGGATAAATCGAGTAATGTCTTGGGGAGACGGATAAACCGCGTCTACTGAAGGACTATAACATCTGCATCTCTACAAGATAGAAGGCTAAGGGCGGAAGCACTTCCCGAATTCCACTGTAGGATATTCAGTGAAAAAGGCTCTTGACTACTTTGCATTGTGCTACAAATTTCTCCTTCTTGAATATCTTCCAAAAGGAAAACTGGGCTGGATATAGGGAAGCAATGCTTGCCCTATCCTTACCCAGTTGGAACCTATACATAGTGCTCCAATATTCATTCGAGAGAGCCTGTCTGGCAGAAAAAGAGAGATTGGGGATACGCATCATATAAGCTAAGGTCTTGAGTTTTGTCGGAGTGGGACTGTAAATACGACCTTTATAAGTAGTCGAGAGCAAAGCGGTAGCTTGCGAAGATATGTAGATATTAAATTCGGTCAGACTCTCATTCCCAATTCAGGGGAAGCGTTGAATAGCTTCCTGAAAGAAATTCACTCTGATTGGTCAAAGTGGAATCAACTTTAAAGCAACGTATCCTCCTCTATCTGCCAACGAATTTGGTTCTGAGATGTGGTCAGATGTTGGCGCGACTGCTCCGTGCATAGGGGTTTCAACCACCATCGCTTATGAAGCAGTAGTATGTCGAAGAGAGAGTTCGTTGATTTCAATAAAAGGTGGGAGACGGTGGTTTGTGAAAAAGATATTCGTTTCTAGCTCTACGGAGTGCTGCATTAATCCAACGACCAGTGCTGTCGTTGACCAACACTATCTACAATCTTATCCAGAAGGTCACGGTTCTTGTGAATCTCACCATGACGGATGGAGATATTGGCTAGACTGAGGCGTTTACCGTTCTTTCAGAGTGATATAACCAAACAAGACAGGGCTGGACAAGAGTAGTTTAGCAAGAGGGAGGATCTTCGGGAGCATTTAACTAAGGTTAAAATATTTCGAAATGAAGAGGAGTGATGAGGGTTTATGTACGGAGTAAAGTGGGTGTAAATGTGCTTGGGGATAAATCGAGTAATGTTCTGGGAAGTCGGATAGACTGCGTCTTCTGAATGACTGTGACATTTGCATCTCTACCGGATAGAAGTCTAAGGGCAGAAGCACCTCCTGAATTCCACTTAAGGATATCCAGTGAAAAAGGCTCACGAGTACATTTTAACATTTCCAGATCTTCACAGGAGGAACTCTGAGTGAGAATGCTCCTTATTTCTTTGATTCCTTCCGGACCGGAGAGTCGGCGATTACTGAAGCGGTAAAAAATAAGACAAGCTGTTTCTGGATCTAGTTTTCCAATTGCTTGAAGATTGCTTTTCTGTTGGAGTCGACTAACCTGATGATGCCGTTGTCAATCATTCTACTGCAACTGTTCCAAAAGTCACGGGGTCATCTTTTTTTATTGGAGTGGGAGGACCGATGGCGGGAAGAATACAGTTTGAATTTTGCACACTTCCTGGACCACGCTGGATTGGCTACTCCACAATTTAAACACTTGGGTGGGGATGAGCACTTCTCGCCAACTTGCGGGCAATTTGGAAGGCCGTATACCCTACAAGACTTCTTCTTAACACATCTGGAGCCCAAGTGGCCCCATTCGTGGCAAGCATTGCAGTGCAGGTGAGTTAGCTCGTCGGTGCTTATGAGTTTAAACATTAAATTATCCCCCAGAAATGGGTTACATGCGGCTTTTGTTAGGATCTCAGCATTATCAATGGAAGAGGACGCAAAAGCTATCTGGAGAGGAAAACAGTTTTTCCAGTCACGGACCGGAAGTTTGTTAATCTAAATAATCTCATTAAAGACTCAATATATTTAATGATATTGAGTCATACCTGGGGTTCACCGTAACGGTGAACCCCAGGTATTTTACTCTACTTGTAAAGGTAGGAAGTGGTTCAGAGGCAAATATGGAGGAAAGGGCAGAGATTGCTAATCTCTTGAGCTTTTGCTTTGTTGCAGGGGCGCCATGAAAGACAACCAGTCTTTAATGATATCGAGTCATACCTGGGGTTCACCGTAACGGTTAACCCCAGGTATTTTACTCTAATTGTGAAGGTAGGAAGTGGTTCAGTGGCAAATATGGTGGAGAGGGCAGAGAGTGCTAATCTCTTAAGCTTTTGCTTTGTTGCAGGGGCGCCACGAAAGACAACCACCTGCGATTTGGCGGAGTTTAAAACAAGATTGGACTTGGGATACTGGTCTTTTAATCTTAAAAAGAAGCGGATGATGTCAGATATTACGTCTTTACACCTGCGTCTAGTGAACAGGGCTGTGGTGTTATCAGCGTACACCACTAGACGTTGTTCGCGTTTAAATATTTTGAATAGGTTAATGGAGGCAGCAAGATACAAGATAGGAGAAAGTAGTGAATCTTGAGGTACACCCGTAATAGGGTAGAACTGACGCGCATCAGGGTCGTCTTCATAATAAATCCGCTTGGTGTACAGCAGGATCTCCACCCTGTTCACAATTCTCGCAGGCAACACGAGGGACTTGAGAGAGGAGATCACAAAAGGAATGGAGATGCGGTCAAATGCAGCAGAAAAGTCAAGGAAAACAGCCACAACGAGATTATGGCTTTTATCCCGACAAAACTGATCCACCTCATCAACTGCTGAATGAACGAACCCATGACGAACCCATGGACCTTTGACGAACCCATGAAAACATGAAGGGATCAAATTGCGCCTAATTAAATGGTCGCGGATTTTACGCTCAAGCTCTCTTTCGTAAATCGACACAAGGGCATTTTGAATCGAAATGGGTTGCGGATCTTTAGGGCATTAGCAGGATTTTATCTTAGGAATAAAAACACGCCTACTAATATTGATGCCTGCTACATCGGATGAGGAGGCTAGAAGCATTGTGACGGCCACCTCTCTTCTCTAATCAGCTGTCAAACGCTGACAGACTCGAGAATAAAGAGGAGCGACAGAATTGGAGGTGCACGGAAGTGGACCTAAAGAGTTGAGAATATCTGTAACAGATATATCCCTGCTCCTGAAGTTACTCCAAGGCGGGATTAGACGAGCTGATTGCGTGGCTCCATATATTCTAGTGACTCCTCGAAAACGTTTTCAAGGCCTATACTATTTATCCAACCCAATGCCTTTTCCTTCCAACAAACAAACTTATCATTCTTAAATATCTTCCAAAATGAAGACTGAGAAGGGCTAAGACGAGCAATACTTGCCTATCCCTACCCAGCTGGAACCTATATTTAGTGCTCCAGTATTCATTCGAGAGGGTTTGTTTGGCGGAAGCAGAGAGATTAGGGAGATTCATCAGTTTAGCTAGGACCATGAGTTTTGTCGGAGTGGATTGAAAATGCGAACTTTGTGGGTAGTCAATAAAATCGCGGTAGCTTGCGAAGAGCGGTAGGTATAAAATTCGGCTAAACTCTCATTTTCTATTCTGGGAAAGAGTTGGATAGTCGTCTTAAAGAAGGCTACTCTGATAGGATCAAAGTGGAACTTACTTCGAAGCAACGCATCTTCCTCAATCCTCCAACGAATTAGGTCATGAGAGGTGGACAGTTGTTGACGCGACTGCTCCGTGCAGAGGGGTTTAAACAACCACCTCGACTGAAGCAGTAAAATGTCGAGGATATAATTTGTTGATGTGCAATGAAAGGTGGAGGACGATGGTTTGTGAATAAGATAACCGTTCCTAGCTCTGCGAAGTGCTGCGTTGATCCAACGATCAGTTCTGTCGTTAAGTCCCCACGTATCATGTCATAGCCGCTGTCAATAATATTATCCAGGAGGTCACGCTTCTTGTGAATCTCTCCTATACAGATGTAGACATTGGCTAGACTGAAGCCTTTACCGTTCTTACTGAGTGAAACTACCAAACAATACAGTGCTGGACACGAGTAATTTAGTAGGAGGGAAGACCTTAAGTAGCACTTAACTAAGGTCAAGAGTCCTTGAGATGAAGAGGAGTGAGGTGGGGTTATGTACGGAGTATAATGGAAACAAATATGCTTTGAAATAAATCGAGTCATGTTCCTGGGGAGACGGATAGACCGCGTCTCCTGAAGGACTATAACATCTGCATCTCTACCTGATAAAAGTCTAAGGGCAGAAGCACCTCCCGAATTCCACTGAAGGATATTAAGTGAAAAAGGCTTACGAGTACTCTGCATTGTGATGGATTAGTTGGATTAGGGGATTGCCTACCTAGACAGAGCTAGGTGCAGGAAGGTTTCCCTTCCCGCAACCAGCTCCGTCCAGGGTAGGTACTTGCCCCTAAGCAGCATCTTCATTTCGCAATTTTTGTACATCCTTCAGCAGTTTTTTAATCTTTATATGGGGGACGGAGTTGGCCGAAGCTTCCCTTTTCTTTGAAGCAGGAACTACGGAGTACCAGTTACCGATGGTGACGAGAGGATGGTAGCGAGTAATGTCTTCACGAGCTCCTCAGTATGTTTCCTGGGGACTTGAGCTCTGATGTCCATAGCGCGAAAAATATCTGCATCGGACATCCTTGAGCAGGTACTGTAAGGAGACATGACAGCAGCGTCTGAATAGGAAGCTGGTTTCCTGGAAGTTGATGATAACTTGTTGCTATAATTTTTAAAGACTATATAATTCCTGCTCCAGGCAGGGTGACCTTCCCCACAGTTGGAGCAGGACGGGTGTGGGCAAGTATTTACAACCCTCCAAATAAGCCCGGCATGTGGAGGAGCTACACTCCCCACATGTAGCCTTCAAGGTGCTGCTGGAAGCGCGGTACCCCCACTTATGGCACCGAATACAACGGGGATATGTAAACTCCTCCCTGCCTACTATTTTGTACGACAAGTTAAAACCCATAAATGGGTTAATGGCTGCTCGAACCAGTGTTTCTGCGAGGTCAAGCGGCGCCGAACAGAATGTAACCGTTAAAGGAAAGCCGTTTTTCCTCTTTAGTTGTCGGAAATTGGATATTTTGAACTTCCTTTTTAGAGCCTTTACGTCATCATCTAGATGTGCCGGTAGATTAAAAATCTTCACCGACCCCTGGATTGGCTTTTGTTCGAAATTGCTAAATTCTGTAAGATTAGTGGCAAAACAATTTGCGTAGTTTTCCAGAATATTCGGTGAAGAAAATGAAATCTTCATTTCAGAGTCGCTGAATCGCATATTCATCGAAGTCAGACGAATTCACAATGAACAACAAAATAAATAACAAAAAGAACAACACACAACAACAGATATAAACACAAAAACAATAACAATGACAAAACAATAACAATGACAGACTAGGCCATAGATTCCAAAATAAACTAGAGAAAAGTGGCATTCCATTTTTGCTTGTTAGATGGATTGAATCGTTTTTAAGCAATCGTAGTTATTGTGTGCATGTAGATATTTTTACTCTTCTACGCGGCCATGTAATATAGGGGTGCCTCAAGGTTCAGTATTGGGTCCATTGCTATTTAGTGTCTACATCAACGATCTCCCGGAATTTATTGATTCTCGGATGCTTTTATATGCAGACGATTTGAAAATCTGGCGGGCAATTCGTTCACCCAATGATATAGTTAAACTGCAACGAGATATCGATGAAGTCGAAAATTGGGCTCTGCTCAATAGGTTGATTGTAAATATATCAAAATGCAAACATTTACGTGTTTGTGGCGGAAATGCTCAATCTTTAGCTAATTATAGCTTTCAAAGCAGTGATATAGAACGAGTGAACAAATATAAGGACTTGGGAGTGTGGATAAACAGTGATTTGAGTACCGTCACACATACTGAACATGCTTGTTCAAATGCGTTGGGGATAATCGGTCAACTTCGACGCACTTTCATTGCACTCAATCAATTTGCCCTACGTCCGCTAATCTTTGCTCATGTGTTGAGCCGTCTTCTATATGCTGCGCCGTGTGTGTATCCCCAAAATTCAAAAGAACATATTAGTTCAGAGAGGGTACTTCATAGAGCTACCAAGCTAGCACCGCAACTGAAATTTTTGTCGTACCCTGATCGATTAAAAGCACTTAGACTTGAGACTGTCACGTGGACCCGCCGGTACATCGATATGAGTATGGTCTGGCAAATTCTTAATGATTTGGATCATCCACTTCGAAATTGTCTTCATTTGCGCTCATCCTATATCCTCCGAGGCCATGGTTTAACCCTGCGACGTGAAAGGATAAGAAAATCACGAGCTGTCCAATTTGAGCGGCGAGTTGTATCTCTGTGGAATGGGCTTGGAGAGTCAACAGTGTGCAGTAGCAATATCAACGAATTCAAAAAGAAATTACGGATGGAGGATGCCATGGGGAAAGCTGCTTTTCCGTATTTGTGATACTTTTATTATATTTTCTTTTTTTCTGCAGTGAACCAGCCAATTAAGCCATGCTTTTATGTGCTGTTGAAACATTAATAATAAAAGAAACAAATGAATAAAAGTTTATTCATTTATTTAAATGAATAAACTACAAACAGCACTTCCGAAATATTTGTTATTTTATCAATATCAGGTTTATTAGTAATTTATTATTAATATTAATTATTTATTGTAGTTGAAGTCCTACAAGTCTAGTCATAAAAGCGGTTCCATTTAAAACTCGACTCCGTGATAAAACTAGAATGCCTTCGGAATTATTGAGATCTAACAACATACTGCAATCAACCTTTATATTTTCATCGACATGAGTTATTGTTGTTCTTACCCGAATATATTTTGTTGTTCCAAATGAAAATCATTTGGAACAACAAAAATGTTCATCAATGAAAATCATGTGTTGTTTCGGAGAGCATGTCACCCGGATTTTTTTCACCCGGATTTTGAATTATTCATAATGATTAACTAAATCTCGCATTGATTAACTGAATCTTACATTAATTAACTGAATCTAACATCGATTAGCTGAATCTTACTTTAATTAACTGAATCTCGCATTGATTAGCATTTTGAGGTTCTTCACCAACCTTAGTTTTAAAGTCATAGGTTTTTTAAACCTTAAATAGCGAACCTTATTTGAACATTTATTATTTAAGATTTGTATGAATAGCTTACATCGTTGCTGACTAAACAATCGAAAGGATTGATTACCAAAATGAACTTATAGTCATTTCCCGTAGTTTCTTAAGATCTCTCCCACTATTTGCAATTTAGCACTATTCACTCTAGTATTTCAATTAATTAAGGCTTTTTTACTTCTTGCTACTTGTTAATTATGCATAATACGAATAATTTGATATAATTCTATGCCGTGGATCTAAGCTGCTGGCTCGGTTTATATCCTTATTATTCTATCATCCGATGCCTACAAGATTATGTCTGATTTATGGTATCAGCCCGATAATATCCTATCACCCGATACCTACAAGATTATGTCTGATTTCTGGTATCAGCCCGATAGTATCTTAACATTCGATGCTTTCAACATTATGTTTGATTTCCGGTATCAATCCAGTAGTTTAGTTTATGTTTGCTCTTTATCGTTTGGGAAATTAAATTGATCGTTTCTTAAACTGTGTCATTGAATGAGTAAGAGCTGTTTATCAATAATACAACAAATTTAAGAGAAATCCCATTATCCAATTTCACGCCTTCCAGGTGCGTCTTAATTTGCGGAATAGGCTGCTAGACTCACTTCCCGATCTAAACAATATCGACTAATTCAACATTGGCATACGATACTGAATTGTCCAGTCATTTCAGCAAATGGCTAGAGTTCTGTATAATAAAGTAAAAATAGCAAATAAAAATTGCTAGTAAAATGGAAATTGAATGCTCAATTGAACATTCAACTTTTGTTGATTCACTAAAAGTTTAGAACAAAATAATATTATAAATAATTAAGTCTGATGATCAATTTTTCTTTATTGAATTTTGGGAGCAGGATTATCAAAATAATATGTTGCATATTTTCTTTTTATGAACGTGTGCTAGGCTATTTTTTGGAATTTTTCTGTGAGATCGATTTTATCAAATAAATATGCGTTTTCTCATAAGTTGCTAATTATTCATCAGCTTATCTATCACAGAAAGGTTGCTGTTACCAACAACTTCTTCCATACCGAACGATTTTGGGCTATCGCGCGTTCTATATCGATCGATATTCCCAGCGCCTTCATATCTTTCTTAACGCAATCCTTCTAGCGTTTATTTACTATCCGCTATGACATTTCCCTTCGATCCCACCTTTTCAGCGCTTCTTATCAAGTGATCGTCCTTTCATCTTGCTACATGACCGAATTATCATAACCTTTTTCTGACAATGACGTCTCGTATTGAGTTCACTTTGAACATCTTTCGGATATCAGTGTTGTGGACTTTGTCCTTCCTTGTAATACCCGCGGACCATCTGATAATTCTCATTTGATTTACTGCTAACTTGTGAATATCTTCTGCTTTTGTTGCTCAGGTCTCAGCCGCATAAATCCTGACAGTCGAACAACAGCATCGTATATGCGTCCTTTCAATTTTGTTGTTACTCGTTTATCGCTAAAAGATACCCGAGTTCTTATGCCAGTTTCACAAAGCACCTTGTAACCTTAGTCTAATCTCTGGCGCTTATGAATTCGACAGATTTGTCATGTTGCCCAGGTATATGATGGTCTCTTTTTCCATTTCGACTTCTTGCAATGTCAATCGTTCTAGACCCATTTACAAGTTGCTAATTATTATGAATAAATTATTTTAACGCGAAGATTGTTCTTGATTTTTAACAAAATTAAGGAACTTAAATTGTTGGCGTAATTTTCCAATTTGTAAAGGACTAAGTAAAATATCAGCAAGTCCTATAGGCCGCAGCATCATTCATCGTCTAAAATCGATTTTTCGTGATACGACTATCCGACAAAATTTTATAAGTTAAATGCATCATACCATCTTTTTGTAATATCTTGGATCATTGGAAACTTTGGAAATATAGTTTTGAATATTATTTTTTTGTGAAAATATAAATTTGCATGTTTTGAAAATATACAAATTTTAAAAATACATTTTCAGTAATGAATTTTTAATTTTTTTTAAGAGTAATGTATTTTTTAAATTTTCAAAAATGATATTTAAAAACGTCGAATTTGTGTAAATATTGTATTTTGTCTCTTTACATAGAAGCGTTATTTCAGTGAGTGTGCGGTATCAGCAGAATAAAAAGATTTATAAAAGTTTCGCATTTGACTCGGAGAGTTTGATTCGGGTAGACATTACACTCAGACGTTCTATGGCTACAATCTTATTGCACATAATCGTTTCAACAATATACTTCGTATAAATAGCAATACCGCAAAATTCGCTCTCATTTTCCGAGCCGCAGTAAAATTAATCTTGGTAAGTCAAAGTAAATGTGCACTAATAATGTCCAATTGCAACAACTACTCTAAGCGTTTTTTAGTTAATAAAAATAATCGTTCGACGGCGCAAACATGATAACTAAATACAAAATGGGAACAAAACACAATCTCTCGATATATATACCAAAGACTCGATAGTTTGAAAGAACATTCGTACAATAATGTGTATATTAATATGTGCAGGATAAATGTCGGGACTCTTCTCCTTTTAGGGTATCCAGCATTTTCATTTTTTGTCAAATCTTACACTATTTTTGATAAAGCATCTACGGTAATATTATTATCATCTACAAAAATATTATTGATATAAAAATTGTATTTAATAATGAGGATTACAAGGATTTAATTACAAGGATTTCATAGACCTTTATAGTAACTTTCAATTTGTATTGTAATTAATGCTTCCTTAATATTTAAAATAATATGTAATTTATATTGGCTCAATAATGACTATTGAACTGCATACGTCTTACGCTATCTACAGAAGAATTCATGATTATAACTTAAAATTAACTTAATTTAACTTAATTAATATTATTTAATTATTAATTAATTATTAATTTTAACTTAATTAACTTATAATTTAATTTTAGATTAATTTACTATTCAGGATTATTGCTAACTACCCTCCTATCTAGCATCTTTAATACTTTATTGCTAAAATATTTTATAGCTCTGTACTCAGGTGTAACCTGTTCAAAACAGGTCATTTCTATGATGATATGATAAAAAATAACATTTTACATTCAAATCATAGAATGGCATCTAAATGTGTAACATATGCTCTATTTTATACGATACCTCGACTATGCAATTCAACAAATAAATTAAAAAGTTAATGTCATTTAAAATGTTTTAATTAAGTGATTGCTAGATTTTATTTTACTATTCGCTAAATTATTCATTTCGATGATCACCGTTTATTTATTTAAGGCGTACCATTATATTAATGGGTCCATGAAAATACTGGGTCATAAAAAGTCATTTTTAGCATTAAGATATTATGATTTTTAATTTATATAAATTACAAAATAGATAGTTTTAGTTTCTTAAAAGAAAGCTGATTCAAATCAATCATTGAATGCAGATTGAAACAACAAAATAGTGTATATAAAGACGGACCTTTATCTGCTACCAACTTAATAGTTGGTAGCGAAATTAGTTTTGAAAATATTGACTATTCGTAAATATCTGTTTAAAAGTAAATATTTTGAAAAGTTGAAGTTTGTTGAACTCAATTTTATCTATACAAAGTAAAGGTTTTAATTAATTGGTTAATAGTTGAAATGAATGTAATCTGTTATACATTAGATATTTTCATTTTAAAAGTTATAGTACAAAATGTGTAGCTTTAGTTAAGTGGTTTCCATTATAACTATATAATATAAATATATAAAATATATTAATATATAATAAATTTTATATTATATATTTATATTAAATTAAAACTATACCATATAATTAAACATATTTAGTTAGACTAAATTTTATCGAAAGATTAAGTTAATATATAGTAAATATAAATTAATATATCAGTTAGTAGATTTTTCATTTAATTTCAGTTTTTAGTTTACTATTCACTAAATTGTTCATTCCGATGATCATCATTCCTTATTCATAAGTCTATCAAGAGGAGTGTCTCTAGTATATTAAATATTTGGTTTTCTGGCGAAATTCATTCGATAAGAAGCTTAAGACAATATTTTCTTTAAATTTTTGACGACGCATTCGTCCTCATCAGAAACTGACGAGGACAATTATTTCTTGAACACCATTCATATTTTTCTACTTAACTCAAGTTATGTTACAATAAATATATTATTTATAGATTTTCTAAATTACTAAAACATTACAGTTTATAGTCATTAAATGCTAATTTGGTTAGTCAATTATTTTAAATTGAATTTATTTGGTGTTTGATATATATTTTACAAATTGTTAGTCACAGATATCTATATGTATTTTAATTCAATCAATACGATAAACGTTTTTGATGTCAAATGAAATTTCCAGTCAGAACCGAAATTCTACTTCAGTAAATATTAAAAAAGTTATGAAACAAATTCTATTATTCTTTTGAAGCTGAATTCGGAAATCATGATTACGGCTTTGCGCAATTTTTCAGTGAATCCAAATGTTTTTAACAGAGGTGTTCTTATTAACTTTGAAGCTCGTAATCTGCATCCATATCCGGACGGTCAACTATTTTCTACGGGATTTGGTTCCTACATTACCACTATGCAACTGGATCAGATAGAGAATCGATTACTACTTGTTGGTGGAAGTAACAAAAGTATAAAAATATTTGATATGCATTTTAAATCTTCTATGAATGAAATAAAAGCGAGTGAAATTGTGCTTCAACATTCAACCCGTTCAAGCAATGTTGTAAATACAGTCCGATGGTATCCTGTAGATAATGGAATATGTACAAGCAGTGGTATTGATTCGGAATTAAGGCTATGGGATGTTGTTAAGCATCGTGAAGTAGTGTGTGTTCACAATGTTTCTGGTATTATAGACCACATTCACAATGCGAATAATCCCCATATTGTAGCTATAAGCATTGAGCACACTCCATCAATTGGAATTGTTGATTTTCGAAGCCCTTGTGCTGTAGTTACCGATCAAAAACGATCACCTAGTGTGGTAAATTCTATATTATGGCGAATTAATAGGGATATGCAATTATTAACGGGCGACAATTTGGGCCATATTTACCTATGGGATATCCGATCCGCGTTAAGCTCTCCAATTCAAACATTTGCTACAAGTTCTTCATTGCCCTATTCAAACGCTAAAGAGCAGACTGCCCATACATCATCTATAAATGGTCTGTTTCATATTCCTGGTAGTAACTCATTAATCTCGACTAGTAGTGACGGCGTTTTAAAAGTATGGAGTGATTGTTTACTCTGTGTAAATAACAGTCAGTTTTTAACAGATTCATGTTTAAAATTTAAGCTACCAAAAGTACGTTCAAGAATTAGTCAAAAGGTGAAAATAGAATTAGCAATTGCAGACAAGTCGGAGCCGGTGTTAGCATTTGTTCCCAATGATGTTGTTATACACATTTTGGAAATTGGAAAGCAAATAAAACCTGTAGGAACTTTGAGAGCGCATCTCTCTCGCAGACGTGTTACTTCATGTGCTTTTGATCAAACATTCTGCAGACTATATTCTGCTGGCACTGATAGAAACTCAATAGTGTGGATTCCGCATCGTAATCCACCAGAACGACCTGTTTCACGAACTAATGATTATTTTCGCACGGTTGGTGATACGTGGTCTTCTTCATCTTCAGACTTTGAATAAATTGTATAATTTCACAGATTGATATTTGTCGAAATCCGGAGTAAACATAAATAGTATAAATACTAAAATGTAAATTTGACAATGTGCGATATTATTTCTTATGATGTATTTTGTGTATATTTACTTATATTTTTTATCAAATATGTATTTTACGATTTGTCTTATATCAATTAATACACTAAAGAGTAAAATATTTTCCAATTGTTGTCGAATACATGAAAATAAAGTTTATGTATGGTAAGCCACATTTATTTATAAAGCATGTCACTGGTGCCATAGATACCACGTATATTCGGCGCAAACAAATATAAATTAATATAAATGAAAAATAAAATAAACTAAGGTAAAAAGTAAATTAAACATTTATATCCACCTGATGACCTCTATTCCTTATTCGTATATATCGTGCGTTATTTAGTATAATCCATTCATAACAATTGATTTTTATTTTAAATTCCAATTTTAAATTTTGACTTAATATAAATAAATATAAATTGTATAAATCTTATATAATTATTTATTATTTATCTTTATTTTTATTTATATATCGTATAAAATACATATACTCAGTTATCTGATCTAATATTAAAATATGCAAATTTATATTTTTACAAAAAATAATTGTATTTGATTGCATCTGTGAGCTGAATTTTTTTTGATTGTGGCACGATATTATCCTCACAGGTATTGATCTTATTTAGTAGCGTTCTGCTGTATCACAAATAAGATCAATACCTGTGAGGATAATATCGTGCCACAATCGGACAAAAAATAATATTCAAAAATATATTTGTAATTATTAAAAATATTACAATCAGAAGGTATAATGCATTTAACTTCCAACATTTGTTGGATAGTCGTATCAATTTAAATATATATCAATATATATCAATATAAATTGTATAAAATGTGATATAATTATTCATTATTTATCTTTATATATAACATCATAATATATACGAAATATTATATTATTGGTCTCTACCAACAAAAGACAAAGATTAATTCTTCCATTAATGCTTCGTTAATTGAAATTTCTTGATTTAAAAAAAGGTTCCTTTATATAAAAAGTTATATATATCGTACATGTCATTGGTGCCATGGATACTACTTTTATATACTACGTATATATGACGCCAGCAAATATAAATAAATATAAATTAGCATAAAAATAAACTAAAGTAAAAAATTAATTAAATATTAATTAAATAAAAAATACTAAAAAAGTAATACTGAAAAATACTAGAACATTTAATTTGATGGCTTAAAATTAAAACTAAAATTTTATTACAAAATAATGAGCAAACTTCAAATTACACTTTTACTAAAATCTCAAATATGCAATTTATACAAAATATAAAATAGATAGAAGATTTTTTTAATAATGATCGGTTCCTTTTTCAGCACTCATTTCTGAGAAATCTGCACTCATTTCCGTGTTCACCTTATATTTTTACGTTTAGACTAATTAATAACTTTTTTGTCGCTTGTTGAATGAAATTTTCGCGAAATGATTAATAAAAACGAATATAAAAATAGTAATAATCTAATAATTTCATTAGATGATTAATAAAAGCGGATTTTACAATTACTCACAAATAACCGTTAGGATGGTTAATACATAGAACTATATTAAATCCAAGTAAAAAATTATAATAGAATATAAAAATTATTATTTATTAAGATGTTAAAATTAAAATGTCAATTATTAAGTGTCGATAATAAGTAGTTTAAGTTTATTTTCTTGTTAAGCCTACGAACTTCAATGGAAAGAAGTTCAAAGACTCTTTTCCGGAAAGTTAGATCAACCAGCTCTCAAACATCTATTTTGTATACACTTGTATAAATGAAACGATTAAGATTGATAGTAAGAGGTGTAAATATTAGTTTTAATAAACTTCTGTTTTATTTCCAAATTATTGGAATCGCTCCACGAAATAACAAATTACAGAAATAAAAAAAATAACTAATATTATTTAATATTATTGTTTAATAATATCATTCAATATTAATTGCTTGTGATTACAATATACATATTCTGACAATGTTATAATACATTCACATTTGTATAAATTTATTGGAAAAAAGAGAATGAGTGAAAATTTTTATTACAAAGAGATCACAACTGCTTTTAATTGTCCAAAGATGAAAGCAGGAGCTATCAAAATGACCTTTTAGGAATACAAACGATTTCAGAAGAACGATTCCAGAAGAACGATTCCAGAAGAGCGATTCCAGAAGAGCGATTCCAGAAAAACGATTCCAGAAGAACGATTCCAGAAGAACCTAAAAAACCTAAAAAAGAACCTAAACCAGAGGAACCTAAGCCTAAAAAACTTAAAGAAGAAGAACCCAAATAAAGGTACGAATTTAGAGGTACGAACTTTCTTCGTACCTCTAAATTTATAAAAATGTACGAAGAAAGGTATATTTTTAATGTGATTTAACGGAATTATAGAACTTATGCTCTTTCTTATACAATGGAATTGGAACAAGTAGAAATAAAGATTGCAAAGGCTGATCTCATTTACACTTGAAAAATTGTTTCAAAGAAGATATTTTCATGTATGTACTAAGATTTCCACATGTTTCCACAACATTTGATAATGCTAAATCAAAATTTAATAATTAAATAATAAAATTAATAATTGTTTTTAGATTTTCTATAATTTAAATCAAGTTAAAAAATAAAAATTGAAATTTAAAATAAACGTCATTTTTATGAATTGACTAATAAATAACAGACGTTGTATCAGAATAAGAATTAGAGGTCATCAGGAGGAACTGCTATGCTATCAGGTTTCGGCCCCTAACTCCTCTACCCAACATAGCAGCGGGGCCAAATACATGCTAATGACGTATTTCCTCTGATGAAATTTGATTATCTAGTATCTTATTCTAATACAAAGTATATTATTTATTATCCATCCATAAAATTTGCCACTTAAGAGTTTAAATTTATTCTTTATATTATTGTGTTGATTTATATATTTTACTATTTTCTGTTTTGTTTTATTTTATAGTAACCTAGTTTAAAATATGTATCTATTAAATTATTTAAATGATTTTGAAGAAAGCCAATATCATTACATATTGTTGCAATTCTTAAAATTTCATTATTTAATGTATTATATTTTATATTATATGGTATGCATGAATTGCAAAAATATGTTTCTTGTAATCTTTACGATATAAATTATGAGTAGTTTTAATTGAT
>WNNJ02001169.1:0-11484 GCA_012934845.2 Pomphorhynchus laevis | reverse complement strand
ATTGTTATCATCCTTGTTTGATGCAATTAGAATGATACACCTGCCAAATTTATTTAAATAATAAAAACAACACAATCCTGCATAATTTAAACACTTGATATAAATAAAGATTGTTTAAAAAGAGCAAACTTTAAGTTTACTATAATTTTGCGTTGAAATTCAACAATTTATAGAAAATGCTATATTTTCAAAGATCAGGAAGACCTCAAAATATAAATTAAAAGAACTTATAATACTGCTTAGTGCTTTCAGTTATCATGAAAGTTTAGACGTTACAAATAGTATGCTGATCGTTAACTGTGGACATTTTTACTAAACAGCAGATTATTTTGGCATATTTCAATGAAAATGCTAGACTGTTGTTATTACTCTTGTTTAATCCAATCTTAATGATACATATGTCAACCTTTTGAATATATTTAACAAATGATCTTATGACGCAACAAATGAATTGACTACTATGAATAGAGATGTCTGATAAGCAATGTTTACGAGAATTTAGCAGTTTCAATAGAGCTATTTAGAGAAAATGCAATTTTTTAAAAGTCAAGCAGGCAGCCGAAACATCATCAAAATAGCTCATACTACGAATGATTGTTTTCGTTCATCTTTAACGTTTATAAGTAAAAAAGTATTCTGATCGGTATGTGTTTAGCAGTTAACCGACATCAGCTTTCGACATATGACGTATTCCATCGAAATCTTTGACCATTGTTATCATGCATGTTTAATGCAATCTAAATAAAACAAATGCAACATTCTTAAAAAGGATAAAAAAATAACACAATGTTGCATTTTAAAAACTCTTGATATTAATAAAGATGGTCTTATAATCAAGATTTAATTTTTCTATAATTTTGCCGCTAAATTTAAGCGATTTATAAAACTGCGATTATTCAAAACTCAAAAAGA
The DNA here is from genome assembly GCA_012934845.2 of Pomphorhynchus laevis. Taxonomy (NCBI): domain Eukaryota; kingdom Metazoa; phylum Acanthocephala; class Palaeacanthocephala; order Echinorhynchida; family Pomphorhynchidae; genus Pomphorhynchus; species Pomphorhynchus laevis. The sequence continues at coordinate 10,572 of WNNJ02001169.1, read as the reverse complement.
CAGCCAAAACGTAATCAAGATGGCTCATACTACTGATGAGTTATTCTGGTTATCTTTGACGTCTAGGAGGGACCCATAGTATGCTGATCGTTAGTGTTGACAAGTTATTAACTAACATCAGCTTTTAAAATATTGCCGTATTCTCTTAATATCAATGAGCATGTTTATCATGCATGTTTGATGCAATCCTACTGATAGTTATGCCAAATTCTTATAAGCAAGATAAAATGACACAGTGAAGCATCATTATAACGCCTGATATAAATATAGATAATCTGGTAAGCAACTTCTATGTTTACTATTATTTTGACGCTAAAATTAAGCGTTTTTTAGTAAATGGTATTTTTAAAAGTCAAGCAGAGAACCAAATCGTCATCGTGATAAATCATACCACTGATTTAGTCTTCGGACATAATTGAAGTTTAGACTTTACAAATAGTATGCTGATTGTTGACTGTTAACGTTTTTATCTACAGCAGCTTTCAACATTTTGACCTGTTTTAATCAAATGCTTGACTGTTGTTATTATGTTTGTTTTATGTAATCTCTGTAATACATATGACAATCTTTTAAGTAACATATGGATTGACACCCTGACGCCACAAATGAATTGACATTTATGAATAGAGATGGTCTGATAAGCAAGTTTTTGTTTACGAGTATTCATCAGTTCGAATTAAGCTATTTAGGGAAAATGCTATTTTTTCAAAATTTTAGCCGGCAGCCGACACGTCATCGAGGTGACTCATACTACAGATTAGTGCTTTTGTTCATTTTTAACGCCTAGAAGAAAAAAAATAGTAATCTGATCAAACAGGGCTAATAAGTTTTTGCCCGACAGCAGCTTTTGATCTGTTTCAATGAAATGCTGGACTGTTTTTATTATGATTGTTTAATGCAATCTCGATGATACACGTCATCGAGATGCAACATACTACATATGATTGCTTTTGTTTATCTGAACGCTAAGAAGTAACGAATAGTATTCTGATCGTTTTCGTAGCCTAGTTATTACCTGATAGCAACTTTTAAAAATTGCCGTATTCCATTGAATTTATGACCATTGTAATCATGCATGTTTGATGCAATCTTAATTTGACAACTGCCAAGGTATTTTGAAGGATTATAAAATTGCACAGTAAAGGATCATTCAAACGACTGAGAAATATAAAAATGATCGAATAAGCCAGTTTTAAGTTTACAAAAAATTTGCAGCAAAAATTAAGATGTTTTTAGAAAATGGTATTTTTTAAAAGTCAAGCCTACAGCTGATAAGTCATCATGTTAGCCCTTACAGCAGAAAAGTTCTTCCGTTCATCTTTGACGTTTTAAAGTGATTAATAGTATGATGATCGTTAGTGTTGACCAGTAATTATGGGACAGCAGCTTTCAAAATATTGCCGTACTCAATTAAAATCCATGACCATTGTTATCATCCTTGTTTGATGCAATTAGAATGATACACCTGCCAAATTTATTTAAATAATAAAAACAACACAATCCTGCATAATTTAAACACTTGATATAAATAAAGATTGTTTAAAAAGAGCAAACTTTAAGTTTACTATAATTTTGCGTTGAAATTCAACAATTTATAGAAAATTGCTATATTTTCAAAGATCAGGAAGACCTCAAAATATAAATTAAAAGAACTTATAATACTGCTTAGTGCTTTCAGTTATCATGAAAGTTTAGACGTTACAAATAGTATGCTGATCGTTAACTGTGGACATTTTTACTAAACAGCAGATTATTTTGGCATATTTCAATGAAAATGCTAGACTGTTGTTATTACTCTTGTTTAATCCAATCTTAATGATACATATGTCAACCTTTTGAATATATTTAACAAATGATCTTATGACGCAACAAATGAATTGACTACTATGAATAGAGATGTCTGATAAGCAATGTTTACGAGAATTTAGCAGTTTCAATAGAGCTATTTAGAGAAAATGCAATTTTTTAAAAGTCAAGCAGGCAGCCGAAACATCATCAAAATAGCTCATACTACGAATGATTGTTTTCGTTCATCTTTAACGTTTATAAGTAAAAAAGTATTCTGATCGGTATGTGTTTAGCAGTTAACCGACATCAGCTTTCGACATATGACGTATTCCATCGAAATCTTTGACCATTGTTATCATGCATGTTTAATGCAATCTAAATAAAACAAATGCAACATTCTTAAAAAGGATAAAAAAATAACACAATGTTGCATTTTAAAAACTCTTGATATTAATAAAGATGGTCTTATAATCAAGATTTTATTTTTCTATAATTCTGCCGCTAAATTTAAGCGATTTATAAAACTGCGATTATTCAAAACTCAAAAAGGCAGCCAAAACGTAATCAAGATGGCTCATACTACTGATGAGTTATTCTGGTTATCTTTGACGTCTAGGAGGGACCCATAGTATGCTGATCGTTAGTGTTGACAAGTTATTAACTAACATCAGCTTTTAACATATTGCCAATATTCTCTTAATATCAATGAGCATGTTTATCATGCATGTTTGATGCAATCCTACTGATAGTTATGCCAAATTCTTATAAGCAAGATAAAATGACACAGTGAAGCATCATTATAACGCCTGATATAAATATAGATAATCTGGTAAGCAACTTCTATGTTTACTATTATTTTGACGCTAAAATTAAGCGATTTATAGGAAATGGTATTTTTAAAAGTCAAGCAGAGAGCCAAATCGTCATCGAGATAAATCATACCACTGATTTAGTCTTCGGACATAATTGAAGTTTAGACTTTACAAATAGTATGCTGATTGTTGACTGTTAACGTTTTTATCTACAGCAGCTTTCAACATTTTGACCTGTTTTAATCAAATGCTTGACTGTTGTTATTATGTTTGTTTTATGTAATCTCTGTAATACATATGACAATCTTTTAAGTAACATAAGGAATGACACCATGACGCCACAAATGAATTGACATTTATGAATAGAGATGGTCTGATAAGCAAGTTTTTGTTTACGAGTATTCATCAGTTCGAATTAAGCTATTTAGGGAAAATGCTATTTTTTCAAAATTTTAGCCGGCAGCCGACACGTCATCGAGGTGACTCATACTACAGATTAGTGCTTTTGTTCATTTTTGACGCTTAGAAGTAACAAATAGTAATCTGATCAAACAGGGCTAACAAGTTTTTGCCCGACAGCAGCTTTTGATCTGTTTCAATGAAATGCTGGACTGTTTTTATTATGATTGTTTAATGCAATCTCGATGATACACGTCATCGAGATGCAACATACTACATATGATTGCTTTTGTTTATCTGAACGCTAAGAAGTAACGAATAGTATTCTGATCGTTTTCGTAGCCTAGTTATTACCTGATAGCAACTTTAAAAAATTGCCGTATTCCATTGAATTTATGACCATTGTAATCATGCATGTTTGATGCAATCTTAATTTGACAACTGCCAAGGTATTTTGAAGGATTATAAAATTGCACAGTAAAGGATCATTCAAACGACTGAGAAATATAAAAATGATCGAATAAGCCAGTTTTAAGTTTACTATAAATTTGCCGCAAAAATTAAGATATTTTTAGAAAATGGTATTTTTTAAAAGTCAAGCCCACAGCCGAAACGTCATCATGTTAGCCCTTACAACAGAAAAGTTCTTCCGTTCATCTTTGACGTTTTAAAGTGATTAATAGTATGATGATCGTTAGTGTTGACCAGTAATTATGGGACAGCAGCTTTCAAAATATTGCCGTACTCTATTAAAATCCATGACCATTGTTATCATCCTTGTTTGATGCAATTAGAATGATACACCTGCCAAATTTATTTAAATAATAAAAACAACACAATCCTGCATAATTTAAACACTTGATATAAATAAAGATTGTTTAAAAAGAGCAAACTTTAAGTTTACTATAATTTTGCGTTGAAATTAAACAATTTATAGAAAATGCTATATTTTCAAAGATCAGGCAGACCTCAAAATATAAATTAAAAGAACTCATAATACTGCTTAGTGCTTTCAGTAATCATGAAAGTTTAGACGTTACAAATAGTATGCTGATCGTTAACTGTGGACATTTTTACTAAACAGCAGATTATTTTGGCATATTTCAATGAAAATGCTAGACTGTTGTTATTACTCTTGTTTAATCCAATCTTAATGATACATATGTCAACCTTTTGAATATATTTAACAAATGATCTTATGACGCAACAAATGAATTGACTACTATGAATAGAGATGTCTGATAAGCAATGTTTACGAGAATTTAGCAGTTTCAATAGAGCTGTTTAGAGAAAATGCAATTTTTTAAAAGTCAAGCAGGCAGCCGAAACATCATCAAAATAGCTCATACTACGAATGATTGTTTTCGTTCATCTTTAACGTTTATAAGTAAAAAAGTATTCTGATCGGTATGTGTTTAGCAGTTAACCGACATCAGCTTTCGACATATGACGTATTCCATCGAAATCTTTGACCATTGTTATCATGCATGTTTAATGCAATCTAAATAAAACAAATGCAACATTCTTAAAAAGGATAAAAAAATAACACAATGTTGCATTTTAAAAACTCTTGATATTAATAAAGATGGTCTTATAATCAAGATTTAATTTTTCTATAATTTTGCCGCTAAATTTAAGCGATTTATAAAACTGCGATTATTCAAAACTCAAAAAGACAGCTAAAACGTAATCAAGATGGCTCATACTACTGATGAGTTATTCTGGTTATCTTTGACGTCTAGGAGGGACTCATAGTATGCTGATCGTTAGTGTTGACAAGTTATTAACTAACATCAGCTTTTAACATATTGCCGTATTCTCTTAATATCAATGAGCATGTTTATCATGCATGTTTGATGCAATCCTACTGATAGTTATGCCAAATTCTTATAAGCAAGATAAAATGACACAGTGAAGCATCATTATAACGCCTGATATAAATATAGATAATCTGGTAAGCAACTTTTATGTTTACTATAATTTTGGACGCTAAAATTAAGCGATTTATAGGAAATGGTATTTTTAAAAGTCAAGCAGAGAGCCAAATCGTCATCGAAATGATTCATACCACTGATTTAGTCTTCGGACATAATTGAAGTTTAGACGTTACAAATAGTATGCTGATCGTTGACTGTTAACGTTTTTATCTACAGCAGCTTTCAACATTTTGACCTGTTTTAATCAAATGCTTGACTGTTGTTATTATGTTTGTTTTATGTAATCTCTGTAATACATATGACAATCTTTTAAGTAACTTAAGGAATGACACCATGACGCCACAAATGAATTGACATTTATGAATAGAGATGGTCTGATAAGCAAGTTTTTGTTTACGAGTATTCATCAGTTCGAATTAAGCTATTTAGGGAAAATGCTATTTTTTCAAAATTTTAGCCGGCAGCCGACACGTCATCGAGATGACTCATACTACAGATTAGTGCTTTTGTTCATTTTTGACGCTTAGAAGTAACAAATAGTAATCTGATCAATAAGGGCTAACAAGTTTTTGCCCGACAGCAGCTTTTGATCTGTTTCAATGAAATGCTGGACTGTTTTTATTATGATTGTTTAATGCAATCTCGATGATACACGTCATCGAGATGCAACATACTACATATGATTGCTTTTGTTTATCTGAACGCTAAGAAGTAACGAATAGTATTCTGATCGTTTTCGTAGCCTAGTTATTACCTGATAGCAACTTTAAAAAATTGCCGTATTCCATTGAATTTATGACCATTGTAATCATGCATGTTTGATGCAATCTTAATTTGACAATTGCCAAGGTATTTTGAAGGATTATAAAATTGCACAGTAAAGGATCATTCAAACGACTGTGAAATATAAAAATGATCTATTTAGCCAGTTTTAAGTTTACTACAAATTTGCCGCAAAAATTAATCAATTTTTAGAAAATGGTATTGTTTAAAAGTCAAGCCCACAGCCGAAACGTCATCAAGTTAGCCTGTACAACAGAAAAGTTCTTCCGTTCATCTTTGACGTTTTAAAGTGATTTACAGTATGATGATCGTTAGTGTTGACCAGTAATTATGGGAGAGCAGCTTTCAAAATATTGCCGTACTTCATTTAAATCCATGACCTTTGTTATTTTGATTTTTTGATGCTATTAGAAAGATACACCTGCCAAATTTTTTCGAATAATAAAAACGAAACAATCCTGCATAATTTTAACACATGATATAAATAAAAATTGTTTAAAATGAGCAACCTTAAAGTTTACTATAATTTTGCGCTAAAATTAAACAATTTATAGAAAATGCTATATTTTCAAATACAAGGCAGCACTCAAAATATAAATTTAAATAACACACAATACTGCTTAGTGTTTTCAGTAATCATGGAAGTTTAGACGTTACAAATAGTATGCTGATCGTCAACTGTGGACATTTTTAATAAACAGCAGCTTTTAAGATTTTGGCATATTTCAATGAAAATGCTAGACTGTTGTTATTACGCTTGTTTAATCCAATCTTAATGATACATATGACAACCTCTTGAATATTTTTAACGAATGATCTTATGACGCAACAAATGAATTGACTAATATGAATAGAGATGTCTGATAAGCAAGTTTTTTGTTTACGAGAATTTAGCAGTTTGAATTGAGCTATTTAGAGAAAATGCTATTTTTTAAAAGTCAAGCAGGCAGCCGAAACCTTATCGAGATAGCTCATACTACAGATGAGTGCTTTCGTTCATCTTTGACGTTAATTGGTAAAAAAGTATTCTGATCGGTATGTGTTTAGCAGTTAACCGACATCAGCTTTCGACATATGCCGTATTCCATCGAAATATATGACCATTGTTATCATGCATGTTTTATGCAATCTAAAAAAAATAAATGCCAGATTCTTAAAAAGGATAGACAAATTACACAATGTCGCATTTTAAAAACTCTTGATATTAATAAAGATGGTATTATAATCAAGATTAAATTTTTCTTTAATTTTGCCGCTAAATTTAAGCGATTCATAAAACTGCGATTATTCAAAACTCAAACAGACAGCTAAAACGTAATCAAGATGGCTCATACTACTGATGAGTTATTCTGGTTATCTTTGACGTCTAGGAGGGACTGATAGTATGCTGATCGTTAGTGTTGACAAGTTATTAACTAACATCAGCTTTCAACATATTGCCGTATTCTCTTAAAATCAATGAGCATGTTTATCATGCATGTTTGATGCAATCCTACTGATAGTTATGCCAAATTCTTATAAGTGAGATAAAATGACACAATGAAGCATCATTATAACGCCTGATATAAATAAAGACAATCTGGTAAGCAACTTTTATGTTTACTATAATTTTGACGCTAAAATTAAGCGATTTATAGGAAATGGTATTTTTAAAAGTCAAGCAGAGAGCCAAATCGTCATCGAAATGATTCATACCACTGATTTAGCCTTCGGACATAATTAAAGTTTAAACGTTAAAATTGTATACTGATCGTTGACTGTTTACGTTTTTATCTACAGCAGCTTTCAACATTTTGACCTGTTTTAATCAAATGCTAGACTGTTTTTATTATGTTTGTTTTATGTAATCTCTGTAATACATATGTACAATAATTTGACAATGCCTTTTAAGTAAAACTTAAAAATGAAGCCAGTTTTGACACCAAGCCCACAGCCGAAACGTCATCAAGTTAGCCTGTACAACAGAAAAGTTCTTCCGTTCATCTTTGACTTTATGAATAGAGATGGTCTGATAAGCAAGTTTTTGTTTACGAGTATTCATCAGTTCGAATTAAGCTATTTAGGGAAAATGCTATTTTTCAAAATTTTAAGTGGACATTTTTAATAAACAGCAGCTTTTAAGATTTTGGCAGTATTTCAATGAAAATGCTAGACTGTTGTTATTACGCTTGTTTAATCCAATCTTTATGATACATATGACGCCCTCTTGAATATTTTTAACGAATGATCTTATGACGCAACAAATGAATAGACTTAATATGAATAGAGATGTCTGATAAGCAAGTTTTTTGTTTACGAGAATTTAGCAGTTTGAATTGAGCTATTTAGAGAAAATGCTATTTTTTAAAAGTCAAGCAGGCAGCCGAAACCTTATCGAGATAGCTCATACTACAGATGAGTGCTTTCGTTCATCTTTGACGTTAATTGGTAAAATAGTATTCTGATCGGTATTTGTTTAGCAGTTAACCGACATCTGCTTTCGACATATGCCGTATTCCATCGAAATATATGACCATTGTTATCATGCATGTTTTATGCAATCTAAATAAAACAAATGCCAGATTCTTAAAAAGGATAGACAAATTACACAATGTCGCATTTTAAAAACTCTTGATATTAATAAAGATGGACTTAGAATCAAGATTAAATTTTTCTTTAATTTTGCAGCTAAATTTAAGCGATTTATAAAACTGCGATTATTCAAAACTCAAACAGACAGCTAAAACGTAATCAAGATGGCTCATACTACTGATGAGTTATTCTGATTATATTTAACGTCTAGGAAGGACTGATAGTATGCTGATCGTTAGTGTTGACAAGTTATTAACTAACATCAGCTTTCAACATATTGCCGTATTCTCTTAAAATCAATGAGCATGTTTATCATCCATGTTTGATGCAATCCTATGATATTTATGCCAAATTCTTAAAGGTGAGATAAAATGACACAATGAAGCATCATTATAACGCCATTTATAAATAAAGACAATCTGGTAAGCAACTTTTATGTTTACTATAATTCTGACGCTTAAATTAAGCGATTTATAGGAAATGGTATTTTTAAAAGTCAAGCAGAGAGCCAAATCGTCATCGAAATGATTCATACCACTGATTTAGCCTTCGGACATAATTAAAGTTTAAACGTTAAAATTGTATACTGATCGTTGACTGTTTACGTTTTTATCTACAGCAGCTTTCAACATTTTGACCTTTTTTAATCAAATGCTAGACTGTTTTTATTATGTTTGTTTATGTAATCTCTGTAATACATATGACAATCTTTTAAGTAACTTAAGAAATGACACCATGACGCCACAAATGAATTGACCTTTATGAATAGAGATGGTCTGATAAGCAAGTTTTTGTTTACGAGTATTCATCAGTTCGAATTAAGCTATTTAGGGAAAATGCTATTTTTTCAAAATTTTAGCCGGCAGCCGACACGTCATCGAGATGACTCATACTACAGATTAGTGCTTTTGTTCATTTTTGACGCTTAGAAGTAACAAATAGTAATCTGATCAATAAAGGCTAACAAGTTTTTGCCCAACAGCAGCTTTTGACCTGTTTCAATGAAATGCTGGACTGTTTTTATTATGATTGTTTAATGCAATCTCACGATACACTTCATCAAGATGCATCATACTACATATGATTGCTTTTGTTTATCTTTGACGCTTAGAAGTAACGAATAGTATTCTGATCGTTTTGGTAGACTAGTTATTACCTGATAGCAGCTTTAAAAAATTGCCGTATTCCATTGAATTTATGACCATTGTAATCATGCATGTTTGATGCAATCTTAATTTGACAACTGCCAAGGTATTTTGAAGGATAATAAAATTGCACAATAAAAGATTCATTCAAACGACTGTGAAATATAAAAATGATCTAATTAGCCAGTTTTAAGTTTACTACAAATTTGCCGCAAAAATTTAGCAATTTTTAGAAAATGGTATTTTTTAAAATTCAAGCCCACAGCCGAAACGTCATCAAGTTAGCCTGTACAACAGAAAAGTTCTTCCGTTCATCTTTGACGTTTTAAAGTGATTAACAGTATGATGATCGTTAGTGTTGACCAGTAATTATGGGAGAGCAGCTTTCAAAATATTGCCGTACTCATTAAAATCTATGACCAATTGTTATCATGCTTGTTTGATGCAATTAGAATGATACACATGCCAAATTCATTTGAATAATAAAAACGACATAATGCTGCATAATTTAAACACTTGTTATAAATAAAGATAGTTTAAAAAGAGCGACCTTAATTTTTACTATAATTTGCGCTAAAATTAAACAATTTATAGAAAATGCTATATTTTCAAAGACCAGGCAGACCTCAAAATATAAATTAAAATAACTCATAATACTGCTTAGTGCTTTCAGTAATCATGGAAGTTTAGACGTTACAAATAGTATGCTGATCGTTAACTGTGGACATTTTTACTAAACTGCAGCTTTTTCGATTTTGGCATATTTCAATGAAAATGCTAGACTGTTGTTTATTACGCTTGTTTAATCCAATCTTAATGATACATATGACAACCTTTTGAATATATTTAACGAATGATCTTATGACGCAACAAATGAATTGACTAATATGAATAGAGATGTCTGATAAGCAAGTTTTTTGTTTACGAGAATTTAGCAGTTTGAATGGTAGCTATTTAGAGAAAATGCTATTTTTCAAAAGTCAAGCAGGCAGCCGAAAACCTCATCGAGATAGCTCATACTACAGATGAGTGCTTTCGTTCATCTTTGACGTTAATAAGTAAAATAGTATTCTGATCGGTATGTGTTTAGCAGTTAACCGACATCAGCTTTCGACATATGCCGTATTCCATCGAAAT
>WNNJ02001168.1:0-54460 GCA_012934845.2 Pomphorhynchus laevis | reverse complement strand
TTAATGAAAAGGAATAAATAGCTCAATATAATTTAGATTATTTTATTTTTTTAAAAACATCAAAAGTCAATTTGTCTCTGTCTAATAATGATACACTTATCAAAATTTACGCTAGCATTTGATGTTGTTATTCGAGAAGGATACGTAGTATTGAGCGTAATCTGGTGATCACGTCAGTTTTGCTAATTTTTTATTTCTTGGATTCAAATGTTGCGATAAGCTTGAGAAATACTGTGATATCATTACTGGCCTCATCAAAATTTGACACTACAGCAGGAATAAAAGAGTAATTCAATTTAATAATAGAATTTATATAATTAAAATTATTATTGAAAATGCTCAATAAATGTTTAATTAGCTACTAGTTTTTGAACATTAAACGATCTTCACTTTGTTTATCTTCAAAATTAAACTAATGTTTGAAATTTATAAGGCTGACGTTAATTAAATACAAATGGATATCGGTCTTTGATCTATAATTTTTTAATATTGTTCTTTTACATGCATTTTTTATTGTAGTGTATGCATTACAAGCTTTTGACAATATGTAAGTAAAATCTAGACATTTGCATTTCTTAGAAAGCAACTAAAAGCTATTTTTCTAGCGAGTTAAACGCAGATGTTTTATTTTACTGTTTATAGTATTTTCCCACAATAATAAATTTATTATAATGTAATTAATATTATAATTATATTTTTTATAATAAAATTATTATATAGCAAGCGTATCAAAATCAAATATTCATTATTAATTTTTATATACTTTAAAAATTAATATTTAAAGTTAATTGTATGAATTATATGAAATGGTAACTATTTTAAATATAAAATTAAAAAGCTAATAAAATTGAAAAACTATAAATTCTCTATGATCAAATTTATTATATATTTTAATACTAATTAATTAGATTTTATGTAGCGATATCATATATTTGATATGTTATAATGTCAAAGAGATAATGTATTTACTACTTTAAAAGGAATTTCCAATGCAATAATATTACAAATTTATAGTAACCTTGTTACGTCATATGATTTTTATATTCAATATCCGATTCAATTTTACATATGCTAAACATCGGCTTAAGTATGCAATATCGCAGATGCAAATATCTAATTAGATAGTTAGTATAAATTGAACACCCGTGTCACATATTTATAATGTGTTAAACAACAACACGCTAAGGATAATTGGGTCTAGGTTATTTATAGTATATATATGTATGTGCTTAAATGTATCGAGTTCAGCATTGCCGTTGCAGTTAAATAAGTGAAACAAAAATTCACAAATGAGAAGAACAATTAAAAATTGCTTTGGGCACTAATTGAAAATGATTTGCTACGCGTATTCACTTAACTATCATTTATTCTTTTCGAACTGTCCTATTTTGTCTACATGTACATTGGATGTTGCATGTTTTATGGCGTTTGTATACTTTAAAAGAAGTAATTTATAAATTAGACTGAAATAGATGTTCTAATGTCGCTTTACCGTTCATGCATATACTGTGTCTAATGAATGAATACATGAATTTTTTTCTCTGCAATTGCTTCTCCATAACGCGAATTAGACTTAGCATTCTTAAGCATCTTAAAATTATTTGCCAACGGTGATATTATTCTATATTGTTAAAAAATGACTTATCCTCAACTCCAAAGTGATAATTCGGTTTCCAGATTTAGTCAATTGTGAAAATTTCGCAAGCATTTGTAATTATTTTTCTTTAGCGGTTTTCCCTTGTAGGAACTGGATCCGATGCATTTGAAAATTGTCCCATTTGGTTATATCGAGGGCGTATTTGGTTTGCTGTAGAGCCCCTTGATGATTTATCGGTTAGACCAGACCGTAAATGAGCGCGTATCTTACTGGGAACGTTATAGTCATGACGTTTAGAGCATTGAGACAACATTTCATAATGTTTATGCGACGGTTTTGTCTTACGACTGGCTTGTCACAAAGTCTTTTGCCAACCCAATTTCTTTCTCAGCACGGTCTCGGGACGGATCATGGCAGAGTTTGCATACGTTTGTAATAAAATTGGCTTTTTTTATTAATCAACACCATTTTTAGCCGTGCCCAAGTTGTCAACTTATTCAGGCTATATTTGCTTGAATATTCAATATTTCCTGATTTTTATATCTTGACACTGCATATCCGAGAACTACGAAGATTGATTACATAACTCCAAGCAATTCTAGAACTACAAGGATTGATTGCTTGACAATCAGTCTACAGGGCCTGATTGCTTCTTTAACTTGACAACCTGGAGAATGTTTTATTAACATTGCTTTTATGTGTTTCATTCGTATTCTCTTAATTACTCCACAACATTGTTGGCAAATTACAAAATTTTAAGTCACTATTTTAAGATGTTATAATTATATTAATTATAAATTATTACATCGAAATTATTTTCTCAGACAATGTTTGGCTTAATCACAAAATCTGTATTTCCGAAATTTAGTTTATTAAAAAATATTTTACGCAGTTCACTTGTCTAAATTGTTACATACATATTTATTTTCCTAATCCTTTTCGTTTTTATAACAAAAAATTGTTTTTAACGATTGAAAGCGAACTAACCATTTCATATTTGGATTATTAAAAAATTATATCGTTTACTACAAACGCACGGCAAAAAGACTAGATTACTTAACTGCACTAAACGACTGCTTCTTTACCATTAACATGTGTATCGTAACTTAATTTGTTTGAATTTTAAAATTATTTCTTCCGTGGATAACAGCCTATATAAACTATGAATAAACTAGAAAATGCCCACTTACATAAATTTATTTATTCGTAAGACTAATTTTAATTAGTAGCAAAACAGCTAAAAAGTAATGTAATCACAAAATTACGGTGATTTGAATAATGATTATTCGATTTACAATTTGCGTAAAAGGTGTAATGCATTTAATAAAAATCAAGTGTGCTGTAATGTTGCCAGGCGGCATTGATATTGTTTGTTCAATGAAGTGTATTTACCGAATCTCCGAAAGAAACACTGCATTAGCAAAGTCGTAAACAACAGCAACATTTTATAACATTTTTGACAATACAGATTGTCGAGAATAAACGCGCTGTAAGGGTTGTTAATGATGCGGCATTCACATAAGTAAAATGACTTTATTGAGCATAAAACTAACGAGTAAATGCATCTTAATTAGGTTTAGTACACCACCAACTAACGCAAACGCCATTGCTCTGTTATGATAAAGATTTTATCCAAAAACGATAAAATGTGTGTGCATATACTGAGATAAAAATGGATTTATTAATGAACTAAATTGTGCTTTTTCATTAAGCACAGTTATAACGGCTAAGCCCTTAGCTGTTACACGGCCACTGTACTCTATGACAAGTAGATTTTCAAAAATAGAATACAAGCTGGTGAAACTTAAAATCTAATAAATTGCAATCACATGTATAATATATAACAAGCATTTTAAATTTTAACTCTTTATAAATATAAATTGTTTTTTATGAATCATCCCCGAGAATCAAAACTCTTAATTTTTTTAATATTTTGGCTGTTCGTACAGACCTTTCAATTTGAAATACATATACATTAGATAAGCGTTAGGAATTAAATCAAACAAAATCATAACATTAAAACAAAGACTCGGGAACTCGGGATAGTCTAACCCGTAGGTGATCATGATCGTTTTGCACCTCTCTTAGTTTATTCTCTATAGTTCTAGCAATATTTGGTGGAGGGAGTTTTAAACTCCCATTAGATTTATTTCCTTCCATCGATAGAAAGAAATAAATATAACTAGAGTTTTAAATCTAATTATAGTTTATCCCGGGTTCCCGAGTCTTCGTTTTAATGTGTTTAATTTAATTTCTAACGCTTATCTAATGTATAAATTTCATATTAAAAGGGCTGCACGAACAGCCAAATATTTAAATAAAATTCGAGAGTTTAAATTCTCGAGAATGGTTCGCCTAAAAACAGTTTCTTTTGACCCGAATGCAATATGATTCAATAAATATAAATTGTTCAATAAATTTTATCAATGAATATAAATAATAATTTTTAATTTATGATTATTTATCTATTTTTAATTTTCATATAGTATAAAATACGTAGACTCAGCTGATCTGATTAATAATAGTCGTAGTTGTATTTTGCATGATCTTTCGTTTTCAGTGAATTATATGATGATAGAAATAAATGTTTGTTAGGATGTGTACATCACAAAGAACATTGCTAAAGACATGCTAAAGTGTACAACGCGTTGTAGTCCTCGAATAGTTATATGATTGTACTCTGTAGAGAATACTGAATTTAATGTGTCTTGATGATATCACTAATCTATTAGCAATACTGTACTCTGTGTTTTAGTACAATTCAGATCAGCTAACTGAGTCTACGTTCTTTATACTATTAATGAATGAATTAAAAATAAAGATAAATAATAAATAATTACATAATATTTTATAAAATTTATATTTATAAAAATTAGAATTTAAATATACTATGTATCAGAATAAGGATTAGAAGTCATCAAGAGGAACTACCATGTTATCACCTTTCGACCCCTATTCATCGACCCAACATAGCAGCGGGACCAAGTACATGCTAATGATGTATTTTCTGATTAAATTTGATTATCTAAGATCATATTCTAAGATAGATTATATTATTTACTAGCTGATCAAAAAATTTCCGTTTTGATAGTTTACATTTATTTTAAATAGTATTGTGTTGACTTATATAATTAAGTATTTTCTATTTGATGATATTTTTATAGTAACCTAATTTAAAATATCTATTAAATTATTTAAATGATTTTGAAAGCCAATGTTTTTAAATATTATGGCAATTATCAAAATTTCATTATTTAATGTATTATTTTAACTTAGTATTTTTATGAATCGATAAATAGATAATATAACATGCACAATAATGATGATTAGAGCTCATATAAAGAAACTGTTATGTTATCAGGTTTCTGCCCCTATTTCTCAAAAAACATAGCAGCGGGGCAAGCACATGCCAATGATGAATTTCTGTTGACGTAATTTTATTATCTACAGTAATTTCTTATTTTTTTGACACCGCATTTATTATTTACTAATTACCAATAAAACTTTTACACATAACAACAACAATTTAAAGACAAGAAAACAATATAAAAGTTACACAAGATTTTTCTTGCCAACCATTGGTCTGAGTACCAGGTCGTGGAGGCAGTGCACGAACTAAACTACTCC
The DNA here is from genome assembly GCA_012934845.2 of Pomphorhynchus laevis. Lineage (NCBI taxonomy): Eukaryota > Metazoa > Acanthocephala > Palaeacanthocephala > Echinorhynchida > Pomphorhynchidae > Pomphorhynchus > Pomphorhynchus laevis. The sequence goes on along the minus strand of WNNJ02001168.1, from coordinate 49,236 downwards.
ATACATCGCGATACTGGTTGACGACAGATCAGTTCTCTTTCAGATACCACAAGGCGGTCTTCGAACAGTTTCGAGATTTGATCTCCACAGGTATCGAGATCTACCTAGAGATTTCTTTCAAGAGTCCGGCCTAGAAAACCCTCCAAGGAAAGCGATCCCTAGACATCCTCAGAACGTGTTCTAGTCACCTAAACACCTTGGTTTTTAAGTGTCTAAACACCAAGGTGTTTAGACCAAAGTATTCTTGGTGTCTAAACACCTAGCCGCTTTTATTCGATGTGAAGAAGCAGCGACTTTACTCCGAGTCTATCCCATATGACCCAATTCCCAACCTTATATCTAAGGCTAAGACCGGCCACAGAGCGAAGATACCTCATTCCGGTTGCCTGTATTTGAGATCTTATATTTTCTGTCATAACCTAACGCTCTTGATCATAGGTTAAGATAGGAACAAAGATTGCGCGGTAAACCGAAAGTTTCACCCGAAGACTAAACTTCCCCTTAATCGCAACATACCCGTACTAAAAATGCATTGCTGCGTTAGCTAAACAGATCCGATTCTAGATATCTCTGATGTCCCTGCGGCCCTTCGAAAACAATACCCCAAGATACTTGAAGTCCTCCACATTAAGAACCGCCCCCCCCAATCCAGATTGATATTGACATCTAAATCCGAGACGAACATATATAGACAGTCTTTGAGGTACTAACCAACATCCCTACTGCTTAATATTCCATCGTAAATCGATTTGGAAGCATTGTATGTCTTCAGAACAAGAAGCCAACGAGAAACATCATCTGCAAAAAGCAGAGATGGTATCCTGATGAAACCGAACTGAATACCGACATCCGACAAAGTAGCCCGTATCTTAATTTAGCCCATGTGAACAAGGAACAAAAGTGGAGACAAAAGGCAATTTTGACGAAGCCCAACGCCTACTAGAAATGATTGAGAATTCCTACCTAGAACACGCACGCAACTCATACTTTGTTCATACAGAGAAGCCACAGCTACCAACTATAGTATGGTACTTCATACTACCTAGTACCCCCTTACAACCTATATCACGAAACTCGATTGAAAGGCTTCTCCAAATCTACGTAGACCGGTTGAGCGAACTCTAAAGACTGTTCGAAAATGGTTGAGAGAGTAATAAGCTCATCTATAGCTCCAGAACCTGAACAAAATCCGTATTGCTCCTTTTGCAACTGTCCCTCAACTATAGACCTTATCCTTAAGTCAAGAAACCTAGCAAATAACTTACCAGTTTGACTAAGAAGAGTGATGCCCCGATAATTGGAGCACACTCTTCGTTCACCTTTCTTAAAGATCGGTTTCACCATCCAGTTCGCCACTTACTAGGAACCTTGCCCGACTGCAATCCGTGCTAGCCAATTAATGCCTACAACGTCGATAGCTTTTAAAGCTTCAGGTAGAATCTCATTCACTCTAGAAAACTTGTCATTACGAAGTTTTTAACATCAGCAACGACCTCTTTCAAAGAGATAAGCTCTTTCGTTGGTTCTAAAGGCTCCACTTCTACAAAAGAAGGCATGCCCACGGATTAATGACTTCTAAAATGATCTTTCCAACAACCAAAAATTTCTTCAATGTCAATCAGCAAAGACCCTCTCTTGTCATAGACAGTTTGAGGAGTTTTCTGTTTTCCAACACGAAAATTCTTGATCGTCCTCCAAAAAAAATCTTCGAAACTGATCTATAATCATTTTCTAAGTGCTCTCCAAACTTTCACCAATAAGCCTTCTTCTCTTAGGTAACTGCTCGAGCTGAAGCTCTCTATGCCCTTCGGTGCTTGCATACAGCTTCCAACTATTTATCAGACTAAGTTACTTTATAAACCAGCATTTTCTGTTGGACGAAATATCTAATTGTTGATGTCCACTGAGCAGTTCGATGATTCCCTGTTCCTTGTTCCTGCGACAAGGAACAAAGCCCTCCGAGACAACTTTTCAGTTGTTTTGACAAGCGAGGATATGTACATCTCCTATTCCCGATCATGTTCTTTACTTCTATTGGCAAACCGAGATAAGTCCTCCCGGATGTAGCCGGAAAAACGTACTTTGACAAAAACATCTGTTAGACGCTCACCAGAACGCCCTCACACAACTTTTGGGTTTACCAAGTTTGTATAACATCAGATTTTGCCATCGAAGCTTACTAACTGCAAGTGGTGATCGGTTGACATCTCAGCCCTTCTCTTCACACGAGTGTCCAGAATATAACATCACAGATCAGATGAAACGATTAAAATCCGATCATTAATATTTGACTGAAAGAATCGTGAAGCAATGTGCATCTATAGATCTCCTTATGTTCAAACATGGTGTTGGTTATGCACAAATTGTTACGAGAACAAAAGTGCAATAATTCTACACGACTTGCATTCAGATCCGAAAGTCCGTTCCTCCCCAACACTCCCTTCCAAGTACTAATGCCGCTATCAATGTGAGCATTGAATTCACGCAATAAAACGAGGGAATATCCCGTAGGTGTACTATCAAAAAGAGCCTGAAGATTTTCCACAAATACTGAGTATTCCGAGATAATGCTGGGAGCATACGCACACACCACAGTTATCCCCTTCCCCTCTTGTGACTAAATGTCTCAAAGACGCCAGCTTTTCGTTCACTGGGTTAAACCTTTCTACCACAAACGACAACCGGGGAATTGTAAGTATTCCTACGCCTTCCTGCCGTCGCTTTCCGTTGGTAACTCCCGAATAGTTCAAGGTCCAACATCGATCCAAAATATTAGCTCTAGTTCCAGAATAGTGAAGAGAAGTCACTTTGATTATTTCTAGACCGAAACGAACCATCTATCTTACTAACTATGGTTCTTTCCCTTCAGCGAGATGACATTTCACGTTCCTACATGAAGGCTATCCGCTTCGGATGTTGATGCCTATTTCGCTGTATACGAACAACTGCCCAGTCACAAGGCTCCAGACAATGAAAACTCCTCCGGTCAGTGGTGAGTTTAACATTGACACATAACAGTTTAAATTTAATTTTAAGATTACATTGATGATTTATATATTTTACGATTTTCCGTCTGCTTTCATTTTTATTTTACCCTAATTTAAAATATGTATCAATGAAATTGTTTTAATGGTTGAAGAAAACCAATATCATTACTTAGTACCCTTCATTAAATTTGTATAAAGCGTACTAAAATCGTAAGAATTTATATAATTGTGTATTTATCAAATTGAATCATTTGGAAATAGTCTGTTTTTTGTTGGCCATTTATACTTTTCATAAAATAGCAACGAGCAAATCAGATCAGGTAACGGAGTCTACGTATATTAAATTATTTAAAAATTAAACATGATGATGAATAAAAATAAAATAATAAAATAAGAAATAATAAAATAATTATAAATAATTAATAATTTAATAATTAAATAATTATTAACAATTAAATTAATAATTTAATAATATAATTTATACCAAATTAAAATTTAAAATTTAAATTAAAAGTCAATTTTTATGAATTGGCTAATAAATAACAGACGTTGTATCAGAATAAGAATGAGAGGTCATCAGTAGGAACTGCTATGCTATCAGGTTTCGGCCCCTAACTCATCTACCCAACATAGTAGCGGGCCAAATACATGCTAAGGACGTATTTCCTCTGATAAAACTATCTAGTATCTTATTCTAATGCAAAGTATATTATTTATTATCCATCCATAAAAATTGTCCGCTAATGATTTTAAATTTAGTTTTAATATTATTGTGTTGATTTATATATTTTACTATTTTCTGCTTGATGTTATTTTTATAGTAACCTAGTTTAAAATATGTATCTATTAAATTATTTAAATGATTTTGAAGAAAGCCAATATCATTACATATTGTTGCAATTCTTAAAATTTCATTATTTAATGTATTATATTTTATATTATATGGTATGCATGAATGCTCATGCAAAAATATGTTTCTTGTAAATTTAAACATGTCATCTTTACGATATAAGTTAATAGTAGTTTTAGTTAATGTTCATTTAATGTTCTTATCAAGATATACACCTTCTTTATCATCAATATTGGTTTTGTCTTCGAACTGCAATTCTCGAAGCAGTTTAATAAAACAGCAATTAGTAAATGTTCATAAAAATGTCGACTTGATATCAGAACTACTGATTTTTATTTATGCGTGTACTCGACTTGCTATTACCATTGGTCAAGGAAATGATCAAAATTCTCGAAAGATGATAACACTTCCGCAAATCGTCCTATCTCTGTGCAACACGCGTATTAATTAACATATCAGGCATATACAAATCGGAATTACATTTATACTTTATTCGTTTGTGGCTGTTCTATCTATTATAAATTTGTGAACTGCTTTATTTCGGTTATATTATGCCTTTTATGAATATTCGGTAATGCTTATCCACAAATAATAAATTAAAGAAACAATAAAATGTTTAAAATTGTTCAAAAAGCCTTATCAAAACTTATTGTTTCTTGAATATATATTGACGTGTGAGTAATTAATGCCGAAGTCACTAGCAAACTGGCATTGCAAATACATTTACAAGAATGATCAAATAAGATATTAGATTTTCTTTACTGTAATTTAACCATTATCTTTAACTATATAGCCATAAAATCAAGTAACAATACGTAAAAATGATTGAATTAATTAAATAAATAAAAAAATAAATTAATAAATTAAAAAAATAATGAAATAAATTAAATAAATATCATAAATAGTAAAATATATAAAATATACACTTATTCTATAATTATAATGGAATAAAACAAATGTAAAACAGCGAGTTAAGGTTATAAAATTTATTTATTGTTCATAAGAACTTAACAAACTAATGCTAATTATTAAATAATGAAATATATAATATAAAAATGACATGTTCATTGTAAATAAAAGACATATTGTACAAAACTGTCTTTTTTGTCCAAAGACGGAAAATATACAATTATACAAAATGATGTAAAAATACTAGGCCATTTAAAAGATCAGTGCGCTTTACTTGGGATTTGGTTATTTCGCTATCGTTTTCAAAAAATGAGTTTGAGCTTTAGTAATTCTAATACGCCTGCATACATTGTCGTCAGTATCACAACAACCGCTAGCTAATATTCATGTCGAATTTGGCAATCCGGAAATTATTAGACATTTGAAGAGTAATGCTGATTCCCAGAAGAACTCTTTTGGCCATCATCGGGGTGATGCATACACATTGCTGTTGTCGCTGTTGCCGTTGTTTCAGCTTGTAATCCTGTCATCGATTTCTGTTTTATTGGCATAAAAGTAGCACCAGGCAATATTGCGAGCTGTGCTGCTGGAATTTGTCTCCCTGTGCGGTGGTCATTTATAAAGGCATGTTGTTGCTGTTGCTGATAATAGTGACTAGTACCACCACTTAAAGCAGGAATACGTCGTTTTCGGGGCGATAAAATTGTTGCCGCTGTGTTAGCTACTGGCAGGACAGCAGTTTCATTGGTTAAACGATCATTGCTCGACGACGAAAATGAGTTAGACGAAGATGATCGATTGTACCTGTTATGTAACATAGGCGATTTATTAATATTACTTGCATCATCACTTATATTAATTGCTGACTTCGTTGCTGTGGTTGAATACAATGACGGTGATTTAGTGTGTCTGATTTTGTTCTTGTTGCTGCTAATAGAGTCAACATATATTGGACTGTAGATCCGTTGGTGTTGCTTCTTAGATCTTACAGCAGGTGTTGAACTAGAAGAACCTGCTGGTGGAGGTGGTAAAGGTGGTGGAACAACGGCATCATTAATGCTAATGTGAGCACTGCATATGGCATCAATTTGGATATTCTCCGATTTCATCCAATTTAGACCAGTTTTTTGTTTGATTTGTGACTCTGGGTGAGAAGTAGCCGGGACCAAAGCTGGATTTTTCCGTAGGTCATCATTACTAGATCTTAGTATTTGTTGATCTCTGTTTATCGTGGATGACCCACATGATGTAGTTGTAGTCGTTGTCGACTGTGAGGATAGTGATGATGACGTCTTCGGTAGTATACTTCCAGGCCTAAATGCCTGTGGGAGGCTTTTTAGTTGAAGTGTTGATGTATTATTGTAAGAAGCTTGATCAAAAGTCGCCGCAATTGAGCTAGGAGATTGACTACTTTTATCTTCTATTATACGACAACGCTTTTGATGCCTTTGGTTATGGTTGTTTTTATTTAAGGACGACGATGACAACAAAGTAGACGTTTTTGAACTTTCAGACTGAGAGAGAGCAGAATCAGCACAAGCTGTAGCTGAAGAACTTAATTGGGCTAAAAACGAATATGGATCTAGTAAAGATCCGTTGCTACCACTACTACAAGTAAATTTTGTTTTACAAAGATGCTGCTGCTTAGTATGTGATGTAGAAGTTACTGCTGTTGTCACTACTGGAGATGTTGAGTGTTGTGATGGAATTTGAGTTAACAAATTTGGTTGCTTATTCGTCGCAGCTGATCGTGGTGGAGGAGGCCGTGGTGGTGGAATTAACGTAGTGGCTGTTTTATTTTTCAAACCAAACGGAATTACACTGTCATCATGATTACCACTATTCACAGATGGTGTGTTCGAAGAGCATATGATAGTGGTACTACTAAGGCTTTGTGCTGTTACATATGAAGGATCGTCAGTAGTCATCGTACCAGCATCATCATCAATATTGACATTGCTATTAGCATCATTAACACTACAAGTTGAAATATTAAATGGATCGAAGTTCCTCCGGTTGGACGCAACAAAATACTGTCTACTACTGCATCCTTGGCCACTACTATCTCTCACATCAAAATTTGATTTATTTATTTCGCTATTGCTAGTAGCAGCCGTAAAGTCGGACGGATTCTTAGTTGCAAAGATATTGGTATTGTTGAAACGACAACAATCCATTGTCGTAGCTCTGCAATTATCTGTTGTTTTATGATGATTGCATTCATCGGTTCTTTGGATGCGAAATTGATTATGGCCATTTTGCTGTGCATAGCTAGAGGAGCTATTGTTATTGACTATTAGAGGTGAATGGTGAGGTGACGGCACAAATGGCAAAGTAGCTTTACTGTCAATATGGATACCACCGGTAGTACCGTAAGCGTTACCGCCTGTATTGTTCTTGATATTGTTAGAAGATCCAGACCGTAGTTGTCGATTTCCACTATTGCTTCTGCCTTTGCTGTTCTGTTCTAGGATATGACGTTGTTGTTGCAGTGACATATGCCGGTAATGAGCAAGGTCAAGTACTTTTACTGCTGGTAATTGATTCAGGCATCCGTAATGATAGCGGAATCTCGATTTGTTGCATACCCTTTCCCGCACTCCTTGTCTCCAAAGAGCATCCCGTTCACTGTAACTAGCAACACGCAACACAGTCGTTGTTGCAGCCGCGCTAGCACTATTATCTTCATTTACCGCATCGGTGATTGTGGTAGCCGTGATGGTAGGAGTATTAGAAGCCGATGACGCTGTACCATGAGCAGTGGCATCTGTAGTCTTAGCAGCTGTCTTTGCAGAGGCAGCAGCAATCCCGTAGTTATATGAAATAGCTTTATTGTCAAGATAATGAAATATTAATTGACCTGCACTATGGCTGGCTGTAGGATACGAAGCGGCTGTTTCAAAAACTAAAGGAACAGCATCAGTATCATTCGTCTTGAGCAGATTCACCGTCTCATCTCCGTTGAGACCATCAGTGTCATCACTGTCACTTGAATCGGTGCTGCTGCTACTATTCTCCTGTTCATCATTATCTTCGACAGCTGATTTTGATAATCGCCGATGTTGATGCCGATAATAACCATCAACAACTGATGATGGTATATTGTTATCCTTCTGATGGATCTTCTCCCCGGCACATGCTAGTAGGTCTCCGACACCAGTAGTACTATACACTCTAATAGACGGAGCCACAAAATAAGAGTGATGTCTATCATTTATATCGTTACCATCATGGCTATTTATAACACCAATTACACCACTATTTAAGTCTTTAATGGCACAATGGTTGTGATGGTAAACACCATCGTAAGAAGATACAATTGCTATATTATTGTCATGCATTTTGCATCTTTGTGTGACAATAAATTGTAAACGAGAGGTGAGATTCTTCCGGAAACTTAAAAGACCTCCGTTCCGCAGCAAAGTATAACACAGCATCCAACGAAATCTGGCTCGCTCACATTTAGCTGGGCGTATGATAGGTAAACCGCGATGTTTAAAACGTCTACATTTAAAGTCATCACCAGGGATACTACTGTTATCACCGCCAACATGATCATTAATACCAAACAGATTGCCATGTCCATCACCAACATGAGTTGTACCATCGATATTACTACTATTAACGTTAGTAATGAGGCCAACTCGACGAAGGACAATCTGACGCCAAATCATATCACAAAATGCTACCATTACCGGATGAGTATGTGCAACTTCTGTATGTAAAAAAGCCACATAAGTGCTGAATCCAGGATCGAGTCGTTCTAGTGGACGACCAACAAAACTGTAATCAAGTCTTGCCATAAAGAGTACGTTTAAGAGAATTGATTTGAACAATCGGCTTAAGCAGGCAACAATTCCAAGAAAGCAGTCGAAAAAGAAGTTAAAATAAACAAAAACTGCGTGAATTCGTCTATTGTTCAGAGCCATTTTTGATCCGAATCCCTGTGTAAATACTGCTTTACTCGTACTACGTACGAGTAATATCTTTAACGCATAAATCATGAATACCGGAACTAGAAATGCAATCGCAGTGGCAATGTATTCAATACGTTGACGGAATAGAATACTAACAGTGCATGTTACAATCAAGGCTAAATAGAATACTATGATAAAACCCCAGGCCATGTATCCTATTAAAAATCCGGAATAATGCACACTTTGAGCAATCATTTTGCTAGGTTCAAGATGACGAGCAGATGGAATGTCTTCGAAAATACCTTTATACATCATTAGCTTATTTGCACGATACTGTTTCATACTATGAAACATTTGCACAGCAAATACAACGTAGGCAAAAATACTGGCACAACAAATTTCACGCCAAAACGTTAATGCATTGCTGATTGATGATGTATTTTCGTAGTCTAGATTTAGATACTTTTTTGCCGGCTCGGGTTTTATATTTAAAATGTGCTTAAAGTAGAAATTTAGAACGAAACCATGACCCTCTGTTCTTGATAGATGGTAGAAGGCTAACGTACAGGCAAGATAGTAGAGAAACACGAAAGCTGTGACAAATGTACAAACGGCAATGGTTGAGTAGCGAAAGTCATGTCGCCAAACATATACGGACGATAGTAGTTTGCGAAGTTTTGTCTGAATCATAAAAGTATATTGCTGATTTGGTTGATGGTGGTGGTGGCTGTGATGGCGACGACGGCGACGTTTGTGTTGGGGGATTGTGGTCACTTGATCTTCTTGATCAAAATATTGACGATCAATTGATTTGAGTCTGCCAACACTTCGATTATGGCGGTGATAAGTAAGAGTATCACCGAAATGGACATTTGGAAAATTGACTGAAGAATGATGTTTACGTTTTCGCAATAGATTTCTAACATAAAGGTGATTTGGTGCAGAATCGGTAAATGCTAACGAAAAAAATCTTTCTTCATTAATCGTTCGATTGACCATCAACTTTGTATCTTGTATCCCGTCCCAACAACTCGCGTACGAGGCCGGCATTCTGGCCCGAACGGCGTCATTAGGAATAACACGAAGAAAATCGTTTCTCGAATAGTAGTAGCCTCGAACATCTTGTTCATACAGTTTAAGTTGACAACTATCTTGTGAATAGCCGCCTCCACAGTGGTTTAATGAGCTTAGAAAATTTGTTCTTTTACTAAAAGCTTCAATAAAACGAGTAGTAAATTCGGAGGTTACGTAAGCTAAACACGCAAAATGCGGAGCATTTCTAATAAGACCGTATACGACATACCAGGAACCAAGTTCAAGGCGAAGCCGTGCTTCATTAACCAGACCAGAAATCGAAGATATCGGGACAAATCCCATGCAAAAACCTTGCTTTACCACAACATAGATCATGTCAAACCATGCGTACACACATGCAACTCCAGTACAAATCAAATTTGAGCGTAATTGTAAGCTCGCCAATAATGGATAATATCGCATGCCGATTAGAAAAACAAATCCGACACGAACAGAAAGGTCTAGTAGAATACCGAGAGGTTGAGTTGAATTTGTTTTGAAAAGCAATTCTTCAAATATCTTAAGCACTTCACATGCTAGTAAGCCAAATATAATAGCAGTGCTAAATCTGTTTTTCATTTTGAAAGGTTCCATTGGAGTTGGTAATCCCGGCCGTCCATTTAGACACCTGCGACAGTATTTATCGCGCTTTATAAAGAAAGCAAACGTGATGAGTGCAAGCAAAGCAAATGGAAATGAAATAAGGTTTTCTTGTACAAAACTAGTCATCAGTTGGCATCTTTTGACAATTCCTAGGCTACGATTGAGCTTTGATTTAAGATCAAGCTCATTGTCAAAATCTGAACGAAAGGCGGCCAGCTGAGTAATACTTGTAGATGATAGCAGAATAGTCGTTAAAAGCAAAGTACATACTGACACAGCGATGGTGCGATGAAGTTTACGCCGTTTATACTGATTTTGTTGATGTTGAAAGGGTCGCCTTATTATTGTGCTTTCCAAAGGAACTTGCTTAAAATTTCCTATCATGCAAGCTTCAGATTTACCAGGTAGCTTGCTCTCGTTCTGCTGAAACGACTCAAAAATATTGTTGCCCTCATTGGGACTATTTAGTCGTCTTTTGCGGGATGCACCAGAGCTTGTCGCTGAATGAAAAAATTTGAGCCTATTATTGCGATTGTTTCCAAATCCACAGCTGAAAATAAAATAACAGTTTATTCGAAATATAATAACATTTTTTTATGAAATCAATAAGCAATTTGCTAACTACATCATAAAGGAAAATCAGGTAACGTCGTAACTATCCGAAGCTCACTTCCCACTACACATTATAAGCAAAATGGTAAACCCGAACCATATCAATTGCAAAATGTTTATTACGTGTAAAATTGTCGTTTATGGATGCAGTGAACGGCGGATGTCTTATATACATTCTAACAAGGTTAACCATTTTATTTCTACGTCACCTTAAATATTCGTCATAGTGAACTAGGGCATTTATTTCTACATTTCAATTTATAGTGTCACACACTGTGATTTCCATGTGATTTGGAAATAACATGTAAACATACACCTAAAGAATACAATAATTAAACATCAGGTTATTTCTGTAATATCTCAATTAAAATTTGTTCATATAAGTGTACGTTCGCTTGCAGTTAAATTATATCAAGTAAATCAAACGATTATTTCATAATTTATCGTTTGCTGTAATCCAAATAGTCGGATCGACTATTCGGATACTATTTATAAAATCGGATCAACCAATCGTTAATTGTAGTTTTAATCAATCATTAAATTTCCTTGTTATTAAGAATTAATCATTTGACAATAAATGTCAATTGATTATTAAATAATAATATAATATTATCAAATATTAATAAATTACTATTCTCGTATAATTTTAAGCATTTTAACAATGTTACCTACAAATAAAATAATGAATGATAAATTCATTTAAGAAAAACAATTAAATACGTTCGCAATAGGAAGTGAATTTAATATTTATATACTAGATTAAAAATTTAAATTGAATACTAGATTTTAAATGTGTTAAATCCAGTTTAGAAGAACAAAATAAAATATAAATAAACGGCTTCATTGAGTAAAATATATCTAAACTGTCATGGTGCGCCAGAAAACATTACAATCCAAAGAAGACATATGTTCAATTTTATGGATGTTCCATAAATTGAATGAATGTTCAATGCTGCGAAATAAAACAGCTCTTAGCATGCCATAGACTCATCAACTGCCAGCAAGCCGGATAATGAACAGTATGACTAAACGTCTTTTATTCTTTTAAAGTAAACTATAGTTTTAAACAAATGTTAAGCACATATATTTATTTTTATTAGGTATTGGATCAGCAGCTGATGTAGTCCACCGTTAGTAAAATGTAGCCAACTGATTTTGGCTTATAGATAGAATACAAAGCAACGTGAAAAATGAAGTCATCAGAATTTCAATTGTAACAATGACTGAACAGTTATATCAACTTAAAAATAGGAAATAAACTATAGATGACTAGTTTGATAATAGTAATCATTAGGGGAAATAGGTATGTTTTCAAATTAAAGGTAGACACTTCCTCTACTAAGGCTGATTTAATTTGAAATCAGAAATGATTTCAATTAAATTTACAATATGTAAGACGAAAGTATTTCATTCAATCTTAATGTCAATAAAGCAGACGAGTCGAGTGTTCGTCAGCCAACATTAAAAAAACCGCAAAGTGAAACGTAGGAATTGGATCAGTAGCTGATGAAGTCCATCAATACTTAAATGTAGCGTACTGTTATTGGCGTATAAATAGGATTAAAGTAGAGTGCAGAATAGAAAAATCGTCAAAATTTCAACATATATTTATTTTTATTTATATTTATTTTTTAACATTCCTAAAAAACTCTAGTCAGGAATATTTCGAAATGGATAAGAATAGACGAAGACTACCGAAGACTAAAATATTTATTGTCAATAAAGACGATCTTTGCGTTGGAAACACCATGCTAACTCACAATTCCGGATTTAATGCCGATATTCAGTGAGTGAGCACAGAGTTTATACCATTGATATCCCGATGAAATCGATTATTTATCATGTGAAGAGATTGGACTTCTAACTCATTGTTTATAGAAGACTCAATTTTATCCAGTGCACAAATATCCAGAATTAAATTTAACTGATTACGTATAAAATTAAAAATTACGGTGTAATAAAATATAAAATAAAAACTAACCATATCACAGCACACAGCTGGCGCAGAAAGTAAAATGTTTTGCAGTTGCTTGAATGGTGAAAGAATTGTTTATTCTTAATGAACGTATATATGTCAGATATCCGCTGTCTGAACGCTTTCAATGGAGATCTCGACTTTTGCAAATTTCGAAATTTCATTCTCGAATTCATTTTGTGTGGTTTTGAACGCTTCTTAAAGATGGTAGTTGGTAGTTGTATGATGTAAAGTAATGAACTTCTTAAAATCCAACTATTCGCGAACGAAACAAGCACGATCAATAACATACATGCGATAATCTGCATACCTTCGCGCGTAACTAAAAATAAAACAATGAACAATAATTGCTTGCACTACATTTATAAAAGAAAAACTCAATTCGTAATGATGACCTTTATTAACTATAATAAAAACAAAATTGGTCATTTCATGAATACACAGTTTTACAATATATATATATATATATATATATATATATATATATATATATATATCAACTTAGAACCTAAAAGTTATATTAGCGCGCTAATACTAAGTGCTGGTATTCAAATAAATGAATAATTATCAAACATTTGAAGATGCTAAAGTATTTTAGAAACTTTATCTTTTAATCACTAATAAATTGAATTAAAATTACAAATTTTAATTCAATATAGTATTTTTTAGTTTTAGAACAAAACTAAGTTGGTGTATAATAAGTTGTTATATTGAATTAAATAATATTAATTAATTTTTTAATTATATTTTATTCAAACACATTTATAAATACTCTTATTTATTTTAACTTTTTAGAAGTCGCTACACTGGATATCCGATGATCCTGACATACAGAAAAATGTAAAGTTCAGAATTCTAACGAGTGTTAATGTTAGAAAACGACTTCACAACGAGTTATGCTTAATTACACCAGACGTACGTCAACTTCGTTTTAAAAAATATTACATTCTGCTATGATTTTGTACAAATGTACTTTTTAGCAAGCTTAAATATTTAGTTATTTACGTATATAGTAGACATACACACATGGTTTTTCGTATTATTTAATTATTTTATAAAAACATCCAATCCTTGTGTAATGATCATGAACCATTGTGAAGCAAGTGTACTACAGTTCAAAATCTATGACCTTTTGGTATAAATGAATGTAATGATGACACGATATAACTAAATGCAGTCATGCATTAAGGGTATCCCAAGTGAATTGTGCTTTATCATTAGGAAGCCGAAACCCATAAAGTACCAGAAAAGTCTTGCAACAGCTACCCGAAACCCGAACCAGTGCAAGATACATTTATATTTATAACTGACAATAGGTCATTGGCGCTAGTGTCGGACAATATTTTAGTAGAGTTCTTTACAAGAGTAACGTTTATAAACTAATATCCGCAAAAGCAATTTCGCAATGGATCCAATTTCGTGATCGGCAAAATAAATCAGTAAGGAGTGTAATAAAAACGAAATTACAAAAATTATTTTTTTTGTAATATCAAAAAGTACCTGATCTAGTATGACATAATATATTTATAACACTAATGTATGTCTAGTGTCCAACATTTTTACTCCGAGATAATAAAAATAGCTATTTTATACTAACTTTTATCGCATAATGTTCCACCATAGAGAAAATTGCATTCGCATTTGAGTCCGTTTTTTAACGTGTCCACACACCGGCCATGCGATCCGCAGATTAAATTCATTGCGCAAAGATCGCTACCTAATATAAAAATTACATTTATTTTTCAAAAGTGCAATTACTAATTAAATATTTACTATACTTGCAGATGTAGTTGCAAACATCTGGACATGAACAGTTTTCATTGTAGAACAACTTGCATCGTCCGGTTATCAGATTGTTGTTTTCGAAGTCTGAAGGTAGATCAAATTTGCCTATCATCGATGAAGATTGCTCATCATTAAAGGTTTGTGTCGGTGAATACGATATATGTGAATCGCTGGTAAAGTCGAGCATAAAACAACTGTTAGCTGCTTGGTCATCGGCGACTGTTGTATTTACAATATTGGACATCGGTGTCCGCTCTTTTTGCATAGATGACGATGTCAAAATATCATGAGGATTTTGTAAACTCACGGATGAACAAAAGCGTCTATTAGAAAACCAGCTAGTTTTACTGTTCGTCATGAATAAGGAATCCAACTTGTCATGAAGAAGCAATACTATAAAAAATTAAAAAAGTGAAAAACGACAAACCTACATTTTTTTATCCTCGTTGAGCAAATTCACATTACGGAAAAGAGTATAGATAACATTAATCAAATATAAAACTAACGATTATATAAAATGTAATCGGTAACTAATCGAAATTAACAAACAAGCGAAGTCATAGATTATTTTTATAGCAAAACAGTCGTAAAAATAAGCTTAAAAGTACAATGAACTCGTTTTGTTATATCAAATAAAATAATATTAGTCAAGAAAATAAAAATCGGACTTAGTGGTGATCCATCATGTAAAATATTGCAGTAGCTGATTGCTAAAATAGCAATGACTAAGAGGGTTTAGTGATTGAAGTTGTAAATGCTCAAGCGAAATATCAAGTAAACTAAACAATACGCAAAGAAAAAACTGCCCCACCACAAATGAAACTATCTTGAAAAACAAGAGAACAAAACTTTAGTGTAATGTCTCTCTTGTTAACCGAAGCAGTCGGATCTTTCATTGCTAAATTATTAGTGAATTCGTTTATTAGTTTATCCAATCGGTTCCTGTTCAATAGGAAACTTCTTAATTAAAGATATGATGTGACGTAGTATACTTAAAATAATTTAATCACATATTTTATTTGAAGTATATTGATAAATTACGTGACCTAAACACAGAACATAACTAAACGTAAAATGAAAAGACTTGTGGTTGCTCTTAATAAAACTCTTGACTTATTATATCAAGCAAAGTTATATGCAATTTATTGAACTTATTGACTTAAAGAAACTATATAACTAATTGGATAAAACTACGAAGAACATTATAAAAACAGTAATAATTAACACATTCTTTTCAACACTTATCAAGATTATAAGTTAGGTTGGCTTAATTTGATTGCTTATTAAATTTGCATTGGAAATATTTTATTAGGAAAAATTAAAATACTAGATATTGGAATTATTTACTTTTGTTTAAAAACTGAGAATTATTATATTTTAAACTGGCAATATTCGGATATCGTCTGTTTCCCAGTGGGAAATAAACCAGATGAATAATAACGAAGGTTTCTATAATACGATTAAATTATACTTTAATATAATGAGGAGGAATAATAGATATTTGAATATAATGATGAGAAAATACTATATAATTTGATATCATTAGGATGAAATACTAGATAATTTGATACAATGAGCAGGAAGAAATACAAGATACTTGGATATAATGAGGAAGAAATAATACGTCATTTACCCACTTACACTAATTTAATCCCCTTTATCCTCCTTTTGCTTTCTTAATAATGCTTAGTCTAAAAATTATACGTATTATATTTTTCAAAGAAAAATTTAAACTATGGAGTGCAAACCCTATTCAGGTGCCTCCTCGTGGAGCACTCCGGGCAATGTCAGTGGCTTGATCATCCACTGATAGCTAAATCTGAAAGGTCGCATTCTCGGTAAAATGAAATCTGAAGCTATGTCAACTTAGGGTTACCCTCGTTGGACAGGTTCAGTTGGAAGATCGCACTAGCCCCAAACAAGGAGTATATGGTGTAAAACTTTATCATATCCAGTGAAACTCAAGGCTATGCTAACTTAGGTTCTACCATGCTAGACAGGTTTGAGTAGAGGATTGCCCTAGCTTTTAAGCGGGAATACCATGGTTCAAAACTGTATCATGTACAGTGGAAGACCTTCGCAACAGGCCGACTGTTCGTTAACCATACCGTTGCAACAAAAATGACCACATTGTTCCAAATGTGCCTCAACCGGAGCTAGAGAGTACTTTACATACAACGTGCTTGATGAGACCCGATCAAGGTGGAAAGTTAATAAGGGTTCCCGAGTCAAAGACGGTTTCGGAAAGCAATCATCCAAGCAAAAAACAAAAGAGGGATCGAAAATGAGTAGTGTAGAGGATATCAAGGGGTTGCAAAGTTGAACGTTAGATCAATCAATGACAAGGAGATCTCTCCAGTTAATATACGCTCTTAAACGGAGGAAAATTGAGTTGTATGCTGTATAGGAAACTCGTTGCGTGAGCTAAATCAAGAGATCTTAGCGGTGGATACAAACTCACCTATAGTGGAGGCCATGATCGAAAGAACAGAGTGGGAGTTGTTATTTCCGAGAGGTTTGTATCTTCTGTTCATGAAGTGCAGCGATACTCTGATAAATCGATGAAAATATCTATTATGGGTGATAAGGTGAACCTTCACTTCGTCAGCTCATACACTTCACAATACGAGTCACCCTCGAATATAAAAAACGAGTTATGGAACATGTTGGAGCAAGTAACGTGTGAGATACCAGAAGAAGATTATATGATGATTGCGGGTGATTTGAACGGAGACGTTAAATCATCAAATGAGGGTCACGTATATCACGGTGGAAATGTATATGGCGACAAAAACAATGAAAGAACGCGAATCCTCGAGATCGCATACGCCAATAAATTAGTGGTGATCAACACTTGGTTGCAAAAAGGGTATCACAGCTAACAACGTTCTATAGCGCAAGCGAAATATCTCAGATCGATTATTGTCTCGTAAAAAGATATTTAAAAACTGTCCTGGATTGTAAGGTAATTCTATACGAACCTGTTGCGACTCAACACAAACCAGTTATCTGCAAGATACTGTTTATGAATAAGTCGACAATGCTACCACGAAATTGACCAGAAAGGATAGTGGTGGAGGATGAAAGAATGGAAGATGGATCTTATCGGGGACATTGTTATGCTTTCTATTATAACGATAGAAGAGACGTTGGTACAAGTGAAGGAGCAAATGCAAAGGTCTGCGAAGTAATATTGCGGAGTGGTAAAGGCTGGAAGGCATTAAATAGAAAAATGTGCCTGACTGAAGACCGATGAAGTGAATGAGGCAGTGAGAAAAAGTAATATAATGCATTTCTAAGGGTGAAAACTTTGGAAAATTGGAATGCATATAAGGATGCCCGAAAACGCGGAAAGTGTGTAGTTGCTGCAACTAAGAGCAGAAGGCCCTGTATGATGAATTGTACAGTAGGCAAGAACAAAGAACATTATACCGCCTGATAAAAAAGACAAAAACAGAGCGAGAACATTGGGCGTTTTCACGGTATCAATAACAGTACCGAAAAACTCACAAATGACGAGGAAAAGGTGTGTGAAATATGCAGGAAACACTACGAGATGATCAACACAACAGAATTTCCTAATCTACCGATTCCCTATCATTGTTCCCTGTATTTAGAGCGATACCCTATCGCCCTAAATAATTTACGAACGAAACAGGCAGATGCACATACAATATACCATCAGAATTGTGAAGTTGTCATGCTAGCAACCGATAGAATGACTCACAGCGTTATTAAACAGGGTATTGCAGGAACGACAAATGCCTCGTGACTAGACATAAAGTATGACTGGGCCGATTTGGAAACATAAGGGAAGTCCAGCAGATTGCTTAAAATACTGCCCAGTTAGGCTATTTTCGCACACAATGAAAATATTCTAGATTTATAATGCTGGATTTGTGAAGGGATATGGAACGATAGACGCCCTTCACGCATTAAGGTAGTTGATGGAAAAACATCGCAAAAAGCTCAAGGCACTGCATATTGCCTTTCTTGACCTCGAAAGGCGTTCGATAGAGTGCCCAGGAACATTATCTGGTTCGTACTGGGACGACATAATGTGCCAGAGAAGATAGTTGAGTGGGCAAATATTTGCAGCTGGACTGTCGTCACAGTCATTCCAAATACTGACTGAAAGTCGTGAATCAAAGTCCAGTCTAACAAGCAACACCATTTAGTATATATAACAACCTGTCATGTCTCTAGGGTACAAACATGGTCCTAATATTCTACAGTGTAAATTAAACGCATGATTGCAAATAAATGTTTAATCATGAATGATTGCACGATTGCATGTTTTTATTTGTATAAAAACATGGGTTTTATATTATGCATATAAAACGTCGTTATTACTCTGTATTTATTCTCCTTAAATTAAAAATAATCACATGCCGCTATAACAGGTAAAGTAAAGAATCACTTGTTCATGATACGAATCAACTGTTCATTGTACAATTTGTATAAAATGTATAATTACGCATTAAAAGATAACAATGTTCGTTAAAGATAAAAATATTATTCAGTTAAATAGATTAAATAAAAATATTAAATTAAATAAAAATATTATTCAGTTAAATAGATTAAATAAAAATATTAAATTAAATAAAAATATTATTTAGTTAAATAGATTAAATAAAAATATTAAATTAAATAAAAATATTATTCAGTTAAATAGATTAAATAAAAATATTAAATTAAATAAAAATATTATTCAGTTAACCATAGATTAGCGATTGGAAATCGCTAATCTATAGTATAGTTGTAATATCTTAAACGAACGATATTAATAATAAATACAAATATTCAATTATATATTAATGTATATTAAGGTGTTTGCGTCAATGAATAATTTTGTGTTATTATTACTTCTATAGGTGGCTAATATTCCAAACTAATATACATTCATTATTTATTACAATCTAATATATTGGATTAAACATTTTTAAATGTTTAAATCTCTTTTAATTAGAACTATAATTTAAATTGGAACTATAATTAATAAACAGTTACATACTGGAGTTAGTGAGTGCAGGAGACATTTTTAGATGGACACGGTTGATGTTTGTCTTAATCATTAATCCAACAAGCGCGTGAAGTTCCAATGGATTGTTTAGTGTAGCTAAAGATACACGACCGTCTTCTGATGGTTTTGCTGCTTTGGTAACACATTGAGCGTGAGCAGAAGAAAGATTACTATGAAGGCCAATATCACCGGTATAACATGATCGACCAATTCGAATCCAGTCGCTTGGGCAACGCAGCCTATTTACTAAATACACAGAGTGCATGCATTCATCATGTCTATTTCATATGCAAATTATTAACACATTGTAATATACGTAACTTAGATCACAAGCATAATATTGCGATTAATAACGTGCACTGTAACAAGTGTATATTAATTTAAAAAATCTCAATGACTATAAGATATAAAATCATCTAAGCAAGTGCAATTTTATGTTTAAAGAAAAGGCAAGAAATTTTTATTAAATCGGTAGTAATATTTCGCACCATACATACGCGTTCTTCATAGGTGGCCTACCATAACTTCACATAATAACATAAAATAAATATTTTAGTTCAATTTTTGTTGAAGAACGATCAGTACTCTACCGATGTATTTTTTTGGCAATTATTAAAAGTTTGCAACAGTTAACTTTATGCTCAGGGGCTCGATAATCCGTATATAATTCAATAGTGCAGCGATATTAGCTGAAAACAAAAACTAATTTAAATTATGATGTCATTTGTATGATAAAAGAGCTCATAAGCGTTTGCTTTGACTATTCAACGTAAATAGCGGTATAGTTAAACTAGCAAATAATTATGGTGATTGCAAAATTGAACAAGTTTAGCATTTGCTATTACCACCAATTAGTCAAAATACTCAAGAAACGACAGTTATTGAGATTGTTTGTTTCAACTTTATTTGATATCAACCGTATTGATAACGAAGAATCCGCCGAATATATTTAATTTCAAATATTTATTAATTTAAATATTTATGCACACTTTAATGCATGTTTGGGCAAAGTTGTGTAAGGCTTGACAAGTATGTGACTTAAAAATCACAATCAATAAAGCACTACACTATAATAATGTTGCCAAATCTTTATCTAAATATATATAGATTTTGTATTTTTGAGCAGAAAAATAAAAATAGAATTTATTTCTATATTTCGCTAGAAAAATATTTCATTTGAAGAAACTGCACATTTTTTCTAATGAAACTAGTAGCAATAGCTAGCGAAACATAAAAATAAATTTGTGTTTATTAATTAGGCTCCAAAATTCAAAATTTAAACAGAATGGATCAGCATCAATTATTTTTAAATGTAAAGAATTTAATGTTAAAATAAATGATTAATCCATTTAGTTAATTTGAAATTTTGATGCAAGATCAATCAAAATAGAAATGATTTTTTATATTTCGCTAGCTGCTGCTAGTACCGCTAAAAACAAAACACAATTCGTTCATTATATGACATAAGACAGATATATTAACTGGTTTGATAACACTTAAAGTGCACAAATTGTCTTGTTTACTGATGATGGTAGTAATAGCAGCAGTGAGCGAAAATAACAAAAAAAGAATATAGCATATTAAATGTGAGATCAGCCAAATTCGAAAACATTCAAGTCATTGTATTTTGTAAATTGCGATCAACATTATCAGCCTGTTTTATAAGTTTACTTGATTTCGATGAAAATCTAAATTGCAATGTTTCATTTATCAACCATGAATTCGTTTAATTTTATGTTAAAGCATTTTTCATATACCATACAAAACGAGTAAGTTTTCATGGGTTTGTCAAAGGTCGTCTGGTCCATTCGGCAGTAGGTGAGGTGCACCGGTTCTGCCAGGGCAATAGTTATCAGCTCGTTGTGGCTGTTTTTCTTTACTTTTCAGCTGCATTCGAGCGTATCTCCATTCCATTTGTTAACTCCTCTCTCAGGTCCCTCGGGCTGCCAGCGAGAATTGTTAACAGGGTGGGGATATTGTTGTATACCAAGCGTTTCTATTATGAAGACGACCCTGATGCACGTCAGTTCGACTCTATTACAGGTGTGCATAAGGTTCCCCACTTTCTCCTATCTTATATCTTGCTAGCCGCATTGTTCTCTTCAAAGCATTCAAATGCGATCAACATTTTGTGCTATACGCTGATGATACCACAGTCCCGTTTTCTGGACGCAGGTGCATAGATGTAGTTTCGGACATCAGCCGCTTCTTTTAAAGATTAAAAGACCAGTTATCCACGTCCAATCTTATTCCAACTCCTCTAAATCGCAGGTGGTAGTCTTTATTGGCGCCCCTGTGACAAAGAAAAAATTAAAGAGATTGTCAATCTCAGCTCTCTCTTCCATATTGAAAAACCAACCACTTCCTACCAGTACACATCGAATAAAATACCAGGGGTGTACCATTTCCGTTAAATAGTCGACCTGACGAGACTTGATTAAATTCAAAAGTTTACTAAAGAGAACTAGATAAGCCCTAAAACGTGCCCAACATCTATCATTAAGTGATAAAGCTCAGGTGAGCTTCTAGGGTACCTGGGCTACCTCGGGATTAGTCTTATTTTCTAGAGGATGTCCTCCAGAGCAAAGACCTAGATTTCTTAAGCTCCTCGTCTCGAGATTACTTACCATTGTCCGATTCGACTGAACTCTCAGATGTGTAAGAGGCCCTGAGTTGTTCAGCCGGAGGGCGGCGCACTGTTGTAAGCAAGAGGGATATAATCCCCTTGCCCGTCATTATAAAAAGACGATATATAGGAAGATTATTGATATTTTATAGCATTTTGTCCATCTTCACCATATGCTATTTTAATATTTATGCATGGAGTTTTTGTATTTAATGAAATCCTTTATTTATTTAAAATTATGTTGTCAACAATTGAGAAATATTCATGTTGCAGAATATGAAGTTTAGTATTTCGATAACTGCTGGATGCTATTATTAAGAATGCCAACTATGTTTAAAAACAAATTCAAACAAACAAAACTATGATTAGTTGTGTCCAGTTTAGTTTAATAATTTGTCTAGATTATTCTAACCGTCTGTAATATTATCAATAAGATAATCTAATAAAAATACATATTTATTGCAAATTGCAGCTTAATTTAGCTGAACTATACAATTATTTTCAGGGTATTATTAATAAGCATTTTAATACGTTTTTATCTCATAGAGATAATTAATTCATTTATATGACTATATCAAATTATCTAATAATAAATTATTTTTTTCATTTCAAAAGAAAATATAGCAAAACAGACGTCCTGAATTCAAATCCCATCAACACCATTGTACGGAGTGAGCAGATAATAAGTGTCGAAATGTGAAATATAGGTCTGGGTCAGCCGCTAATGAGACCCACCCAGACTGATTAATAGCGTCCTGCTGTATCAAAAATAGGAACAATACATATGAGGATAATATCGTGACACAATCAGAAGGAAAAAAGATGAACCATGAGAAATACTTATGTAATAGGTCGAAAATTAGGAAAATAAATATTGTATGTAATTGCTAATGATCCTATTTGGTGAAGCGGTAGTGCTGGTTTAGCACTCATTTATGATGTCACTAGAGGTTTTCTAGTGCATCATTCAAATGATTCGATAGAGCTGTCTGCTAGTTCTCCTTTGCATCCAGCAGTGGGAGGGAACAGGCACTGAATTGTCATAGTGATGACGAAACAACATCTAGCAGTTAACAACATCTAGCAGTTTTTCGTTGTTCTTCCGCGTCTGGATAAAATGACTAATAAAAAAATAAAATTCTAAAATTCACATTTAATAATTTTTATCGAATCATTAATTTATATTTCGAGCAATATACAGTATCACGATAAACAAAGCAAAATGAGGCAAACTATAAAATTATTTTATGGTAATATTTGTAAATAGTGATCCTGTAAATGAGTGACATATTTTGTAAGTTATAATTTTATCACTTTATTTAAGCTATAATTTACATAAATACATGTATCATGCTTACCAGTATCATTTAGAGTCAGGAGAGCGCGTTCTATCAATTTTAGTTCTTCAACTTCATTGTAAAAGCTTTGGGCTAGGCGGCTCACCAATTCTGATTGCAATACTTCGTCGAATATTTGCAGCAATTTTACTTTTTTAAATGAGAAGCAAAGTAAAAGAAACAGGAGATAGATTCTTTTCATTAGGATCATAACAGCTAATGCTTCAGATAATAACGATAAGGTTGTAGCGCATTAATGTCGAGGTAGGTGACAATGTTGCCAAAGATATGAGACCACCTCCTCTAATCGCATTAAATAGCACTTGTTAAAAGTTCAATGTTGTTCAACAAATGACGAAGACAATCACAAACAAAACAATCTTCAAAATTCTGTTAAAATTACATAGAATCTTCAAAATATTTAATTAGTATTGCTGTTTCATGTCGATAACAAGGACATTTTAGGCAAATACTGTTCTTGTGTTTTGTGACTCTGACAAAAAATCATCTTAATTGGGCATTATTTCTCTTTGTATGATCAAAAGTTCTTTTTACTGTTAACAAAAATGAACAATGACAATGCAAATCAAGGCGCAAATAAATCAAGATAGCATTGGCGGTTCATGAAAATGGCGCATTTCTAGAAGTACAAAAATCCGGAAGAATTTAGTGGAAAATCACAAACGAGTACAGTTAAAAAGCAACATAAAAACTGAATGGGGTCAAATCTTTAGAGAGAAAAAATTGTCTCGTTTTAATATTCACGTATGGATAAGTGTATGATGATTGGATGATTATTGTCAATAAAATAATTTTCAATAAAAAATCTCGTTATAAAAAATGGAGATAAACTGAAAAAGAGGTTGTAATTACAAGAGATTATATATACTATTGAATATATAAGTAAGTTTATTAAATTGAAAAGCAATTCTTAGCAAATGAAACAAGTCAAGTATTAAATTAAATTATACACTGTAATTTTATAATTCCTCTTATATTTTCAGATACAATATTCCTGATAATTACAGATTTGTACTATCGAAATAACGAAAATAAATTCAACTTACATTTGTTGAATATGATTTTTCGATTAAAAAGAAAACAGGTATAATTTCAATAAAATTGAATATAAAATAATATTACAAATCAATAACGCTTTATTATGGCATTTAGAGAACTATGAAATAACAGATTATCTTTAAAAATGGGTAAAAATAAGAGAATGACAAGATTCTTGAATTTTAAATGATTTATTGAAATCTGATTTAACGAAAAAAGAAAATAGACGACTAAAGCAGGTGTCTGTTTTAGCTAAAATTTTATTATCCAACTTATCAAAATACATGTTTAAAAATTCAAGCATATTAAAAACAACTTTGATGAATTTAAAACAGTTGTCTTAAATAGACTTTTAGGTAGATACCAATTGATCAATGATTTTTAAATTCTCCAATCTATAAGGGATCATCATGAAAAAAATGAATTTTCTTTAATATTCCTTCTTACATGAATATTCTAACGTGAAACAAAATAAATCTGGTATAATTTTTATCAAAAAAACATGTTCTAACGTATATACTATTGAATATATATGTACATAAATAGTTGGAATTGAATAGTGTATGAACATATTATCGGAATTATAAAGTAATTGCCTAAAAATCAGCATAAAGGACAATTATTATGTACTGAAAAAAATCAATTTTCATATTGCACAGGACGTTTAAGCATCGAGAGTAATAAATCAAATCAGCTAACTGAGTCTACGCATTTAATATAATTATAAAATAAACAAAACATAATAATGCTAAATCAAAATTTAATAATTAAATAATAAAATTAATAATTGTTTTTAGATTTTCTATAATTTAAATCAAGTTAAAAAATGAAATTTAAAATAAACGTCATTTTTATGAATTGACTAATAAATAACAGACGTTGTATCAGAATAAGAATTAGAGGTCATCAGGAGGAACTGCTATGCTATCAGGTTTCGAACCCTAACTCCTCTACCCAACATAGCAGCGGGGCCAAATAAATGCGAATGATGTATTTCCTCTGAAATAACTATCTAGTATCTTATTCTAATACAAAGTATATTATTTATTATCCATCCATAAAAATTTGCCACTTAAGAGTTTAAATTTATTCTTTATATTATTGTGTTGATTTATATATTTTACTATTTTCTGCTTAATGTTATTTTTATAGTAATCTAGTTTAAAATATGTATCTATTAAATTATTTAAATGATTTTGAAGAAAGCCAATATCATTACATATTGTTGCAATTCTTAAAATTTCATTATTTAATGTATTATATTTTATATTATATGGTACGCATGAATGCTCATGCAAAAATATGTTTCTTGTAAATTTAAATATGTCATCTTTACGATATAAATTAATAGTAGTTTAAGTTAATGTTAATTTAATGTTCATATCTAGATATACACCTTCTTTATCATTAATATTGGTTTTGTTAAGAATAAGGCTTTCTGGATAAATATGTTCACTAATTGAATAAAAATTATTAGAATTAAATACACATATATCATCAATGTATCGAAACATATATTTCATATATTTATATAGTTTAGATTTAGTTTTTACACAGTTATGAACAAATTCATATTCTATAAAGCTTAAAAACAAGTCAGCTATAATTGGGCTACTATTACCACCCATTGGAACACCTTTTACTTGTCTAAATATAGATGTCCCTACTTTTAAATAATTTTGATTTATCAAAATATTTAAGGATTCTATTAATTCAATTTTATTCATCTGATAAATATTTGATAAATCAAATATTTATCCATTTTGTACAAGTGTACAAAATTTTTTGTACACTAAGTGTGTACAAAACATGTACATACTTAGTGTTAAACACCGTTATACTATCAAATATTAGCTACTTCGCTCCATTGATATTAGGTATTTCTTTCCTAAGCTTAGAAAACCATTATATATGCATTAGACTTCCGAAAACTGACTATTATAAAAATAGTCAGTTACACTATAATAGATATTGAATTAATCCAAGTATATAAAGCTGATCATTTAAATCGTACAAATCCTAGTCTGAAATAAGTGTATAAGCGGAATTCAAGTAAATAAGTAAACGAATACTAAAACTAAAGTAACAAAAATAAACATTACTGTTATAAAACATAAAATAATAGCGTATAACTATTTAATACACTTTTAATTATACTACAATTATACTCGTCAATGTTCAGCTGGTATATTATAATAACATAGCAAACAGAATAAAAGCTACAATTAGCAATTTTATAAACAAAATTTAAATTTTGTTTCTGTCATTTTTGATGATGAACGCTGAAGCGTTAGAAAAAAGAACGCACAATTATTCTTTTATTTATTTGCTTAATGAAATGATTTCTTATTTAACATGAACTTAAGAATTAATATAGTACATTGAATGTTACTTCTAAATTGCGTAAATGTATTAGCTGTTAACAAATGATGATAACCCTCGATTTTAGATTAAGGTATTATAGCTTTTGCAATGCAAAGATCATCGAAATTTTGTATAAAGTCCATAGTGTATTATCTCATATAGAAGCTTTACGATCGATTAAAATATCGAATCCTTGACCAAATAGTGTGTGTAATAATGCTTTATAGATAATTTGTGAAATTGAAAACAAAAAGTACTTGCTTAATGCTAAATTTTCAACGGATAGTGTTCAGTAGCAACACAATCTCATACCGAATGAAAGTAAAATCCCGTGTTAATTAGCAGAATGTCTGTCGTGTTAGTGTTTTAGCAACAACACAGTTAAAGGTCAAGAAAACATCAATCTTCCAATTTCCAATTAAGAGATGTCATATCCAATTTTTGCATTAAAACAGTAAAAACAAACTGACAGGTGCTTAATTAAGACAACTAGAAGGGGTATGAGCTAAAAGGAAGCGAACACAAACGAACCAACTCCATTTGTGACCGATAGAAAAACAAAATCTGTTTTGCAAGATTTCTAAAGTGTTGAATAGAAGAATAAAGAGGCAATATAATATAAGTCAGGAAAAATAAATTAGCGAATACAAAGAACAATAGAGAGAGCAAGAAAGTGCGAATCTGCTGCTGCTACTATAGGAATAAGATAAATGTTCATCTAGAGGGAAAAACAAAGGGAATCAAAATGGCTGCAGGCAGCAATTGACAATGCATTAGCATAAACATTTAGGTAGCAGAATTTTTAACAGCAACAACAATAACGTGGATATAGATGATGACCTACTTATCATTTAAGGATATAAAAATATATCATGCATATCACTTGCAAAGGGTGGTAAAAAGAGCACATTTACGAATTAATTAATTGGATTTGAGGAACATAAATGGGCAAGGATAAGAAAGCATTGGATTAATTAAATATGCAGCGTAACCCTCTCGTTGTGAGCTTTAGAATAAAGGTGACCTCGGTAATATTAGATGATGTTGCTGATGATAATAGATGTCAATGTAGCGTTGAAAAATCGTTGATTTGCAGAACTAATATAGACTGGGAAAGCTATATACATATTTATATCATATCTCGTATTCAGATAGAGAAGAGGTAGATAAAGGAAACTACCATGAACGAAGATACTGGAATAGTGTTACTTTCATAAAATAATCAGCAAAGGTAGCTCAATAATTGGCTCAATAATTCTGAATAGTTGGAATGAATTTACAACTTAGAAAAGAAATTTAAACGAAACAAAACATTTAATTTAAAAACTTATTAAGAATTACATGTGTGTGCTAATAGATTGACGTGTAAAGATTGTGTGTGTAATAGATTGATTGCAGTTACAGGATTCAAATTTAAAAAAATGTAAGCGTGGAATTTTGTATTGGATCCATAGTGAGTTATCTCGTCAATAGTAGCTTTACGATCGACTAAAATGTTAAAGCTTTGACCAATAATTAAAGCCTTGTTTGCAATTTGTGAAGTTGTAAACAATAAGTAAGATTAAAACAAAAATAAAAACGGGTAGAGCATCGAAACTGCTACTCGCTGCTCATGAAATACATACATCTAGAGAGAAAGTATCACATAACACTACTATGAATATTTTTGATAAATAAGTTAGAAGAAAAAATTAAATTAAATTTAAAATTAATATAAAATATAATACATTAAATAATGAAATTTTAAGAATTGCAACAATATGTAATGATATTGGCTTTCTTCAAAATCATTTAAATAATTTAATAGATGCATATTTTAAACTAGGTTAATATAAAAATAACATCAAGCAGAAAATAGTAAAATATATAAATCAACACAATAATATAAAGAATAAATTTAAACTCTTAAGTGGCAAATTTTTATGGATGGACAATATGTAATGATATCGACTTTCTTCAAAATCATTTAAATAATTTAATAGATACATATTTTAAACTAGGTTACTATAAAAATAACATCAAGCAGAAAATAGTAAAATATATAAATCAACACAATAATATTAAAAATAAATTTAAAATCATTAGCGGAAAATTTTTATGAATGGATAATAAATAATATACTTTGTATTAGAATAAAATACTAGATAGTTTTATCAGAGGAAATACGTCATTAGCACGTGTTTGGCCCCGCTGCTGTGTTGGGTAGAGGAGTAAGGGGCCGAAACCTGATAGCATAGCAGTTCCTCCTGATGACCTCTAATCCTTATTCTAATACATCGTCTATTAATTATTAGTCAATTCATAAAATGACTTCTACTTAAAATTTTAATTTTTTATTTTAACTTGATTTAAATTATAGAAAATCTAAAAACAATTATTAATTTATTATTTAATTATTAAATTTTGATTTAGCATTATTATGTTTTGTTTATTTTATAATTATATAACAATACGTAGACCCAGTTAGCTGATTTGATTGATTATTTTAATTTAATTATTTTAATTTAATTATTTAAAAATTAAAATTTATTCTGAGCTTTATCTCAAAAACTTAATTGCAGCTAAGTTTTTGAATTCATGAGTTGACGATACCAGCACGAGCTATCGAAAAATCGTGTATAGTTTACGAAATTGTTCCTATTAATTTACAAACAAATATATCAAACAAATATATGAACGTTTTTAAACTGGGGAAACATGATCTTCAGTCATAAAAATGGCTATCGAATATCGATATTTTATTAAATCAAGTCGATATATAATATATACTGAAATACGACGTATCTCAAATAAAGGAGCATATTTGGAAACACAGAATAGATTATTACCATCATGTATCACATATTTTATAAATTTTAAGGTTAGTTTACTCGGAGTATGGGTAAGCGCCAATTAATCAACTAAAACACCGAGTACATGTATTCTGAAGTGCATTGAATGGTGGAAGTACTCCGCCGTTCATTTGTTAGCTTAGATTCAACTAGTTTAAAACTTCTCTCGAACGTATTAATTATGAGTTCCATGTTATATGCTTCTGCTGCCACGTATCCAAATAATGTTGGTGAGCTTAATAGTTTTTAATGTGTATATAAGTTGGTTCCTATCGATCGCTTGAAGATATAGCATTCAGCAAGTACTTTTTGTATCCAATTTCACAAATTATATATAAAGCATATTATTATTAATTTACACCAGAGTGAGCAAAAGCTCGTTACAAGGTGATTCACAATAGTCACAAAGTTAAAATAAAAAGATAATAAAAATGTCATGTAATTGTAGTCACAAGGTTCTTCAATTGTCGTTTGAATGCAGTTTTTGATGCACATGTTACTATGTGAGCATGTAGATTGTTCCATACAGTGCGCATCCTATCTGGTAAACCTCTGCATACATCTCTGATGTGCCGTTTCGCCATGATGTGAAGGCCATGACCTCTGAGTGTTGATTCCTTGCGGATGGGGAAGATATCTGTCAAAGGATGATCACGACGGTTTACGGTTGTCAATGCCATCATCAAGTCTGATATTAAAAGAGACTTTTTTTTATTGATGTAACGCCTAGCAAGTGAATTCTACTTTCAAATGGTAAGCCTCTTATCGAGGGAACCAAATGCGTTGCTTTGTGTAGCACCTTTTCAATATTCGTATGCTCATTTTTTGATTGAGTATGCATGGCATGCGATGCATATGACACGTGACTCAGAATCAACGATTCGTAAAGTGGTTTAAATGACGGAATGTCGACTTTGCGAATAGTTCTGGGTAGCATAGCAAGAATTTGTAAGCACTTAGTTTTGACTGCAGCGGAGTTGATATTTGTTTTTAGGTCATCTGTTATTATTACACCTAAGTCCTTGTAAGAGTTGACCACGTTTATTTGCCTTCCGCTTACTTCGTAGTTTGCAATATGTCGCCAGCGTCCAATGTGCATATGAGCACCTTTTTCTGGGTTTATAGTAAGATTCATTGCACCTGCCCAATGCTGCAGGTTCGATGTCTCAAACTTAAAAAGTTTGAGATCTAAAGTAAATACAATTATTCCTGTCAGTTCCAGATTATTCCTGTCAGTTCCAGATT
The DNA here is from genome assembly GCA_012934845.2 of Pomphorhynchus laevis. Lineage (NCBI taxonomy): Eukaryota > Metazoa > Acanthocephala > Palaeacanthocephala > Echinorhynchida > Pomphorhynchidae > Pomphorhynchus > Pomphorhynchus laevis. The sequence goes on along the minus strand of WNNJ02001168.1, from coordinate 18,039 downwards.
ATTCCTGTCAGTTCCAGATTATTCCTGTCAGTTCCAGATTATTCCTGTCAGTTCCAGATTATTCCTGTCAGTTCCAGATTATTCCTGTCAGTTCCAGATTATTCCTGTCAGTTCCAGATTATTCCTGTCAGTTCCGCTCGCTACGCTCGCGGATTGAGCTCAATCTATCGATAAAAGGTCATGCCTAAAAAAGCGCGATCTAAGATCCCTGTTCCTGATCAAGAATCTTCCACATCGGAATGCAATGACGGTTATACCAGTTTTGAAGTTAGATGTGATTCCAAAGATTGTGATGTATGGACACTTGTTCGTGTTAAAATATCGACCACTCGATGTATAAACGTAAACAGTTCACATGCGGTTTTTGTACATCAGTACGACTACTACAATTATCCTGCTCATCTATTCCTGTATCACACACGACCACTCAGACCAATGCTGTTTTAGATGTTTCCCTCGCATCAACACCTGACTTCGCATCATATAATCCCATTATTGAACCTACTCTCTCACACACTCCTCGTTCAACCACGTACCAAACTTCCATTAATCTTTCTCATTCTAACAATGCTAACGGTAAAGCTTTTCATCTCGTACCTCCTCTTTCCTATTCCTCCCCCAATCTAAATAAATCTCAAACTTCTTTATTCTCCTCACGTACTCCTTACTCGACCTCCCCTGTATCACCTCTCGATAATTTACACCCTTCCATCAAAATCATTTCAAGTAGCATTTCCGATCTACTGATTCAACACTCCATTCCTGTCACTCATGCCCCAACCTATTTTAATTCTCCTTACTCTACCTCCCACGTAACACTTTCAAATAATTTACATCCTTCATTTAAAATCATATCCAGTCACATCTCTGATCAACCGATTCAACACCCCGCTCCTGTCACACTTGCTCCAACCAATATTAATTTTTTATCAAGCACCCCTGTCATTTCCACGTCTATATGCTCAGCTACCTCAACTCCTACCAGCTCTGTCCGTCCACCAGTTCCACGAAATCGTTTTCCTTCGCGCGATCGCTGTATAATCATATCAAACTTAAAGCTTTCCGAATCTGCTTCTCCACAATCTCGCCTCGATGATGATGTATCTGCTTTCAGGTCTATCCTAGCAACCATTCTTCCTGATGATAACCCATCACTCTTCAATAATATCGCTCCTGTATCCTTTATTCGTTTAAACAAATCCACTAAATCTAATCATCTCAGTCCTCCACTCTTAAAAATCGTTTTCCGACATAGTTCATATGCCTCTTCGGTACTCTCCCAACGTTTTAAACTTCTTACCACTTAATCTACTTGCCGTATCTTTCCTGACCGCTCCCATTCTGATATTGCCCAGCTCAATTTAGCTCGCATTGAAAAGCATCGACGTGAAACAAACGTCGAGTCATCCTTATCTACACGTAAAATCAACGAAAATTTTCACGTTCTTCACACCAGGCCAAAAATTCGATGGCGTCCCATCTCTCCCCCTTGTCTTCTTCGCTAGTCGATCTCGCTCCTAAGCATACTTTTCGTCTTAGTCTATTCAATACTCGCTCCATTCTTCATAAAGGTGATATGCTTCTAGATATCTTCGATCAATTATCTATCGATATTCTCTGCATTACCGAATCCTGGCACTCTGACTCCGACGATCCTGCTATTCGTCGTCTATGTCGCTTTGGTTGTTCTCTAGTTGAATCAGCTCGTCAAATTACATCTCATACATCTACTGCGTCTAACCATGGCGGTATTGTTGCCATTGCTCGTCACCCAATGTCTTTACGTAAAATCAACGTTAACATCCGTTACACTTCGTTCGAATTACTCATATGCAGATTATCAACGCCTTTCACTCTGGAACTTGTGATTGTATACCGTCCAGGTTCATTTGACCCATCACGTATATTCTTTAACGACCTTGCAGATCTAATATCTCACTGTTCATTGTCTTATACTCCTTCTTTTGTTCTCGGTGACTTTAACATTCGTCTTGATCGCCCGGCTGACTCTGACTCTATCACTTTAACTAATCTTTTTTCTGATTTTAACTATAAATTACTTTCAACAAACCTAACTCATATTCTCGGCGGAGCTCTCGACATCATTGCTGTTCCTAACTGCTTAAATGACTATACCTCCTTGTCAATTACTGATCCTGATTTGTCCGATCATTTCCTTGTCACTCTTACTCTTACTCGCCCCCATCCTTCTTCTCCGCCTTTACCATTATCAACACCCAGTCGACCATGGAAGCTTCTCGATATCCCTATTCTCTGCTCAGCCTTACTCAATTCTTCACTCTTTTCACTTCCTCTTAACTATCTCTCTCCCGATGATCTCTGCATTCTGTTTGATTCTGAACTTACGTAGATCCTCAATAACCTTCTGCCTAATCGACCTCCACGTTCACAGCGCTTGCGCTATGCTCCCTGGTTCGATTCTGACTATAGTCTTTCTAAGCGTCGACTCCGTCACTCTTTTCGTATGTATAAACGCTTTCTTAAGCGTTCTCCCAACTCACTCCCTCCAAATCTCCGTGATTCCTACTTTTCTCTACGCCGTTCACATCTCATTCTTATACGTACTAAACGTACTCTCTTTTGGCGAAATCAACTCGAGTCATCTTCCAACTCTAAATCTCATTGGAAAATCTTAAACTCAATTCTTTCACGATCATCTACCCCTTGTAATATAAATCCTGATGAATTTTCTTCTTATCTACAAACTAAGCTATCTAATTTACTTTCCCTACTACCCATATTCCCCATTGTACCCACTCTTCTCTTTAAATACTTCCCTCCCAGAACTATTCCACCTTCTTCCCGTTTCGTCTGATGAAGTTTCTTCGGTACTGCTGTCATTACCTAATAAAACCTCTCCTTCTGACCCAATTCCCACTAACTTGCTTAAAAATATCTGCTCCTCTATCTTACCCTTCCTAACCACATTGTTCAACTCGTCCATCCGTAGCCGTACATTTCCTTCCATCTGGAAATGCGTCACTGTTCGTCCACTCATCAAAAAGCAATCTCTCGACTTCTCACTACCATCTTCGTACCGTCCTATTTCACTTCTCCCAACCCTCTCTAAACTCCTTGAGCGTCTCGTTCTTAAGCAAGTTAAAACATATCTCTATTCCTCTAACTTATTTCCTCCCTTCCAAGCCGCTTTTCGTTCTAATTACTCTACCGAAATTGCATGTCTTAAAGTTTATAACGACTTACTCATATCGCGCGATCATAAATTATGTAGTGTCATAGTTTCTCTTGATCTATCGTCTGCTTTTGACATCGTCGATCACTCGATTCTTCTCCATCGCCTTCGTCATGATTATGGCTTCTCTTTACCCACTGTACCATGATTTTCTTCATATCTATCCAACCGTACATTTCGCGTCTATTCTAACTCTTCTCTCTCCCATCCTTCGTCCATTCCGTTCGGTGTTCCACAAGGCTCCGTATTAGGCCCTATACTTTTCTCTCTTCTTCTTGGTGATTTGTCTTCGATTTGTCATAAATTTAACTTCCATGTTATGCAATATGCTGATGACATTCTCATCTATGCTCATGCACCTGTTTATCGTATTCACGATCTTAGTGTTTCCGCTTCGGACTGTCTTGTCTCAATTTCCAATCATCTTTCTTCCCTTCGCCTTTCTCTGAATCCTGATAAATCCAAAATTATGTGGATCCTACCTCGACGCCTCGGCTTCGAACCTCCCTCCGTATCATTAAATTCTACAATTCTTCCTATCGTTGATAATCTCGTTTTCCTAGGCTTCCATTTTGACAACCGACTTTCACTTAAACCTTTCGTTAGAGATAAAGTACGCTCATCCACCTTGATACTCCGTAACTTCCGTCAAGTTCGTAGATTGATCGATTTCCCTTCTTGTATGACTCTCATATCATCTCTCCTTTTTTCTAGACTCGATTATTGTCTTAGTCTATTTTCCAACTCACCTAAATCCACTCTTCTTCCCCTACAACGCATCGTCAACGCAGCTGTCCGAATTCTCCTCCGTCTTCGTCGTTTTGATCATACATCCTACCATCTTGCTTCTCTCGATTTGCCTACAATTTATTGTCGTGTTCAAATTCGTCTTCTTATCGTTGCTTTCCGCCTTGTAACTTCTCATACCCCTTCATTTCTCAACCTTTCTTTTCTTGATAATTCTCGTCCTGTTTACTGTTCCTTGCGTTCCTGTAATTCCCTTCTTTTACATGTCCCAAACTACTCTACCTCCTTTGGACTCCGCTCCTTCCTGGTGGCTGCTCCTCTATCGTGGAATCATCTGCCAATTCATATACGCCTATCAACTTCCCTGCAGTGCTTCAAACGACAAATCCGATCCCATTTTAACAATTTATCTGCTTGACTTTCTCATTTTTGTTTGTGGACTTGTAAGCGTACAGCTTGTACGCATTTGCCACATTAAATAAATTTGTATTATTATCATTATTTACGATCGATTAAAATATCGAATCTTTGACGAAGTGGTGTGTGATTATTGGAATGATTATTTACAAACGGAAAACTGTGACATTGAGTCAAAATTACTTTTAGAATATTTCATAGACCATGACCTAGTGCAACATGTCCACGAATTCACGAGAATAAGAAACGAGCCCACATCACTTCTGGACTTGTGTCTCTCAAAAAACATCAATGACGTCAAACACAAACACTTTAGGCCTCCCTTAGGATCCAGTTATCATCTCGTGCTAATTATAGAACTGACATTTCCAAACATCGTCAAGGATCTTGTGCCTCCTGTTTCCAGAATCAACGTATACAAAACTGACTACACCACTATTGCCGCACTTTTGTCACATCATCAGTGGCTTGATCCATTCTCCGTAGGCGTAAACAAGGTATGGAACGATTTTCGAGACGTGCTCCGTCACCTGATTGACATATTTTCACCTACCATGAGCGTAAAAACGAAACCAAGGCAAGCAACTCAGTGGCTCGTACACTCTGTAAGACAGGCAATCAAAAAACGCAACTTGGTATTTCACAAATACAGAGCTGGGCACGGCACTTTTGAGGCTTACAGAAAAGCTCGAAACTACGCGACGTCAATTAAACGCAATGAGCAACTAACATTCCTGAATAATCTATGTTCCAAAATTCGATCTGACCCAAAGCGACTCTATTTATTTGTAACCAAACAGAGCAAATCAAGACACGCTCAACTACAATGCGTATTGGTTGATGCGGACAACTTGGTATGCGACCAAAAATTGATTGCTGATTTATTTGCAAACGAATTTGCAATGGCGAACCCGTCATCAATCAGTAAGAAGGTAACGTTCGGACGTTTTGAAAGGAATAATGCCTCAGCTAATCTATACGAATGCCTAAAAATCGTTCAACTGAATAATGTATTCTCGGAACTAAGAAGACTACCAAGAACTAATTCCTCTTTCCGACGGCATACCGTCAATTGACCTACATGAACTCGCTACCACTGTGTGTACACCTCTTCATCGCCTATTTGTTGCCTTGTTATATACATCGACCTTGCCTGATGACTGCAGAACCGCAATAGTGTGCCCGATTTATAAGAAAGGAAATAAATCACGTTTATCGAACTACCGTCCAATCAGCATTACATGTATATATTGCAAACTCTTGGAGCGAATATTGCTTGCTGACTTGGAGACACTCTTCAACAGGAAGGCAATCATGAATAATCAACAACATGGTTTCCGTAAACTACGATCCACTACGACAAACTTACTCAACGCGAGACACAGCTGGGCCTCTTCGATGGATGTCGGATACGACATTGACATTGTCTTTTTTTGATTTATCGCGAGCGTTTGATCGAGTAGACCATTCAATCCTGATAGGTAAATTATATGATATTGAAGTGCATACTTGCATCCTCCATTGGATTTCTGACTTCTTATACAGTCGCTCATTTACGGTTAAAATAGGAGACTCGTTTTCATCTAACATTCAACTACACTCGGGCGTTCCACAAGGTTCAGTCCTGAGCCTAACGTTCTTTAATATACACATCAATAGCGTAATACCACTTATAGCTTCTGACTATATTCTATATGCAGATGATATTAAAATTTGGCGGGCCATCAAAAACGACAACGACGTGCACATCCTACAATTAATAATAATACAAATTTATTTAATGTGGCAAATGCGTACAAGCTGTACGCTTACAAGTCCACAAACAAAAATGAGAAAGTCAAGCAGATAAATTGTTAAAATGGGATCGGATTTGTCGTTTGAAGCACTGCAGGGAAGTTGATAGGCGTATATGAATTGGCAGATGATTCCACGATAGAGGAGCAGCCACCAGGAAGGAGCGGAGTCCAAAGGAGGTAGAGTAGTTTGGGACATGTAAAAGAAGGGAATTACAGGAACGCAAGGAACAGTAAACAGGACGAGAATTATCAAGAAAAGAAAGGTTGAGAAATGAAGGGGTATGAGAAGTTACAAGGCGGAAAGCAACGATAAGAAGACGAATTTGAACACGACAATAAATTGTAGGCAAATCGAGAGAAGCAAGATGGTAGGATGTATGATCAAAACGACGAAGACGGAGGAGAATTCGGACAGCTGCGTTGACGATGCGTTGTAGGGGAAGAAGAGTGGATTTAGGTGAGTTGGAAAATAGACTAAGACAATAATCGAGTCTAGAAAAAAGGAGAGATGATATGAGAGTCATACAAGAAGGGAAATCGATCAATCTACGAACTTGACGGAAGTTACGGAGTATCAAGGTAGATGAGCGTACTTTATCTCTAACGAAAGGTTTAAGTGAAAGTCGGTTGTCAAAATGGAAGCCTAGGAAAACGAGATTATCAACGATAGGAAGAATTGTAGAATTTAATGATACGGAGGGAGGTTCGAAGCCGAGGCGTCGAGGTAGGATCCACATAATTTTGGATTTATCAGGATTCAGAGAAAGGCGAAGGGAAGAAAGATGATTGGAAATTGAGACAAGACAGTCCGAAGCGGAAACACTAAGATCGTGAATACGATAAACAGGTGCATGAGCATAGATGAGAATGTCATCAGCATATTGCATAACATGGAAGTTAAATTTATGACAAATCGAAGACAAATCACCAAGAAGAAGAGAGAAAAGTATAGGGCCTAATACGGAGCCTTGTGGAACACCGAACGGAATGGACGAAGGATGGGAGAGAGAAGAGTTAGAATAGACGCGAAATGTACGGTTGGATAGATATGAAGAAAATCATGGTACAGTGGGTAAAGAGAAGCCATAATCATGACGAAGGCGATGGAGAAGAATCGAGTGATCGACGATGTCAAAAGCAGACGATAGATCAAGAGAAACTATGACACTACATAATTTATGATCGCGCGATATGAGTAAGTCGTTATAAACTTTAAGACATGCAATTTCGGTAGAGTAATTAGAACGAAAAGCGGCTTGGAAGGGAGGAAATAAGTTAGAGGAATAGAGATATGTATTAACTTGCTTAAGAACGAGACGCTCAAGGAGTTTAGAGAGGGTTGGGAGAAGTGAAATAGGACGGTACGAAGATGGTAGTGAGAAGTCGAGAGATTGCTTTTTGATGAGTGGACGAACAGTGACGCATTTCCAGATGGAAGGAAATGTACGGCTACGGATGGACGAGTTGAACAATGTGGTTAGGAAGGGTAAGATAGAGGAGCAGATATTTTTAAGCAAGTTAGTGGGAATTGGGTCAGAAGGAGAGGTTTTATTAGGTAATGACAGCAGTAACCGAAGAAACTTCATCAGACGAAACGGGAAGAAGGTGGAATAGTTCTGGGAGGGAAGTATTTAAAGAGAAGAGTGGGTACAATGGGGAATATGGGTAGTAGGGAAAGTAAATTAGATAGCTTAGTTTGTAGATAAGAAGAAAATTCATCAGGATTTATATTACAAGGGGTAGATGATCGTGAAAGAATTGAGTTTAAGATTTTCCAATGAGATTTAGAGTTGGAAGATGACTCGAGTTGATTTCGCCAAAAGAGAGTACGTTTAGTACGTATAAGAATGAGATGTGAACGGCGTAGAGAAAAGTAGGAATCACGGAGATTTGGAGAGAGTGAGTTGGGAGAACGCTTAAGAAAGCGTTTATACATACGAAAAGAGTGACGGAGTCGACGCTTAGAAAGACTATAGTCAGAATCGAACCAGGGAGCATAGCGCAAGCGCTGTGAACGTGGAGGTCGATTAGGCAGAAGGTTATTGAGGATCTACGTAAGTTCAGAATCAAACAGAATGCAGAGATCATCGGGAGAGAGATAGTTAAGAGGAAGTGAAAAGAGTGAAGAATTGAGTAAGGCTGAGCAGAGAATAGGGATATCGAGAAGCTTCCATGGTCGACTGGGTGTTGATAATGGTAAAGGCGGAGAAGAAGGATGTGGACGAGTAAGAGTAAGAGTGACAAGGAAATGATCGGACAAATCAGGATCAGTAATTGACAAGGAGGTATAGTCATTTAAGCAGTTAGGAACAGCAATGATGTCGAGAGCTCCGCCGAGAATATGAGTTAGGTTTGTTGAAAGTAATTTATAGTTAAAATCAGAAAAAAGATTAGTTAAAGTGATAGAGTCAGAGTCAGCCGGGCGATCAAGACGAATGTTAAAGTCACCGAGGACAAAAGAAGGGGCATGAGTGACAGGAACGGAGTGTTGAATCAGTTGATCGGAAATGTTACTGAAAATGATTTTGATGGGATGATGTAAATTATTGAGAAGTGATAGGGGGAGGTCGAGTAAGAAGTACATGAAGAGAATAAAAGGTTTAAGATTTATTTAGATTGGGGGAGGAATAGGAAAGAGGAGGTACGACATGAAAACCTTTACCGTTAGCATTGTTAGAATGAGGAAGATTAATGGAAGTTTGGTACGTAGTTGAACGAGGAGTGTGTGAGAGAGTAGGTTCAATAATGGGATTATAATATGCGAAGTCAGGTGTTGATGCGAGGGAACCACTAAAGCAGCATTAGTCTGTGTGGTCGTGTGTGATACAGGAGTAGAGGAGCAGGATAATTATAGTAGTCGTACTGATGTACAAAAACCGCATGTGAACTGTTTACGTTTATACATCGAGTGGTCGATATTTTAACACGAACAAGTGTCCATACATCACAATCTTTGGAATCACATCTAACTTCAAAACTGGTATAACCGTCATTGCATTCCGATGTGGAAGATTCTTGATCAGGAACAGGGATCTTAGATCGCGCTTTTTTAGGCATGACCTTTTATCGATAGATTGAGCTCAATCCGCGAGCGTAGCGAGCGGAACTGACAGGAATAATCTGGAACTGACAGGAATAATCTGGAACTGACAGGAATAATCTGGAACTGACAGGAATAATCTGGAACTGACAGGAATAATCTGGAACTGACAGGAATAATCTGGAACTGACAGGAATAATCTGGAACTGACAGGAATAATCTGGAACTGACAGGAATAATCTGGAACTGACAGAATAATCTGGAACTGACAGGAATAATCTGGAACTGACAGGAATAATCTGGAACTGACAGGAATAATCTGGAACTGACAGGAATAATCTGGAACTGACAGGAATAATCTGGAACTGACAGGAATAATCTGGAACTGACAGGAATAATCTGGAACTGACAGGAATAAATCTGGAACTGACAGGAATAATCTGGAACTGACAGGAATAATCTGGAATTGACAGGAATAATCTGGAACTGACAGGAATAATCTGGAATGTATGTATATTATATCCCAAACTTTTTTAAAGTGCTATAAATGTACTTTTATTATGTGTACTTTTATTATAAATGTACTATATTAATCCTTACATTCCCTCACTGTCCATCTCCGATCCTGGCCTATCCGATCATTTTCTCGTCACCCTCGATCTTATTTCCTACCGCACCCTACCTCACACACCTACCATACCTCATCGATTTTAGAGAAACCTTGATCACCCTCCTCTTCGCTCTGCCCTACACAAATCGTCTACATCCTCTCCCACAATAACATCATCCTCACCTCACGATCTCGCCTTTCTTTTCGACTTTGAACTCACATCCACTATCAAGCCTCTTTTGCCCTTCAAGCCTCACACTGCGTTGACTCCGTCATGCTTTTCAAACCTATCACCGCTCTCTTAGTCGTGATATCCGCTCGCTCTCTCCGCTATCCGTGATTCCTATCTTGCTCTTCGCCAGTTTCATCTCAACCTACTACGTACCTAATACAACTCCTTTTAGCAGCATAAAATCATCACTTCGTCCAACTCTAAGTCTCTCTGGCATAATTTTAACTCAATCCTTCCTCGCTCCTCTTCGTCTTGCAACATCAATCTCCATTATTATTCGTCATTGATCCAGGCCAAAGTATGCACATTGTTCTCACACACACCCATCTCCATCCCACTCTTCTCCGCATAGCCTCATCCTCCCGGAACTCTTTCGTCTTCTCTCTGTCTCACCTGCCAAATCCTCATCTGTTCTTATGTCATTGACCAACAAAGTATCACCTGCCGATCAGTGCTCACACCCATACTTAAATCCATATTATCATCGATATCCCATTTCCTCACTATCTTCTTAAACTCGTCCATTCGCAGTCGTATCTTCTCTTTACATTAGAAATCCACCATAGTTCGTTCCCTCCTTAAGAAACAATCGCTCGACCCATCCATTCCTTCTTGCTATCGCCCCATTTCACTCCTCCCTATTTATTATAAGCTCTTAGAACGCCTCACCTTAATACAGATCAGGGTTTATCTTTCCTCATTCAATCTGTACCCTCCTTTCCAATCCACTTTCCGCTCTAATCACTCCACCGAAATCGTCTGCATAAAAATTTACAACGACCTAATTATTGCTCGTGACAAGGCTCTATACAATGTTCTCATCTCTATAGACCTCTCCTCCGCCTTCGACATCATCGACCACTCGATGCTCATTTTTGGCCTTTGTTAAAATTATTACAGCTTTTCTTCCACTTCCGTAGCATGGTTTACCTTATATATCCGACCGTTCCATCCGCGTCTGTTCTAATTCATCATTCTCATTACCCATACTTATTTTCTGCGGAGTCCCACAAGGTTCAGTCCTAGGTCATTTAATTTTTTCTTTTCTGCTCGGCGATCACTCTTAGTTTATCAAACCTTCCTCCTTTAACGACATGCAATACGCCGATGACATCCTCATCTATGATCATGCACCCGCCCATCGCGTGCACGATATCGGCATTTCTTTCTCCAACTGATTTTCTTCTATCTACAAAAATTTCTATCATCTTCATCTCGTTCTAAACCCCAACAAGTCCAAAATAATGTGGACCCTTCCCCATTAATTAAACAAGTCTTCTCCCCTGTATCATTTGCATCATCAATTATCCTCATAGTCAATAATCTCATTTTCTTAGATTTCCATTTCAATTATCACATTTCCCTTAAACCGTTTGTCCGCAACAAGGTCCGCTCGTCTAACTTTATTCTCAGTGACATCCACCATATCCGCACCCTTACCGACTTCAGTTTTTGTATATCTTCTTTCATCGCTTCTCTTCCCTAAAATCGATTACTACCTCAGCATTTTTGCCAGTTCTCCAAAATCCATCAAACTACCCCAGCAATGCAGCATCAACTCCGCCGTTCGAGCGCTCCTACGTCTCCGTTGCTTCGACCATACGTCTACATATTTTGCCCAACTCTCCTGGTCCACCATCCACATCCGCATTCAACTCCGCCTCCTTCTCGTCATTTATCGTCTCACCGCTTTAGGCTCCCCATCGTTCATCAACTTCCCTTTCTTAGACGACACTCGCCCCACCTCTATATAGCAATGTTCCCGTCATTCCCTCTTACTTCATGTTTCCAATTACCTCAACAATTACGGTCTCCGATCCTTTGTCGTCGTCACCTTGCTTTGAATCAGCTCCCTCTCGACGTCTACCGCGCTCCTTCCTTTATCATATTCAAATATCTTCTCTGTTCTCACCTTCTCGGCGCACACTACTTAGATTTTTGTCTTTTGTTGTGATCATGTAAGCGTGTACCGGCACGCATTTGCCACTTAAAAATAAATCTTTTTTTAGCCATCTTTCGTATGAAAATCAGTTTAGACACTGGATGTATCCTCCCTTCATTATGCACTATATTGTTGATATGTGTTTATTATGAAATATTTTCCATGATCGTAATCACCTTCTTTAAGGATTATTTCGGACTAATGGATTAATCTTCATTACGCGGCTATTCTCGGATTTTGAAGATAGATAGATTTAATCTAATAATACTAATTTATTTAACGTGACAAATGCGTACAAGCTGCACGCTTGCAAGTCAACAAACAAAAATGAAAAAGTCAAGCAGATAAATTGTTTAAATGTGATCGGATTTGGCGTTTGAAGCACGACAGGGAAGTTGATTGGCGTATATGAATGGGCAGATGATTCCTCGGTAGAGGAGCAGCCACCAGGAAAAAGCGGAGTACAAATGAGCTAGAGTAGTTTGGAACATGTAAAAGAAGGGAATTACAGGAACGCAAGGAACAGTAAACAGGACGAGAATTATCAAGAAAAGAAAGGTTGAGAAATGAAGGGGTATGAGAAGTTACAAGGCGGAAAGCAACGATAAGAAGACGAATTTGAACACGACAATAAATTGTAAGCAAATCGAGAGAAGCAAGAAGGTAGGATGTATGATCAAAACGACGAAGACGGAGGAGAATTCGGACAGCTGCGTTGACGATGCGTTGTAGGGGAAGAAGAGTGGATTTAGGTGAGTTGGAAAATAGACTAAGACAATAATCGAGTCTAGCAATAGACAATTCATTTGAGATCTTCAGTCACAGTAGTCTTCGAAGTTTACTCCCATATACATTACTGAGGCAATGAGAGCTTTGATGATTACACTGGTTCATAACTAATGGTCTTGACTATATCAGTCCATTTTTTTTGCGTGAACTTTATCGAATTTTGGCATCTTTACTTACCACGTTAATTTTTGAAATATTACCTTAGAAATTATACTGCCATTATGGAAAAATGCTAACTTTGCATCAGTTCCGAAGGTTCGTCATGCAGTCACGTTTGATACCTGTTAAATACCTGCTTGATAAGTAACATACCTATTAGCCTTACAAGTGTGGTTGTCAAGATGTGTAAAAGTTTAATCGTCGAGAGTAATAGGTGAAACTTTTAAACATGTGATATTTAAATGTCGACTTAACAAAGTTTTCATTTATGACGGTGATGTGTTAGCAATTTAATTATTGCAAGAGAAGATTAGGCTGATGCCGCTGTCAAGTGCAGGGTTGTGGATACAGTGTATTTGGACTTTAGTCGGGCCTTTGATAGATTCCTACGTGTTATGCTGAGCTTGATGCTAACTCATTATGATATGCATATAGTTATTTGTCGCAGGATAAGTGAATTTCTGTCTAATTAATATTAAGGATACGTTTTAGGTCTTTTCATTATATCCATTCTTCTAGGTTACTTGTATGTTATAATTAGTGACTATAACTTCCATCTGATGTAATATGTCGATGATATCCTCATCTACACTCACGGGCATCACCTTTGTGTTCATTATCTCGCTACTTCTACAATTTGTCTTATGTCTATCCCCAGCTATTTATTCTCAATTTGTCTAGCTCTTAATCCTGAAAAGTTTAAAACCATGTGGATAATCCCCCATCACCTCGACATAACTCCACCAACTTCATCTATTGATTCGATCATTCTCCCAATCGTTGACAATCTGATTTTCGACAATTTCCTTTCACTCAAACACTTTTTAATGACAAAGTTCGCTCTTCGTTCTTATTCCTTCGTGATCTTTTTTGCATTCGTAAGCTGATCGACTTTCGCTATTTTCTCGTTTTCATATTTTCTACCTTATTTTCCGGAATCAATTATTGCATTAGCCTATTTTCCAACTATTCAAATTCTGCACTTTACCTCTCCGACTTATCATAAACTATGGTGCTCGTGTCCTCTTGCGTCTTCACCACGTCGACCATATCTCCTAAAAACGTTCCGTCCTATATTAGCCCACAATTAACCTTCGTGCTGAATTTCGATTGTGTATAATTACATGTTTTCTTCTATTTTGTCACTCAACATTTAACTTACACCTTGATTATCTTGATGATTCGCGTTATGTCCTCTTGGCTCTGCGATTAAGTAATTATCTACTCATCCACGTACATCCGCACTCAACCAACTATTGTATCCGATCTATTATCGTCGCTGATCCAATTGCCTAGAATTCTTTAAAAGCATACATTCGCTCTTCCTCGTCGCTTCCACTCTTCAAACAACGTATACGTTCCTGCACTATGGCTCCTCCTCCACAATAAATCAAAATAAATCCATTCCCTTAACATCTAATCCAACTCACAAATTTTCATATCTCTTTAACGAAATCACACAACATTTCCTCCGGACGCCTTGCCACATTCCACTAATATCCCTTATCTTCAATATACTTGATTTAATTTCATCAACAAATTAATGCGAAATTTTTTGTTTCACATTTGTTTTCTTTTACGTGGGTTTGTAATCGCGCACAAGCCCGCATTTGCTAGTATCAATAAACTATGAAATTTCAGGTAAGTGTTAATAAATGATTTCCGTCAATTCATAAGGTTGACTTTGAAATACCTCAAGGATCAGATTTAAATCCTCTACTAGTCGTCATCTTTCTGTTCTATCTTTTAACTGAATAATCAGCACATCAAGCTTACGCGGACCATTTGAATGTTTGTTAAATGATTCAACACACAATTTCCTGTTTTTTACTGTAACAGCATTTAAATGTTAAATATTGATTAAAATCTACAGTAATTGTTTTGAATAGGGACAGATGTTTTTTTATGCGTTTTGATAGAAATGAAATTACACCAAATTACTGAATTAAAGGAAATGTCTTAAGCCAAGTCGCCAACAGCGAGATTTTGTATTAGTAATCTGTCAATCCTTAGAATCATTTAAATATTGCCGCTGTCAAGTCTAAAAGCTTTCAAAAATGCTTTATTGTATAAAGGATTCAATTTGGGAAGTTTTTTCCTATAATTTTCAAAAGATTATACAATTCATTAATTCGGATTCATATTGTGTACGCAGTTCAAGCGTACTCAATATCTCCATCTGCTAAAGGTAGCATTGTCGTTCTAGTCTTCAAATTTCTTTTTTGTTATGGAAAGAACAATTTAATTTAAGATTGCATTTTTACTTTTATAAAAAATGCCTTTATTTTTTGGCCTGTCATCTATGTTTGGCGAACAATAAAATATAAAATTCATATATTTGAATTTTTGAACAATTGATCAAGAAATGAAAAAAAACACTAAAATATAAAATTAAGTGATATTAATTTAATGCTACGTTCCAAATTTAAAAAAATTCATCACATACAACCGATAGAAAGATTATTGGCATAAAATAACATTTAAATAAGCGACGATATAGCTTGTGGCCAAGCATATAGTCACACTAATTTATAAGCGTTTTTTTATTGTGTTTGAAAGTAAATTATTCTTTCAAAAAATTATAAAACAACAAAATGAGCAAATCTCTTACAATTGCATCACAAATCAAAAGTCAATTAATTATATAGCGTCTTGAGAATCTTTACTGCCGAGTCAACGTCCAATCTGTTCTTAAATTTTGAAATTCTTTCTGTCGATACGATTTCTTCGGAAATACTATTCCACGTTTGAATTACACGTCGGGAGACATCTAAATCGGGTTAGATGTTAACATACGTTACACTTCGTTCGAATTACTCATATGCAGATTATCAACTCCTTTCCCTCTGGAACTTGTGATTGTATATCGTTCAGGTTCAGTTGCCCCATCACGTATCTTCTTTAACGACCTTGCAGATCTAATGTCTCACTGTTCTTTGTCTTATACTGCTTCTTTTGTCCTCGGTGACTTTAACATTCGTCTTGATCGCCCGGCTGACACTGACTCTATCACTTTAACTAATTTTTTTTCTGATTTTAACTATAAATTACTTTCAACAAGCCCAACTCATATTCTCGGCGGTGCTCTCGACATCACTGCTGTTCCTAACTGCTTAAATGACTATACCTCCTTGTCAATTACTGATCCTGATTTGTCCGATCATTTCCTTGTCACTCTTACTCGTCCCCATCCTCCTTCTCCGCCTTTACCTTTATCTACACCAAGTCGACCCTTGAAGCTTCTTGATATCCCTGTTCTCTGCACAGCCTTACTCAATTCTTCACTCTTTTCACTTCCTCTTAACTATCTCTCTCCCGATGATCTCTGCATTCTGCTTGATTCTGAACTTACGTCGATCCTCAATAACCTTCTCCCTAGTCGACTTTGACGTTCCCAGCGCTTGCGCCATGCTCCCTGGTTCGATTCTGATTGTAGTCTTTCTAAGCGTCTACTCCGTCACTCTTTTCGTATGTATAAACGCTTTCTTAAACGTTCACCCAACTCACTCCCTCCAAATCTTCGTGATTCCTACTTTTCTCAACGCCGTTCACATCTCATTCTTATACGTACTAAACGTACTCTCTTTTGGCGAAATCAACTCGAGTCATCTTCCAACTCTAAATCTCATTGGAAAATCTTAAACTCAATTCTTTCACGATCATCTACCCCTAGAAAAACGATATTATAACGATAGGAAGAATTGTAGAATTTAATGATACGTAGGGAGGTTCTAAGCCAAGGCGTCGAGGTAGGATCCACATAATTTTGGATTTATCAGGATTCAGAGAAAGGCGAAGGGAAGAAAGATGATTGGAAATTGAGACAAACACAGTCGGGAGCGGAAACACGCACATATCAACATCCAACACGTCAACTCAAACTACCCTCGTTGTTTCTAATGTTTTTTCTCCACCCACCGACCCTGCCACCATATACACTTCCCATTGCATGTCATCTTCACTCCCTGACACCCCACGTCCCGTCCTTCCCGTCTCGTTTCTCAATAACTTGCATCCATCAATCAAAATCACCTCCACCAACCTCCACTATCCTTCCACTCATAACCTTTCCTCACATCGCTTGCCATCCTCTTTATTATCATTATCCTCTATGTCTCCCGTCGTCAAACCAAATCCCTCCAAATCATCAACTGCCAGCTCTTCTATCGTCATCTCACCTACTCACGTCAGTTGTCCTCCTTTACGGAAGCGCTTTGCTTCTCGCGATCGTTGCGTCATTGTCACTATTATCACGCCTTCTAACTCCTTATCTCCACAAGCACGTCTGAACAAGATGTTTCCGCCTTCAGATCCATCCTCTCGTCTATTGTTCCTGCGGATAAACCATCCTTTTTCAAGGACATTTCTCCTGTCGCATTCATCCGTCTAAACAAATTTTCTCAATCTAATCCTTCCCAGCCCCTCTCCTTAAAATTGTTTTCAAGCATCGCTCTCACGTGTCTTCTGTCCTCTCTCAACGATTCAAACTCATGTCATCTTCAACCACTCGAATTTTCCCCGATCGCGCCCCTTCTGAAATCGCTCAAATCTCTTCAGCCCGCATCGAAAAACGCCGTCGCGAGGAAAACGGCGAAACATCACTCTCCATCCGAAACATAGACGGAAATTTTCAAGTTGTCCACACCCGTCCAAAAATTCGATGGCGCTCCATCTCTCCTATGTGTCTTCTCCACTAGACTCTTTCGCCACAGCACACGGTTTCCGCCTCGGTCTCCTCAACACTAGATCTATTCTCAATAAATCCGATCTTATCCTCAACCTATTCACCAAGCAATCCATCGATCTCTTCTGCCTCACCGAATCCTGGCACTCAGATTCCGACGACCTTTCCATTCGCCGTCTGCTCTCTGCCGGTTGCTCCCTAGTCGAATCCGCTCGCCCCCTCAGCTCATGCCCTTCTAAATTTTCTAATAATGGCGCATCGTCGCATTCGCGCGTCACCCTGCGTCTCTTTGCAAAATCAATCCCCCTTTCAGTCCTTGCTCTTTTGAATTGCCCACTTGTCTTTATTCTAACCCGATCACTCTAGATCTCGCCATTGTATACCGTACTGGTTCGTCAGCTCCTACTCC